>PVIU01000150.1:0-316858 GCA_004026605.1 Ondatra zibethicus
GGATGCTGTGGGAGGGGATGCTGTGGGAGGGGATGCTGTGAGTGAGGATGCTGTGGGAGGGGATACTGTGAGTGAGGATGCTGTGGGAGGGGATGCTGTGGGAGGGGATGCTGTGGGAGAGGATACTGTGGGAGGGGATGCTGTGGGAGGGGATGCTGTGGGAGGGGATGCTGTGGGAGAGGATACTGTGAGTGAGGATGCTGTGGGAGGGGATGCTGTGAGTGAGGATGCTGTGGGAGGGGATGCTGTGGGAGAGGATACTGTGAGTGAGGATGCTGTGGGAGAGGATGCTGTGGGAGAGGATACTGTGAGTGAGGATGCTGTGGGAGAGGATGATGTGGGAGAGGATGATGAGGGAGAGGATACTGTGGGAGAGGATACTGTGGGTGGGGATGCTGTGGGAGAGGATACTGTGAGTGAGGATGCTGTGGGAGAGGATACTGTGGGTGGGGATGCTGTGGGAGAGGATACTGTGGGTGAGGATGTGGAATCCAGCAGGGTGTTTAGAGGCTACTCAACTGCTGCATGCCACCACCTGTTTCAGGATTGTTGTGTTCCTCTTCCCTGAATGCAGCACTGGACGGACTGAGGCCACCAGCCCTGCTGACATCACCAGGGCCATAGAAGTCATAATAACCACTTCATTCTTTGTTTTTCTAAGTTTGCATCCTAAAGTGTCTTTCTGGTCTCTTTTCCTTTTGATCCCATGATGCTTCACGGTGCAGCCTGTTTTGTAGCGCTTATGCTTTTAATAAAACTCCACACTCAGTCACCAAATATCTCTGAAGAACTAGCACATATATTAAAATACTTACAATATCTTTCTTAGCTCTTTACTGATTCTGATCAAATTAAAATTGTGTTTAGGAATTATGGCAGGTGAGAAGGGAAATTTTTTGTTTACCCCAGGAAGTAAATGTATTTTTACTATAATGGCACCTTCCTAAGACTTTGGAAAATATTACCTCCATATTGTGAAAGTTAGTTTATTTTCTAAACTATATGTACATGCACGTGTATATGTGACATGGTAGCTGATACTGGGTTGAACAATAGCATAACTTTAGCCCTTTAGTCCTCCGTCAGGGGCCTATTATTGTGATGTACATCCAACCTCGATAAACTGAGTCACAGAGTTGAGAGTTGAGACACTTGGTTCAATTTCTCCACGGGGGAGGGGCAGGGGGAGAAAGTGAAGCTGGAATTTCAATCCAGACAGCCCAGCTTCAGACCCCACTGTAAACAGGAAAATGTTAGCTAAGGAGACCTCACTGTTTTTGAAGTTTGCAACGTCTCTTCCTACCTCTACTCTGTGTGTGTGTGTGTGTGTGTGTGTGTCTGTGTGTGTGTGTGTGTGTGTGTGAGAGAGAGAGAGAGAGAGAGAGAGAGAGAGAGAGTGTGCATGCATGGCATGGATGTGAAGGTCACAGGACAGCCTTGGACATCAGTCCTGACCTTCACAGTCTTGTCTGAGACAGGCTCTTGCTTTGTTTGTTGCTCGCCACTACATAGTCCAGGCTAGCTAGCCTTCAAGCTTTTGGGAATTCTCTTTTCTCTACCACTTATTCCATAGGAGCACTGGGATTACAGATGTGTGCTACCACACCTGGCTTTAAGTGGGCTCTGGGAACTCACACTCAGGTCCTCCTGCTTGCACAGTGGGCTCGTTATGCGCTGTCCACCACCACCACCACGGATGACCTCTGCACTTGTTCTCCTTAGCCCTGGTGGTGTTCTAACACATCACCTGCTGTCTTTATTGCCTGTGTTTACTGTCAACCCTCTCGTTTGTCCACTTGCCTAACCCCGTGCTTGGTAAACAATAGCTGCTTTAGAAAGATTTGCTGGGAAGAGAAGGAAGGGGTGAGATGCTTGCAGTGTGTCCAAGAATCATTTTCTTGCCTTAAAAACAGAGCCAACGTCAAATTGCCTGTGGTCCTTTCCTAATGAACTGTCTTTGCCTGAAAGAGTCGGTCTTATTGCATATTGCTGTGACCTGCTCTCTTCACAGAGCAGTGGTGACTGTGGCCCGGCATTGTCACCACTCTGATTCTCTTGCGGGGAGGACGGGACAGCAGGACCACAGACTTGGTGTTGGGCTGGCTTTCCCAAATGGTAGAATCTGAAAATCCCAGTCTCCACCCCCTACAGAGCCCAGAAACAAACTGTGATTCTATGTGGAATGCCCGAGTATCTACGTGCAATTCAGAATGCGAATTCTCTACACCCAGCAAGCCTCAGCTGCGCAGCTGGGAATGGCATCAAAGGCTGTTTTGTTCGGGTGATTGTTCACTGTACAAAGCACAAAAGAGATTGGAGATGTTTTTATTTGTGAAACAAAGTATTTAACAAACACCTCTGTCATTTGAACCTGGAACAGTTCGCACACAGAAACCAGTGGGCTACCTTACATTTTTTCTTTTAGATGACAGGCGTATTCCACCTGCAGAGCAGAGAACGTGTCCTGTAAGTGCTTAAGGCTCTGTCACATGCATTCTGCAACAGGGCTCTGAAAACTGCCTTTCTATAGTCACAAAAAAAAAATGCAATTTGGCAAATGTATGGCTTCCAGCAGAAATTTATCTGGCTCACCTAAGTGACAGTGGTAGAGAGGGAGCAGGAGTCAGAGGAAAGCACCTGGGTTCTGCTACAGTCGGACGTCATGAAACAGAAACTGAGCGTCTTGAGTTTTGTAATAAAACCCATAAGGCAATCAGTCCTTTGGCTAGAGGTGAGGGGTCACGTGACAGCCCAAAGCTGCAAAGCAAAGGAGACAGATGTGGAATGTGAGAGGAGGGAGCACACAAGGAAAACAGTAGCTGGGCATTTCTGGCAACTGCTTCCCCCTCAGAGTGCACGGGGTTTGCTTGTCTCAGCTTTTGCATCATGATTCCTGAAGGCTTATGACACACTTTCAAGGAACTCCACCATACAGGGTTCATTTCCCTAAAGATAACCATGCCATATTTCAGGAGGTTCAGCTCATGGGAAATTTGGCTAAGATTATTAAGGGTCGCCTTTAAGGACACACTCAGATAGATGTAAAGCTCATGGTTAGTCACCCGGCTGCTCCCGAAATCCACTGTCTGCTGAAATGTGTGAGCTTCCCGGTGTATCCTAGCCCCTTGTCCACAGTGTGGAGCTTCTTGGATTCCACGTCAGCATGTCTAAGAAACACCAGTCGTTAGCCAACATTGCTGACGCTGGTCTCTGTAAAGACAGCTGGCCAGGTCCTACGGGAGAGACATAAGTTACAGCCCTATACCAGCAATCTGACCATCTGCTGCCACTTAGGTTCTCTGGTCCATTAGGAGCCTGCATGGCCCTTCAATGTAAGGAAAAGGCTATGATGAACCAAGTGAAGCAGGTTCTAGAAGGGATGTTGAGATCCTGTAGTGGCATTTCACTTGTATTTTAATAAATAAGGCTTGCCTGTAGATCAGAAAAGTAAAACAGCCGCACGGGCCAGCCTTACAGATCAGGCAGCAATGACACACACCTTTAATCCCAGTAGCCACACTAGCTTGCCATAGAAACCAGGCGGTAGTGGTACACACCCTTAATCCCAGAACAAGAGAGGATTATAAAACGGGAAGAGACAGCTCTCACTCACAGTCTCATTCTGGGGTTTCCTGGAATCACAGGATCGCCATTTTCAGACTAAGGTCGAGTTAAGAGCCAGTGGCTGGCCGCTTTGCTTTTCTGACCTTCAGGTTGAACCCCAATTTCTGCTCTGAGTTTTTATTAATCGTGCTTCAAGACCCTTCCTTGGTGCTCTATTGTTCCTCATATTGATCCTAGAAGTCAACCAGGGTGGCACCTGGGCATGTGAGGCTTCACTACCTAGGGCCCCGCACCACAGGTCTTCAGGTCAGTGGCAGCTCCAGTCCTGAGCTGAGTCAGGCATGAAACCTGATGCTTCCTTGAATGCAATGGAAGCAGTATTTGTACACTCTAGCTAGGGCACAGGTGGAAAGGGTGTGGGCCCCTACCCTGGCCTCTCTCAGTCCCTCCACAGCCATGGGAAGGAGGCTGCAGCCTAGTGGCTTTGTCTTCCCCCACCTTTGTCACACACAGAACCCACAAGCTAAGAAGCAAGCAAATACTCCAGGCAGTTTGGGGAAGAAAAGGAGGGGTTATTTTGCAATAGGAGAGAGTTCTCAGTGTCTATAGAATCAAACAGTCTCAGCTAGTAGTGTTGATGAAAAAATGCATGTGCACGCATGTGTACACATACAGACACACACACTTTAGATTTTCACTCAGCAATCTGGGTTTATTTCATTCAGCATTTCTGGTTTTTCACTTGTCCACAAGAATGGGGAGCTTACCTCTAAAATGCCACAGCAAAAACCATAGTGGAAATCCCTAACTCTACAGTCCCTCAACGTGTGTGTGTGTGTGTGTGTGTGTGTGTGTGTGTGTGTGTGTATCCTCATAGCTAAGGATATTTATTACATGTATTACACACAGAAATAACATATAGTAAGCTACATTGGTATATCCACTCTGCAGCCATGAAAGGTGTTAAAGGGTGTTTAACAGAGAATGAAAACCAAACCAAACACACCTGACTTGGGTGCTTGGGTGCATTTCCTCCTAGAATGAACGACTGCAGCACAGCGCTAAGTGTTCTAGGCTCTGGGCAGGTGTGCTAACTCTCTGCTATTCTGACAAAGGGCTAAGATTATTTGTGCTCATGGTTGCTGAGGTTTTGGTCTCTGGTCACTTAGCGCTGTTGTTTCTAGGCCTGTACTGAGGCAGAATAGTGTGGTGAGAAATTGCATGTGGAGCAAAGACAGGGGAGTCAGGATGCAAAGGGAAAAAGGCAGGTCCTGATATCCCTTCAAGGAGCCCCAATGACCCAACTCTGTCCACATAGCAGCACCGTTGGAGCAGCAGGCCTCCAACGTATTTATTCTGTGACAGCAATGGGATTGTGGGGCTGATGGGCTAGCACTTTGAGGACAGAAGCCACCTAGGTCATCATCCAGGCCTTGCTCCCTAAATGTGTGGGTAGCAAAACCGCAGTGTACAGAGAAAAAGAGAGCATGCCAGCTTTTCATAGAATTAGGAATCATCTTAATACAAGATGATGAAAATGAAAGCCCTGCTGGAAAGTGAGAGTATTCGTTTTTCACAAAACACAGCTTTTTTAAAAAGCCAAGCCATGGCCTGCAGCATGTCACTCACTGGAATAGAGTCCATAGATGAACCACAAGTTGTTTTCAAGTTACATTTTAAGTACTGAAAATTTTTATTCTAAAAAGCTCTCAGGAAGGAGAAGTTAGCCCTTATGTCAGTAGATTGCTCACTTGCTACACTGGGAATCCAGGGTTTTCCATGGACAGGGGCATAAAGTTCCTGAGCCTGGCTCACATGCATCCCTCAAAGTATCTCAGCCTTCTCACCTACATAGTGGGAATATGACATCAGCTCTACCTTGCTCATAAGAAGACATACATCAACAACAGATTAGTAGACGATAGATAGATGATAGATAGATAGATAGATAGATAGATAGATAGATAGATAGATGAATGATTGATGATAGGTAGATAGATGATATAATAGATTAGATAGATGATATAGATAAATCTATATTTATTGTTTCCAAGATACAGAGTGACATTACTTAAGCCCCAAACCTACCTAATCTTGTTCCTAAGGGCTCATGACTCTGGGCCTGATCTACACAGGTCACACACACCCCATTTCCAGTGCTTCTTCTGTAACGAAGGCTCCTAGACAGAACAAGCCTAAGGAAACTCCAGTGTCTAAAGGTTTGATAAATTGATAGCGATGATGACAAACTGCTGTTGTGATCGCCTCACCTCCAGGGAGCTTATAGCTGCGGACCGTTCATTGATTTTGGTAAAATGCACTGAGTGGCTGCTTGGTGCCAGGTGGCATGACATGGGCTTTAATTGTGACGGGGAGCGCACAGTGCCTGAGCTCATAAAGCCTGCCAGCTTGGGGGCTCCCGTTTCACACCTTCAAAACTGCAGTGCTAGCCGCGTGGGTAGCAGTCCTCCAGATAACAGCAGGGACGTGGGGAGAGGAAAGGCTGGGAAGGTGGCGGGGCCACAGCACACCGTAAGAGGCCATGGTCTGGATTTCTGCTTTTACTTTGGAAAGCTGATGGAGGTCTAAATGCCATGAAGCTGAGTGAGGCGGGGTCGCATACAGAGAAACACGATTTGGTATTTGAAAGACATTGATTCCTTTGGGGAGGAAGCATCTCTTCAGTCACAGGTCTTAAATTCATTGTCTCATATTTTCTAGTAATCGGTGTGAGTGGAAGCCCTTGAGATGCGTGTGAATGGGAGCTCTCAATTCCAGAAGCGCCTTACCGTCCCCTGGGAGATGTCTAAGACACAGGGCATTCTCTCCAGAAAGTTCAGTGTGACTGTTCTGAGGGGGCACCTTGAGCAGGTGTGGGAGGCGGTCTGTGTGCCTGTCCCCCAGCTGATTCTTTTTATCAGACAAGGCCACAGGCTGAGTAAAAGGCCTGTGTCAGGGGGTCCCAGGGCCAGTAACAGCAGCATCGCCTGGGTGAGTGTTAGGGATGCAGGATCTCATGTCTGGCATTGTACAAAGTGAACCAGAAAGTCAGAGGTAGATCACCAGAGCCTCTTACCGTGTCTCGGGGGGGCTCAATCACTGTCCCTGGGAGGAGCCACTGAGGAGTTACTGGCAGGAGAATTGGACCTGGATCTGCTTCAGGGTCCAGTTCAGTAGCCCCATGGAAGGGGCCACAGACCCTGGGTTCCTTCTCCTGAAGAAAAAGAGGTTTTAGAGTGAATGCCAGGCTGTATCAGACACAAACAGCTTATTGTATGTCCACATGACTAGCAAAGGCCATAGAATATAGTTTTTAAGATAATTATTATTTAATAGAACTAAGTTATAATTATAGGAAATGCCAAATATATAGAGGAAGATAGAGGCCTTTGACAGTTTCTCTGCGCAGAGATACTATTGCTTGCTTACATTCCACAGTTTGGGGTGAAGGAAATAGTTGGTCCATTTCTCTTACAAAATGGGGAATATGCCTGTATCTGCTTCATCAGCCTGCCCCTCCCCTAATACTATGCAGGAGTAGATGCTCTCATCACTGAGGTGTTTTTCTCACTTTGGTTAATATTTATGTAATATACCATTACACACTTCAACCATTGGTTATTCCCTTTTCCCTATAGCGAATGTTTTGGCCCTTTCTCTTTACTCGATATTATTGCTTTGGTTAATCTCTCTCCATGTCTGTCTCTCTGTCTCTCTCCCTCCTTCCCTCTCTGTGTCTCTGTCTACACACACACACACACACACACACACACACACACACACCCCTGTCTGTTTTTCTCTGCCCCCCCCCCCACATGTGTGTCTGTATGTGTCTGTCTATTTAAATCTTTGTCTTCAGAGCTGCCTGAGAGAATGCTGGAAATAGAACCTCTGGCTCCATTCAGGCCTTTATTAAGTCACCAGCTATTTTTCCTCAGACATACTCTAATTGCCACAGACACCGGTGAGATATTAGTGGCTCCTGGTCACCTTTTGGAATACCGAGTTTCATCTTCTGCACTGCCACGAGGCAGTCAGGCTAGTGATTGCAGACAGGCCATAGTTTGGGTTGTCACTACACAAGACAGGGAAGTGTAAAGGGCCCAGGAGTACAGACAGGGACTGGGGTCCCAGAACTGGAGTGCCAGGACTGAGGTGACACTCTTTAACAGGCCTCTTTGAAATGCATCTCTGGGACACACTTAGGGTCTGTGGGAAAATAATGAGCCTGTGCTATGTCACTACTTAGTAATCTTCAGGTAAGGCAGAAGGATGTGGCTTTTAGAGGCCAGGAGAGGCCTGTCAGGAGCGGGTGGGGCAGTAGCCAGTGAGTCCATGATTTCTAAGGTCCCATCTTCCTCTATGATGCTGGGCACCCCAGGTGGCTGTTTCCCACATCTTTTCAGCCATTGACCTAGCCTCTCTTTTCTTCATCTGGCAACATTCTGTTGCTTTCTTGTTTCTGGACGCCTTCCTGATGTGAGATCCTGAACGTGGAGAGAAAGAACAGAGACTCTACAAATAGAATTCCAGCCCTCATTATGGGAGGAGAAAAAAGAGTGGGAGGTGACAAGCTCTTCCACTGTGTATTCATAGCCTCACCTTCCTGCCACGGTACCTTTAGCAGACGCTGCCTCTAAGAGGACATGGAGAGGGCAAAAGCCCCTCGTTAAGCCAGTCTGCCTATGCTAAAGTGGTCAAATGGTCAGTCTTTGTTATGTGTATTTACCACAATGAAAAATAAAACTTGTTCTCTGGCGGAAGAAGCTCAGACCTCCTTAGATAAGCCAACAGACTGCCCACCTGCAAGATTTGGGACCTTGGGCAAGGTTAGTTTAAGCTTCTAGTTCATCTGTAGTGTAAGGAATTAGCACAGTACTACATTGTAGGCTCATCCATCTTTAGTGAATCCTAACATGAAACATACGTAATATTGTACTTGGCACGCAATAAGCACACTTAAATGTTTATGCTATTAACTTAAGCCAGACAAGCCCCACCTGAGGCTTGGGCAGTATTAGGCAGTGTCCTTTGGTGATCACAGTGGGGGTTCTACAGGTATCCAGTGAGGAGAGCCAAGGGTTGCTGCCAAACAGCTTACAACACACAGCACAGCCAGGGAGAATTCCAGGTTTCCATAGAACATCCGGAGAACTGTGCCTCAGCTCAGAAGTACAGGTCAGGTGGAGAGGTGTGTTGGGGACAGCCATTCCTGCTGTGGAGGATGGGAAGGACAGAGGCTTCCTTGGAGATGTGCAGAGGAAGAGCCCTTGGAAGGCGGCTCCTAAGGGATGGGGGAATTGTCACCAAGAAAGTCTTGCAACCCTTTTTTTCTGTAGTAAGAGGGTGACCCCGAGTGTCCCCGAAGCTCTCATTGCTCTGAGGTGCTAACGCTGGCAGTCCCTGTGAAGAGGACTCTGGAAGGGCAGTGTGTGGTTCCTGCCTGCGGCTGAATGCGTCTTGTGTTTGGGGAAATGATCTGGAAACTGTCTGAGAAAGAAGTCACTGTCATGAGTAGAAATAAAATAAGTAGTGACACGCACACAAGAAAAGAAGATTAAATCCTGTGTTCAAGCAGCAACCCACCACAAGGAGACTCTGTTACCCCCTTGCTGTATAAAGGGTTATTTAATCTGATTTTCAAATGGTTATTCACTTGGCCTCACACACACACAGGCTCTTTACATCAGAAGGTCTGTGTTCACTTGCTAGCAATAAAGGTTTTGAGAAAAGAGCTTTATCCCTGGCCTCCAAAATTTTACCCTTAGGCTAACCCTGGAAACATCTGTAAGGTATCCCAAAGCCCCTCTCAGCCCTGTCAGGACCACATCAGGGAAAGGAGCCATTAGGAGAGAATGGCCTTGGGCAGTCCTGGTCCTTAGAAGCTGGGGTATAGGCAGTGATGACGATAGAATGAGAGAGAGCCTCCCCACCCCATGCAGGACACATTTGCCCTCCTTTCTCCAGACTCCTGCCTCCCTCCATGTGCTAGGGATTTCTAGAACCTTGCATGTGTTCAGTGGCTGCTGTAGCAAGGAATCCCATTAGAGGCTTGAGGGGGCACCAAAAGGTGACCCAGGCACGGGGCGCCAAAGGTGACCCAGGCCCCGGGCAATACTTGAGTCCTTGGTGAAATGGGGAGTAGAATTGTTGCTGGTTCCGCTAAGGCGGTGGTAAGCGAAGGGAAGAACGGTGCTTAAGAGGGCAGAGCACAGCCCCAGCCAGGTGATGGTAGCACACACCTTTGATCCCAGCACTCTGGAGCAGAGGCAGGTGGAGACTCTGAGTTCGAGGCCACCCTGGTCTACAAGAGCTAGTTCCAGGACAGGCTCCAAAGCTACAGAGAAACCCTGTCTCCAAAAAAACGGGGGGAAAAATGGCAGAGTGGGAATTGTTTTCTTGGCACATGGCACGGGAGTTGGAATTTGCATATTGGTCTGTAGGTAAGTGTGTTTAAATGATGCTGTAATACTCTAAGCGAAAGCTGGAGCTGCTGTATGGAGAAGCTGAATATGCCAGGAAAAGAGATTTCCCAGGATCTCTGGGACAAATGGATATCAAGACCAGTAAAAGCTCACAATGCCAGGACTTGTTTCAGTCATGGAGAAGAGTGGGATTCTGCTTCTCTTACTAGATATGTGTCCTTTAGCAAATTCTGTTACCCCTGGTGCCTCAGTATTTTCATCCAGAAAATGGACATAAACATCTTGGCCCTTATGCTGGAGATTAAATGAGTAAATGTGCTTTAGTACATTCTGAGTGCTGTCTGGCACAGTGTAAGTTCCTACAAGTGACAAAAACTTTGACTGCTATTTCTGATTAAAAAAAAGAAAGAAAGGTAGCAAGATGAAGTTGGAGAAGGAATTTCTGATTTCTGAACCAAGCCAAAAGGATGGGGCACAGAAATGGAAAATCACAGGGAAAGGGCTGCTGTCAGGAATTGCCACAGGACAGCTTCGAAGGGCTCCACTCAGACACAGGGCCATGTCTTATTGGTCACAGGATGCAACTCAAGCATCTATCTCTCTGCTCACCTAACCTTCTGCAGTCTCTTGCTTTCTAGTTCTAAAAGTATTGATTTTACTGCCTGTCTGGTATTAGCTGCATTAAAGTACTCCCAAGACATCCCAACCCCCCAACTTCTATTAATGGAGAGACCTGGGATCAAATACTATGATCCCAAAGGAGGCCAACCCAATGCTTTTAAAAGCGCAAAGGGCCTGAGGATAGGCTGGGGCACTAACAAAATGCACACCCAAGATGCTTTGTTTAAAAAGAAAAACAGCAGTGTGTCTCCTTGCAGGATTGCAGGAGCATCGGGAGGGGATGAAGGAAAATGGTAGAACCCTGTAGTGAGACAGCCTTGCCTTCTGACCCTCTGGCCTGGGAGCTTGCCGAGCCCAGAGCCAAATGGTTTTCACTTCTCACAAGCTGTTTGGGCTCAGACTGTTGCAGTTTGATAAATGTGTAAGAATAAAGATAAGGTTTTCAAATACTGGGCAGTTAAAAAAAGTAAAGGTGTGAGTTTATCCCTGTAAGATTAAAGAATCATATGGGTTTTAAGGTTTAGTCTGCTGGAGGTCAGCCCAGGATGAGATTCAGAGGCCCAGGATAATTGGATACAGCTTTGACTAGGAACACCACAAGAAGCCTCTGTGTGTGTGTGTGTGTGTGTGTGTGTGTGTGTGTGTGTGTGTGTGTGTGTGCGTGTGTGTGTGTGTATGCGCACCTGAATGCACACATGCGCATGAGCACACATGGCTGCCTCCCTGGATCCCCTGTGCTGACTGGATAATCAGGGGGTGGCTACACATGAATGTGTGCTATTGTTCCAGGCACATGCCAGCCTTAAGAAATAGCACAAAGCAGGCCCATCCCTACTCAGTCAGAGCCCCCTCCATCACTCAGTCGTCCCTTCCAGGTCACATGCCTCAGGGCTCTGCAGACGGGACACAGCTGTCTCAAATCTGCTGCCACAGTCCCAAAACTCTGCTGGCTCTAGAGAGCTCCCACGGGGAGACTCGGAAGATCCGAGACCCAAGCACTATGTTCTCTCAGGAGCTGTGGCTGGAAAACGAGAGAAAATGTGCTATGGTTCGGAAGTCCAAGCCTGGCAGGAAGCGTCAAGAGTTGCTGGCCATTGCGTTTGGGGTGAAGGTGGGACTCAAAGGTGGCTTTCTTTGGTCTCCTCTCAAGCTCTTTGCTTGTTCACAGATCTCCTCACTTGTCAGAAGAGCTGCCCTCACACACGACAACCACTTCAACTATGAGAAGACGCACAACTTCAGGGTGAGCATCTACGTTCTTTCTGCTGCCCTGCGGGGGGAGGGGAGGTGGGGGTGGGAGAGGATCCTTGAGGACTTCCATCTGGTCTCTAGTCAGAAAGGCAGGAGGCAGCAAATCCCTTTGTTTTCCACATAACCCACTGCCTTGTGTCAAACTGAAGGCCAGAGAGGAGAGAAGCAGTTGGCTCCACAGGGCTGCTCTTAATACCTACACAAGTATTGACTTAGTTCTGAGAGGCCAGGCCCACTTCTTCATCTTTCCATGCCCGGTGAGAGGGGCGCAGAAGATTCCCAGTCAGTGGCACTTAGAAGTGTTCTGCACAAAACCTAGCAGTACTTTTCCACCCAGAAGAAGGGCTGCTGCTGTCTGAGAGACAGTGCAAACAGCTGTCCAGCTCATGTTTGCTGTTTTGTCTTTTGTTCTCGGTGATTCTCTTTCTGCATAGACAGCTGCAGATGTCATAAGGCGAGAACCCATTCACTGACTTGTGTGTGTGCTTTGGGTTCAGGGGCACCTTACAGTCTGGCCAGGCTTGACCCCGCTCTCCAGTCTAAACAAAAAGTTAGGGGAGTTGGTGGGAGTTTCAGTGGTTTTCCCCATGTACTGTCTTCATTGGAGACCCGCTCTGGATGTGAGATGCCGCCAGAAGATAAGGGCCTGTTTCCTTTGCTGTGCTGTGTTGTCTGAGAAGTGTTCAGAGGGGAAACCCATGACAAATTGCCCAGCATGGGAAGCTGCTATGGGGAGGAAGGATGGACCATGCTAGAGATTCATCTAAGCCGATGGGTGATGCTTTGTGAAGCTGGGGGTTGTCAGATGCAGGAGTCAGGAAGAAAAGAATAGGTGGGGAACCAAACTGCCGCTTACCCTCCTCTGTCGAGTTCTGCTTTCCTTCTGGGGCCACAGCCATGGAAATGAGGTGGAGCATCAGGAACAAGGAAGCCATTTCTGCTGCTGCCAATGAAGGGTCGGCGTTTCCTAAGGCTGTATGTGCACCTATTAAATTTGCATTCATGTTAGCCTGGTCTGTCTCTCCTCTTCTAGTTTAGGAAAGCACAGCTCAGGCCTTTGCCTGCTCTCCTTGACCAGAGAAATGGAAGCTTTCAACCCTACGGATTTAGTGATGGGTGGAGAGTTGTGCCGTTTGGGGTCTCTTCCACACTAAGACTTTTCTCTTTCTCCCATTACTAAATAATGGCGTGTCTGAAACACGAAATGTCCTCTTTTATTTTCTCCTTCTGGTTTTCTATTTTACTGCCTGTGATCTCTTCTTTCCTTAAGAAAGTGTTTTTCTGACTTTAGACGGGAACCCCTGGTTTGGACATCCTGTGGATGCCCTGCCAGGCATGACAGGATAGGTCTTGCTGGCTTTGCAGATTTCTTTCCTTCCTTTCCAGAATTCCAGTGATTTTGCTCTGAAGGCGCCATAGCTTCACAGTGGGAATTCCCCATGAGTTCCAAATATATGCGGACTCAGGTGACAGGCACGTCAAAGCCAGTGCCAGTCTGTTTTAGCTTATATCTCTAAAGGGGAAATTTTAAGACGCTCTGAAAAAGAATGGTTAAAAAGATTCAGTTAGATTTCCTAACTGTGCTGCCAAGATATATTGGTAGAAGAACAAAGCATTCAGTGTGCCATGAAGAGAGAGAGAGCCCAGTATATATGTGTTGCCCCAGGTGGATCCATGAGACACACAGGAACACACCCTTTTTGTGGCTTACACAGTTGTCTTTGAAACCTAAGAGGCCCTGGAGTAGCTGTGGCAGCAAATGCGGCTTTTGGTGGTGCTGTCACTGCCTTTGTCCTTGAGAATAAGTGGCTGGGGCTGGAGGAGGCACTCACTGTGTTCTGATTCATATTTTTCCACCCTAGGTCCCTTACCCTCTTCTTACTCTCAGCTGACTACAGACAGAAACTTAGCATGATCTTTTGGGAAAACATTCTAGAAACATGTCATTGCCATAAATATATCCATGGGTTTTTAGGAATAAGTTACTAACTAAAGAAAGCAGGCTTTTACCAAGGGCCCCACTAACTACTTGTAATTTATATTTTATGCCTTCATTTTACATCAACTTTTTATTTATGTTGACTTCTGATGGGTTGTATTCTGGAACTTTCCTGCTTTGTTATTGGAAGATGCTATGTACGTAGCATGGCGTTAGTGCTGAGTAACAAGAATGCATAGTCGTGGTTTTTTGTGCTGATCAGCAAATAACTTTCGCTTTGCTCCAATCTGAACTCTTACCTGAGATAGGAATCTGCCAGCAGAACCTGCTGCCTCACCCACAGCAAGCCTCCTTGCCCAATTAGGTCTGTTGGGGGTTGGGGGAGGGGGCGTTAGAGAACTCCCTTCCATGCTGTACTCAGGAACTTCCTCATGGGGAATGAGGAGAAACTCTCCACGTACACAACACTGGGAGAGTGCTCTTCCCAGACGCTCCAGAGAGCAGAGCATACTGGGACCTGCTTTTCAAACAACACTGCCAAGAAATTAAAAAAAAAAATCCAGTGCAAAAGCTTTTGGGGTTATGCCTCACTTCATGCAATAATCGTGTACTTTCCAAACTGTTGGCTACTGCTGTTGTGGTTTTTCAAAGCTGGGGTTTCCTAGGACTCCTGGCTCTTACTCCACTCAAAGACAGTGGTGAAATTATGATTCTAATATAAACAAAAATTATCTATAGAGGAAAGAGCTTCCACTCTGGCCAGCAGGGGAAACTCTCAGTGCATCTGTGGTTCATTTCTAAAACTCTGCAGGTGAGCCAACCCCAAGCCCCAGCAACCTGCATCCGTGTCCTTCCATGCCATCGGCACACGGCAAGCACCGTGACTACTCATGAACTCGGGCAATGAGCTTAGCTCTCTTAGCTTCAGTTTCCTTGCTGGTAAAATGGGACCCTTGCAGGGTTTCAGGTTTACACGCCGACCAGCAGGTAGCTCTCTCTTCTGTTATTGCTCTGCCCAGTGCTTTCTTTGCATAATTACACTTGAAAAACGGATACATGTGAATTATGTGTCACTCCTCTGTCCCCTGGTTAAGAAGTCATTTGATGTACACTTTTACTGTCACTTTATTCTTTATCCTTTTGTGCCTCGTACTCCCCTTTGTCTTCGTGTTTGGTTTTCTCTGTGAGATATATATGTGTGTGTGTGTGTGTATTTAATGCCCTCACTACTACAGGCTGATCTATATTTCCACCATTTTTTTCTTCCTCTCTTGTATAACAGAATATGTATAACAGAAAATGAAATGAAGTGTGATGTTGTTGTTTCTTTCAATGTGGTCTACCATGTACCTGAATGCCCCTCATTTGTTTAAAAAGTACTGAAAGATTAAAATTTTTAGACCTGGATTTCCATGTGTATTTTTCCCAGTTTTCAAGAAGTTTATCATATCTATGAGGACTTTAGTAAGTTCCTGCCTCTGACATAACAAATAACCACAAATTTGGTAACTTATATCAACCAAAATTTATTTATTTTCTTCGTTTTAGATGTCAGAGTCTATAGCCAAGCTGTGGGCATTGGCTCCTTCTGGAGATGCCCCATGCCCTCGGCTACCTATCCCTATGACTGGCAGTCCTTGGGGTTCCCTTGGCTCTTATTTCTGCCTCTATCTTCATATCCCCACCTTCTGTGTCCTTGTAGGTTTGCTTTAAGGTCACCAGTCACTGGGTGTAGGGCCATGCTAATCCAGCACAACCTCTTTCTGATTATATCTTCCAAGACTTTATTTTCTAAAGGCTACATGTTCAGTGACCGAGGGTTGGACTCAATCATACTTCAAGACACAGTGCAGCCCATTCCAAAGACTACATTGATATTTTCAGGAGACTTGAGGAGGAAGGACCTCTTTCTCATCTTTGAGGGTACATCTTTATCTTTCACACACAAGCCATTTTATTAGAAGCTTTCAGGCCACAGGATGGCATCTTTAGACAGCAACTAATGTCTACTAAGTATCATCCCTTAGTGTGGGTACCACTGCTAAGATCCATGGTTACTTGTTCAACATCTTTAAGGTTTTCATTGATTTATTTTTTTTTCTATTGGTGCTTTATTGGTCTGACAGAAAGTGAAGAAATTTCCTGGTCTCCTTATTAAATATTTCTTCAGGAATAAAAGGTACAGTAAAGACACAGAAATCTTACAGCAGCAGGATGCCCTTCCACTTGGAGTGTGGCATCAGAAGTGTCTATTTGTGTGGTTTGTTCATATAGAGAATGTATATGTTTCTATTAAGGATCTGGCATGGCTGTTAGGTAAGACGTATGGTTAGGCTGCTCTGGCTGCATAATAGGTGTGGCCCTGATGCAAAACAACTGTGAGGCACTATTAAAATAGCAGTCAAGACAAGACAGGTGAGCCATGAGCCAGGATGGCCTATGACCACTGTGCCATTTCAGAGCCAGGACTGCTCCTTAGTAAAGCTGAAGAGGAAGTATGCTCAGCTCTAACACACCTCCAACCCTGTTGTTTCTCCTGCCTTGTAACTCCTGTCTTTCGTTTTTCCACTGATTCCTCTACTGAAAAGTGTCATCACTATTCAGTAGACCCGGGCTCCTCCCCCACTCCGTTCTTCCAGGGGTTTTTTGTTTCTCCTGCTGGGATACATACTTTGAAAAAAATCATCTGGTTTCTGATAAACCTACATGGGAAGTTATGCAGAGGCCCTCAGTTAGATCTCTGTGCTTAGCCAAGACTTTTAACTAGGTGCTCCACAGTGAGGACCTGTGTTGGTAAGCCTCTCATCGCTATGACAAAATGCCCGATAGAAACCCACTTAAAGAGGAAAAACTTCTTCTTTTTCTTTTTTGCTCATGGATTCAGATCAGCACATGGTCTCTTGCCTCTGTCATTTCTGGCATGCGGCAAGACAGAACATCACAAATCAAAATGTGTGTTAAAGCAAAGCTCCTCACCTCACGGCAGCCAGGAAGCAAACAGAGAAAAGTGCTGGGTTCCAGTGTCTTCCCAAGGACACACTCTCCAATGCTCTAACTTCCTCCAGCAAGGAAAACTTCTGCCTCCTAAAGTCACTACCACCTCCCAGTAGCACCATAACTGAGAACCAAGACTTCAACATACGAGTTTTGGGGAGGCGGGGACATTTAAAATCCAAACTGTGACAGTATGTGTTTACCATAAAAAGAGCTTGCTTGTGACAGTAATGACTTAATTAATCCAGCTGTCCTGGTTTAAACAGATCCTTTGGGACCGAGTTGCACGCTAGCGTCACCCAAAGCAGTAGCTCTCAACCTGTGGGTCACGACCCCTTTCATGGGGGTCGTCCAGACCATCCAAAACCACAGATATTTACATCACAACAGCAGCACAATTACAGTTATGAATTAGCAATGAAAATAATTTTTTGGTTGGGGTCACCATAGCATGAGGAAGTGTATTAAAGGGCCGCAGCATTGGGAAGGTTGAGAGCACTGGGCTAAAGGAACGGTGCTGACAGCGGGAATTTCAATCAAGTGCGAAAGCAGCTTTTAGAGAAAGGCCTTGTGTGGTCAGATGTCCGACCTTCGTTCCATGGGGAACTCAGAGCATGTCTCCCACCCAGCTAACCTTTATGTGTGTACCAGGGTGTCTTCGTCACTGTCACTGAGAATCCCTCGCAGACCAGCACAGCCCAGGATCGAGACTGGGATCTGATGCAGCCCGCAGCAGGGTGCCCACGTTCGGCCACACCAGGACATGGCTCAGCCACACAGCTTCACAGTGTCAGTTACCAGCTACATTGTCTGACCCCTATCAAGTGATTAACTGTTCTTAATTTTTTATGGGCTCTGTCTGGATCTAAATAACACAAAATTCAAAAGGACTATTCTGAATGACTAAATGCCCAATTCTGGCACTTTCCACCCAGAGAAATGAGCCTTTTGTGTTTTGTTTGGGACAAGAGAGTGGGTACCAGTGGTCACAATTCATACTAAGAGGATGCCTTCTGAAACTTTCCAGGAAAGAGAGCTCCCCAGCCATTTATGCCTTACTCCACCAATGCAGACCATGGGCTGCTTGGGTGCCAGGTGCCAGAAAGTGCTGAGGGAGAAACGGCTGCATTCTTCTGCCAAGGGCTTCACAGCCAGGACACTTTTCACCACAGAGGGGACATTTGGCGATGTCTAGAGATGTGCTTTTTGTATCTTGTTCGTTTGTTATTTGTTTGTTTGTTTTTTGAGACCAGGTTTCCCTGTGTAGCCCTGGCTGTCCTGAGATTCACTCTGTAGACCAGGTTGGCCTTGAACTCACAGAGATCCTTCTGCCTCCCAAGTGCTGGGATCAAAGGCGTGCGCCACCACCACCCCGCTGGAGGTGTGCTTTCCATCACACCCAAGTGCACCAATGGCATCTGGAGAGGCCAGGGAGGATGTGGCCAGGACAACCCCCAGTGTTCCTCAGCTCCAGGGAGTGGGGGAGCCTCTGGTTTCTCCTACCCAAACAATAACCAGGTCTGAGCTTGCTTAACTTCTGAGATGAGCTGGAATCCAGCCTTTTCAGGGTGGGTGGCCTTAGACCTCAGGAAGAGGTAGACATAAATAAGAGTGGAAATTGGCACAAGAGCATCGGAGTTCAAGGGGAAGATCTAAGAAAGGCTTTGTGGCCAGTAATAGTTTAGGAGCCCAGCCCCCTCTTTTGTATAACATAGTTCCTTCCACCTCCAAATGCACAGCTGCTGCCATCTGCTTTTGCATCTTAACCAGCTGCTAGGGGGTCACCTTCATCCCTGTCCCTGCCTTGGTGTCTGTGGCATAAATTACTTAAGTTCTGGTGTGGAACCTTTGCTAAGGAGGGTCTAAGGGTTTCCCTCAGCCAGGAACCCCAAATCTTCAGTCTCTCAGGCTGGGGACGAGCATGAAGCTGAGGCTTAGCTCATAGTCTGTCGGAATCAGCATTGCCAACAGGGCCTGGTCTCTGAGCTTGTCCCCGGCTTTACCGTGGGACCACATCTTTAATCCCATTTTAAATGCCCAGGCAGCTACTGACAGATGACTCCAGGGATCCTTAGTGTCTCCATTAGAGCCTGTCTTAGCACTGTGCTCTCTCACAGCGTCTGAGCGATGAACCTCGCTGAGGGAACAGAAAGTGTGTCTCTGTTACAGGTGACGTCGCTATCTCCTTACATCTGAGAAGGTTCACTTCAGGGTCAGAATTTCACCTGCTCCTGCAGGAAGGGAAAGCCCAGAGTTTAATTTCTCACATGAGTTCATTGTCACATGACTGTGGGAAACAGTAAAGTAGAGGAACAATCCTCTGTGGAAAGCTGGAGTTCTTGACTGTGCTACTGGCCTTGTGGGCAACTGAGGTGAATTTGCCTCCCCTCACAGTGAACCCTGGGCCTCCAAACCCCAGGCACTTGAATCTGGAAGGGTCTTTTGCCAACTCTAAGCCACTCTTTTATGCACATTAAACAGTCTAGAAAGTGGCTTTAGCCCTGTAGTCCTTTTCCAAGTACAACGAAAGAGTCAAGTTCCCATTTTTATTATGGAAAATAGAGCTGATAAGCTGGGGCAAAATGGTTTGTTCTGTGTTAGTGAGTCTCAGCCAAGGTTGTATTCTCCCACCACCACCACCACTGGGAAGCACTTGTCAATGTCTGTCCCATCCCTTCAGAGAGTCTGTAAGTCTCTGGTATGTAGACAGCCAGGGATGCTGGGGCAAAAAAAAGAAAGAAAATAAAAATCCCTGTAGTACCCAAGACAGCCACCTACCTCCAAAACCAAGAATTTCCTAGCCCAAAAATGTTAACAAGGATAAGGTTGAGGAACCCTGATATGAACTGATGAGAAAATATAAAAATTCCTCAGCACAGCACATCTTAAGTCGCGCTTGCTTACAGCTGGAGTGTGGGCGAGCTGATTGTGTGTTCCGGTGGTGTCTGCACTGGCCCATCAAAACATTTGCTCTGAAACCACGAGAGAGACCGGCCTTCCAGATTCAGCAAATGTGAGACAATAACATCCTGTTCACCTCCAGAGAGCTGAGTAGGGATGCCTGCTGGCTGCCTGGGACTCTCTTGACAGCTCTTCTTCCTCTTGTTTTTATTACATGCCCATCTACCTTATCTCTTGTAATGCCATCTTGTTGTTTGCTGTGCAGTTTTAATTCCAGGCAGACCATGCCAGTATAATAGTCTTGGACAAATGTTCTTCCTGTCTGGAGAATTTCTTCCTGTTTGGGGTATTTTAGTTACTGCTCTCGAGTTTGCAAAATGTTCTTTCTCTTAACAAAAAAAAAGTATTTTTGAAAATCAGTAAGTTTCAGAGAATAGAAAGAGCTGATTAATGTTTTTTGTTTTGTTTTAAGGTATAGGGTTTTTCACTGAGATGGCAGATGTCAGACATCAACACCAAAGATCATGGCTCAGAACACACCCTCAGCATTCCCTGGAGTCCATTCTCTCTCCTTGGGTTCCAGGAGAAAATTGAATAACACACCAGCCACAAAAAATAAACAGTGTCTCATCCTCAAAGGAAACTGGGCAGGGGGCCTAAAATAATGTTTGTGTAACTCACATTCCCCCTCATTTGTATTTTGTTTTACCAGTGTGGGACTATGGTAGGGACGCGGAGAGTCACTTGTTCCTTGTGGGGTCTATCTGCATTTGTTGTTTGCCCACGGGCTGTGTGTTGGGAAAGGACATGGATTAAATAGGGCAGGACTAATACGCACTATATGCAGTTTTGATGTGTCGGATGACGTCATAGACTGGCAGAGTGACGCTTAGAATTGTGTGATGGACAGCCCCTCGTTTCTGGAAGTAGTTAGTAGTTAGACCCCCATCTGTGTGCAGTAAATATTGAAACTGCTTCCCTAACTACTGAACCTGGTGCTTTGACTTTGGCGCCAGTGATGCACCAGATATGCTCCAGGTAGCTTTGTATCGTCCCTCTCCTTACATCCCTCACCAGAAAAGACTGAGTTTCAATGCCTAAGCCTGCCTTCCTAGGTCCTCCGTTACACTGTCTTACCTTGGACTATTGTCAAGCGCTCACCTGTCAATGGGAGTGAGCCCTTCTACTTGTGTGCCCAGTCTGTCCATCTAAACTTGTTCACTTACTCTTTTTCCTCCCAAGAACTAGTTATTCTCTCTATTATTGTGGCATAGAATGTCTTACATGATCAGGTACCTGACACATAATCGCTTTTGTTACCTATTTATCCTTCTAGATGTTGAAATCCTTGGGTGCAGGGTTTTCTTGTTTCTCTGCTGTCTCTCAACTATGCATGTACAAGGATAGGGCTGGGCTCAAAGCAGCCATCTGCATGTAAACTAAGTAAGCATGGAAATGATGAGGTGATTCAAGGGTCACAGGTGACTATGGTAGGATGTCTGTCATCTCTCTGTCACCTTCCCATACTGAGTGAGAAGCATACCTTTCTGAGGTACGCTTATCACTGCTGGGTGCCAAGTCTACTACACACAGTATACTGGGAGTGCTGCTCTGTCTTTATGATTGACTCACATTATAGCTAGCAGTTAGCTTGTATAAATGCTCCATGTGCTTCTGGGGGCGGGGGAAGTACATTCTTTGAATTGTTGGGTATAAATTTCCTTTCCTATGTCGTCTATTAACAACAGCTATTTATCAGGCTTAGTAAATAAATAAGTTAAGCTCATTATAATGGTAGAATTGTCAACTTTTCCTTACAATTTTTTCCATGTTTGTTTTAGATTTTTGAAATTATGTTGTCATATACATGTAAGCTCAAAGTAGTTATGTCTTTTTGGTAAAACGTACTAATGTTAGGCCCTTTATCACTAAACACACAAATTGGGGTGTCTGGCTTATTGGGTTCACTGGGCTAGTAGCATTTTTGAGGTACATCTTTTTGGCTCCAATATTTCTTTGACGTTGTTCTTCCTACATCTCCCAAAGTGTAAAAACGATGCAGTGACTCAACATTTGCCCACGTTCAATCCTTGCCATTTGCCAACCTGCTCCTGAATCCCTGAAACTAACTCTTTTAGTGTTATGTTGTCTGCAGATAGAGCGGAGAGATTGGCCCATTTTCTTTACCTCACTTACCCCTGCATCTGGACTGGCATTCCTTTCTCTGATTCCTGCCACTCAGGGAAGCATATCCTTTGTTTTTTGCATGAGGCTCGGAAGTGCTTCTTGTCCATCAGAAAATATCATTATCTTATTACACTTCTCTATAATTAAGTGGATATGAAAGTTAGGCTCACAATGTGATGGAGTTATTCTGTGATGTATAATCTCATTTTTGCTGAAGAAAAAGTCTGTCTTCACCTTAACTGTTATCCTTTTCTAAGCCAGTGGTTTGACTGGTGTCATGTCTTCAGGGCTCAAGTTTGAACAGCTTTACCACCTTCTGTGTGGCAACAGATTGCTGTTATGTACTTGATTTGAAACTCAATTTCACGTTTCTTAGTGTGATGTTTTTGTGCCTTTTACAAATTCTGGAAAATCTTAAATATTCTTCTCTTTCAGTATTGCATGCATCCATTTCCAATACCCCACCATTTCTCGGCTCCTCAGGATCACCATGTCTTTGTGTATATTTGCCTATTCTGCATCTACAGTGACTTATCAGTCCCACTCACAGTTCGGTGTGCCCTGGTGTCTTTCAAAGCACTGTCTCTCGAGCCCACAACTCCTGTGTACTGTCTTCTCTCCCTGAGTAGCATCATAGCCAAGCTTCCTCTTGTAGTACTGGGGACCAAACCTAAGGCTTCGAGCTTGCAGAGCAAGCATCTGCCACTGAGCTGATCTTGAGACCTCTTCCCTTTCCATAGTTTAGTTCTTGCCTTGCTTTTGTTTTTACTGTAATTTTTTTATTCTTGAGACATTTATGTGTGTATAAAATGAAATATGATCAAATAAACCCCTTACTGAGGAGTTATTGGTAGCTGGTGACTGTCGAGAGGGAGAGGATCATTGTTTTTTGTGGCCACTGGTAGATTTCCCATGATCCCATGATGGATGGCTCTATACCCATGCACATATGGATAGAACTAATTGAATGAAGTGGGCTTGCTTTTTGCTTTTTGAGATAGTCTTGCTGTTGCCCAGATGGACCTTAAACTTTCAGTCCCCTTTCCTTAGCTCCCCTGAACTACGAAGCCTGGCTCGCCATGCTCCTTCATGGATTTTCCTACATTTCTCTCTAGTTCACTATTCCCCGCTTATTCTTCAGTTCGGGTTGAACCCTTAAGTCTGTGTTCAATCTCCAAAGAGACTGTTCCTGACAAGGTTTCCAATGACTTCCCTGTACCCAAATCAGCATCTAAGTACATCCCTACTAGGATGTCTTACCGTCTTTCCTGCCAGCACTCTGCTTTAGCCTCTATGGCTCCTCAATAATACCCCTTCCAGACCTGTTCCACCATTGACACCTTCTCACCCACGCTCAACACAGGTTCAGAATAATCTTTTGAAAGAATCACTTTTCTACTTCAAATCCTGCAGGAATGCCTTATTGAGCCTATTCCAAATCTGTATCACTAAGAACGTCTGAGACCTGTCCCCCTCCTGTCCCCAACTGCCACCCCAGTGGCTTTCCCTTGTCTACCCTCTCTTCATCTCCTATTCCTCCTCTTTCTCTCTGTTCTAGCCATATTAGCCTTGAGTTTCCAATCACACCGAGTTCTTTAGTTTCTACAAAGTCTCCAGAAGTCCTTCTGCCCAGAATGTCCCCTGCCCTTTCTCTACAGAAGCAGCTGTTCTCCTTCTCTGAGTTACCGTCCAGGACCATCTGGAAAAGTGCCCCCCATTCCCACTATAGTAGCAACCCCACCTTTCTTCTGTAGCCCTTTACATACAACTTACATTTAACTTATATATTATTTTACCTTATGGTACAATTTCAACAGTATATTAATAATCAACTTTACTGCCAAAATTAACTGGCACCTCTAGCCCTTTTCTGGTAAAACATTAATGGTTGTTGAATTCATAACATGTTCAATCTTGGTGGCTCATGTTCCCCAAGAGTTCTTTTAGTACGGAGTTCTGTTTCAGTGGGCCTAGAAATGAATGGTGGCATTTGGAAAATGCAGGCGCCTTATGGATTCTCTGCATCCTACAAGGAGTGCTTTGTCATGAGTTGGAATCATACCCAAATGGACCACTTCTCCATTCAAGTAAAAACAATATTTAAGACTGGCGTCACCGTTTTTTCAAAACAGAAACAATGTACTGGGCAACTTAATGAGTGAAAATACCCAAAAGGCAGATATAACTTAGTTTCACTGCACAGAGCCATGGTCATAAGGCGTTCCTTCAGATTCAGTACCACGCTTTCTTTCACTGTTGTCGTTCACACTCGGGTTCCACTGGGAGGCTGACGTCGCTTGCCACTCTGCCAGCACAGTTGCCAGCATGTGTAGATGAGTAAAGGAATCTGATGGGCTGCTCCCTCCTCAGGAGTATCAGGTCAGCTGTTTCCCCATAGGGAGCGCTCACCTACCCAAACTGTGACGATATTTGTTATCTTGGTTTGGTTGTTTGTCTGTTTGCTAAGAATAGTATTCTTAAAAAGTAGTAATACATTGGTCCCTACCTTGTTAAAAATATTGTCTGGCTTATCTTAGCTTTAAAGAAGTTTTGCTAGGACTATGTAAAACCCCAGAACCTTTTTACATAGATTCATGTTCTCCTTGACACACTGTCGGTATGGTTTTCAGCTCATCTTGGCCAGGTTTGATAGCAAGGACTCTCCTACTTCTACTTTTTGAACTTCCTCAGTGCTGGAGAACAGCTTTGTTCTGCGTTGTGTTACGCTGTACTGTGTTGATTCACGGATTAATGCGTGGTCCTGCCCCTGAATAACCTAAGCTAAAACCATTCTTACTTTGTAGCATTTGGAATATTTAACTGCTGGTTGAGATACTGAACAGTAAGACCAGCACTTTGGCCAGCCAGAAAGCCTTCCGACTTACTCATCTGAAAGCCATTTCAGGGCTGGTTGAATATAGCCCTTCCCTCGGAAAAGCCACTCCGTGGGCCCGTAAGCAAGCCTGCATTTTTCGCCAACTCCTTTACTTTTTTAAATACCTTTTTCTGGAAGTGGCTCAAAGCCTTGAAACCTTTTAATTATCGTGTAACCATGCCTTATTTATATCTGACTGGAAATTCTACACCTGAATGGAGCAAATTCAGTCAAGAGGACAGAGTAATTGAGTTCTTCTGCCCAAAACAACTTGCTGAGCTAAATGCAGGATGGAGCAACCTACCTGCCAGCTTAGGCTATCTTGGGCTTGCACTCCTAGAGCCTTGTTTGGGGTGTGATAGTCTCACTCCATCTCTGAATATTTCTGTAGTCTCACTCTCTCCCCCACATTCTGCCTGTGCCAGGTTATGCTGGATCCATGGAGAGTTTCAAAGATCAAAGTCTGCCTGTTTTCGGAACAGTATGCACCTCTGCCTTACTGGACCAAAAAAAAAAAAAAAAGCCCAGGGCTAGAGCGCTGCTGCCGAGACTCTGTGTCAGGTTCGGTGCCTTCAGGTGACTGAACATTCTGTGCTCTTCTGTTTGCCCCACAGGTGCACACGTTCCGAGGCCCACACTGGTGTGAATACTGTGCCAATTTCATGTGGGGGCTCATTGCCCAAGGAGTCCGCTGTTCAGGTAGACACAAAACTTTGTCCTCTTCTAGTTACATAAAGTGCTACCTTGTTGAATGGGAATCAGCCTTCAGAGCTAGGGACGGTGCTTCGATGAGCTCAGAAGTCTAGCTTCCTTAAGGGCCCAGAGCCTCTCTCTCTCTCTGCTTGTTGGGGAGTCCATTCTAAGGGTTTGTAAGACTGAAACAGAACTTACGTATGTACAAGAATGAAAAGTCACCAAACAAGTACACTTCCTTAAAATGTACCTGCCTCCCCAAATGGGCTGTAGCCCTTAAGAGAAAACGTTTAAATAGATTCTAATGAAACTGCATAGATTTCAAAAATGCCATTTTATTATATATCTTTCCTATATATTATATATCTTTCCTATATATTTATTATATATCTTTCCTCTCCCATTTTAGTTTAGCAGACAGGACACAAAAAGATCAGTGGTAAGCGCCGTGAGTATTTGCCCAAACCTCACCATGCCCTGCACCCTCACCAACAGAGCCAAAGGAAGATATGGTTATCTCCTACTAAATGAAAAAGAGATGGAGTCTTACAGGCGACGGCTAGTTGCCACAGGTTAAGTGGTGAAACATCAGTTTAAAAGCAGCAGCGGTCCAGAGCTCACATCCAGTTCTTTGCCATCAAGTTGATAGTGAAATTATGTCCATTAAATAATTTAACTTTTTAAATTTAAAAATAATGTAAATGTTTTTCTTCATCCTTTGAGAATTTCATACGGTGTATTTTGATCAAATCCATTTTGCTTTCACACACTTCACAGTAGTTTGAACCCTGGGTCTAGCTTTCCATCTAGAACCGTACGCATACCCCGGCTGCAAATGTCATGGGGCGCGTCTTCTTTAAGAGACACTGGACAAAAATGCGAAGGGCTGCCAAACCAGCATGCTAGCTGGGCTTCCCCGCTCACCCTGCCATGCTTTTCCTGGCACACACTGGCACCGAGAGCAAGAGCAGCTGCCTCTGGTGTTGACTGGAATACCACAGATTCTGTGACTGCTTGCCTCCTTCCCATGACATGGTGAATACAATGAGCTGATGACTCCCACTGAGAGGTGCCTCTTTCCCATGGTACCCATTTAGCTCAAGAGACCACATACCCTCCACCTTCCTTTCTGCCTGGAAGGTGCTGTCTTAGCATCCGTTCTATAGGCGCAGCCACCCCAAGTCAGTGTCTAACTGCTGTGTGAGGAATTCCAGCTCCCCATCCTGAGTCCTGAGGCAGGTGGCAAACCCACATCAGAAACAACCTTTCCAGAATGTTCTTCTGAACACAGAACAGACTTGCAAGGCTTCACAAGCATCCCACAGCTCCAGGCCTAAGTGCAGGGATCTACCACTTGAATCACTCTGTGCTTGTTAGTTAGGGCTGTCAGATTATACATACCAAAATATCCCTTGTCACAGATATTATCCAGTTTCTGCAGGAAATTGGTCCAAAGTCAATATTATGGAAACAGGATTCTGGACTCCAGTTAGCTGTAATCAGCGACTTTCTCTAGGATGGAGGAGTTCTGAGATTTTTTGTCTGTTTCTGTTTCTATTTTGTTTGAAAGGAAACATAATGTAAGGTTATATTGTAAGTTGTCTCCGGTGGTTACTAATATTTCCCTGAAGAGCAGGAAGACTAGACACTGGCCATTGATAGTCAAGGGAGTCACCACAGGCCTCAGTTCTCCATAATGTACTTTTTTTAATGGTCCAGATTTTAAATTTGCTTTAAACATCCTAATTTTCATAGGTTCCGTATTGTATGTAAATAAATAAACTAAATGTCTTAAAGTTTGTAAGAAAATTAAGCACAGAATTGCCTTGTAATTCTAACATTTAAAGACAGTGTCTGCACCAGACACTTGCAGGCCCATGCTTAGAGCAGCATTATTCATCGTGGATGAAAGGTAGATAGAACCCAACCCCACTGATGGACAAACAGATAACATGGCATAGGCATACAATGGAATGTTCATCAGTCTTAGAAAAGACAGGAAACCCAAGCAAAGTGCAAAGGAATGGAGCTGTTAGAATCTAGGTAGGACTCCACTGGCTATCACTGCCAATGAGTGAGTCTAGGGTCGGGTGTGTGTGTGTGTGAGTGTGTGTGTGTGTTTGTGTGTGTGTGTGTGTGTGTGTGTGTGTGGTTACTATTTGGTGGGCATCAAGTTGTAGTGCTGCTGGAGCACACAGGCTTTCATAGCAGGTGGCGGCGGTAGCTATACGACAGTGGTTTTAATGCCACTTAACTCTGCACTTTAAAATGCAGAAGCAGCCTGGCCTATGTCGCAAGTTCCAGGCCAGTCGGGGATACACAGTGAGACCTTGTCTGCAATAAATAAACAAACAAATAGATATAATTAAGTTAAATAATTATTAAATTATTTAAAATTAAATTTTAATTTTAAGAAACTAGATTAAATGTAAATAAATTAAAATTCAGTGGTTAAAATGATAAAAATATCTTATGTCTATTTTGCTACAATTTAACGAAAATAAAATTTTAATTGAAGTTTGCAAGATGCAGTAAAATTCCCTAACGAAAGAACAGCCGGGCAGGCCCCGTGTCTCCTCTCCGTGTACCTGCACGCTTTATTCTCATAGTGCTGGCCCACGCTAGATCAGAGGTACTATGCCTCTGTTTGACCTTCATGATCCCCCGATGCTGGTGTAATCCCCACTTTATAAACCAGGAAGAAAACTGGTTCTAGATAGCTCAGTCCAAATTTAAATTTACACCCGCTCAGTAACTCCATCAAAGTGAAACTGACTTGTACGCCAATTTAGTTAAATTTCACATGCTCATTAAGCTAAGACAGAACTTTTCCTTTGAAAGGGAGAGCAGAGAACTGAGCCCAGAACTGTTACAGTATTGGGGACTGCACAGGCGTCAGCTCGTGTCAGACCTCTGCTGTGGTTAACACTATTTTTATAAGCAACTGGCTACAATATTCATTATTGTGCGTGCACAATAATGTATATGTATAGAAATATTATTTTTATACCTAGGAGAAACAATGAGAAGACATTTTAAGTACCGAGCACATTTACATTGAGCAACTTGGTCATTAAACTTTCATTTTTCCAGAAGGCAAACTGTCACGTAATTGTGGAGAAAGTTCGTTGGTGGATACCAGCTGCTAACAAGGCTTTTAATTTGTGCATTGAACTTAAAAGCACCTTTGCAGCCTTGGCTCTGGATATAAGATTTATAAATAATTACTGTAATCATCACATTACAAGGCCCTGTCGTCAAATATCAGCTCTCAGATACTGTACCGAATGGCGTACAGGGCAATGTCACTTCCACTCTCTCACAGTTCAGCAAGCAGAAAAGGAATGGCCCACTCCAACTTCCAGCAAGAAGGATTAAAAACTCCAGGCTGGACTTCTGGAAGGGCAGAGTGCAAATCAAAGAGCAGACAGTCCTGCAGGCAGGATTATTATGTATCCTACA
Source organism: Ondatra zibethicus (assembly GCA_004026605.1). Taxonomy (NCBI): domain Eukaryota; kingdom Metazoa; phylum Chordata; class Mammalia; order Rodentia; family Cricetidae; genus Ondatra; species Ondatra zibethicus. The sequence continues at coordinate 28,913 of PVIU01000150.1, forward strand.
AAAAAGCATCTGGGATTTAAAGGCATGGCCTAGAATGAGCCTCCGTGCCCTTAATGAGCCAAACTAACTTTGAGAATCTATGCCCCAAAGCTCACTCCCCATAAACCCCAGTCTAAAGAGAAAAGGCCTATTAGCACCCTGACCACCTCAGCAGGGTGTTCTGCTCTTTGGGTCTATAAAACAGAGGCAGTCATAAGGACAGTTCAGTCACATAAAACTTAATAGTCAGGATGAATCTTAATGCTCATCTAGTGGGAAGTACCATCTTCTGATGGGATGAATATTCCAGGAAAGATCACTAAACCCTTGGGTACTGTAATATGTATTTTGGCAGCATATAATTTGTCCTGGGATTTGACGAAAGGACCCAACAAGGCTAATGTGGCTTCTTTGTTCACAGATTGTGGGTTAAATGTACACAAACAGTGTTCCAAGCATGTTCCCAACGACTGCCAGCCTGATCTCAAGAGGATCAAGAAAGTGTACTGTTGTGACCTCACCACACTCGTCAAAGCCCACAATACTCAGAGACCCATGGTAGTAGACATCTGTATTCGGGAAATTGAAGCAAGAGGTTTGTAAAATACTATCGTTATATTATTATATTATACTTACTATATTATGTTGATTTTCATTTTCATTGAGGAAACCATCTCACTTTACTACCCCTGTTACGACAGTGACTTTTACACCCACTAAAACGCACATACAGCTAAATATACTGTAGCCAGCCAATAACATTAGTTTCCATTTCTATAGAAGTCATGCATGTCCACATTCTGCAAATGTTTACTGAGCATTTAAATACATTCTAGATGTTGATGATATGAAAGTCTCTGTTCTCAACCTCAAGGTGGTAGAGTGGAGAATCAGAGGGACAGATAAACACATAACTATATCCAAAGCAGCACAGGTCACAGAGAAGGATGTCTTCACCCTGAGTTCTTTCAGCAAGGAATTTGCTCCCTTTTTGGGAATGCTTCCTCTTCTATAAAGTGATTGAAATCAGTTATACTCCAGAAGGTGGTGCTGAGGATCAAAACAAGTCTACCCATACGAGGGACCTGTCCAGTGCCCAGCATCCAGGGCACACGGTTTGCTGGTTCCTTCCACTCTTCCTGCATGACCGGCTGTAATAGTTACAGCTGTCATTGCTGTAACAATACCAGACGACAGCAACTGGGGAAAGGAAGCATTTATTGGGCTCACAGTTTGAGAGTACAGTTCATCACAGGAAGGCATGGCAGGAGAAATGTGGGGTGACTGGTCACATTGTATCTACAGTAAACAAAACAAAGAGGCAAATATAGTGGATGTTGTTTGGAAATCGGTGTTCCCTTAGAGTAGGGAGATAAGAAAACAAACCCTGGAAGGCTGGCTGGCAGCCTCTGCTGCTCTTCCAGCCCCAGCCCATCTCAGCACTGCCTCCAGTCACCAGCTTCTGAGGGGGCTCCATGTTCTCTCTTCTCTATAAGTAGGACTGTACATTCACCACTGTGTCCTGTAAATGGCTGTGACCAACCTCTTTGGCAATGCATGTACCCACCTGGAACAGAGTGGCACCCAGGTTTTGTCTTGCGGGTCACTTCCAGTGGCAATTTCAACAGTGGGTGCTGAACACGGAGATTAACTGAGCACATCTGCCATGAGATGGTAGAGCTAAAATTAAGCAAGCGTCCCTGCCGTGAGAGGGGAGAGCTAGGATTAAACATGGCTGCCATGAGAGAGTCAAGTCTTCATGAGATTGCACACGCCTGCCACGGTCCCAGGAAAAGAGCAGAGACACCCATCCCTTGTATGCAGTACAGACTCTCACATATGGCAGATATTACAATATTACATGTGCCATAAAAGTAAAAATTGAAACCCAGGAATGTATGTTAGTTATCAAGAGTTAGACAGACTATATAGTTCACTCATTTTTGCTGTAGCTCAGTTTTGACACCAGTTCAATTTTATATATGGAATCTGATCCTCTAATCCTTCTTCTACTTTGATCTTATATATCACCCACTGGGTAGGAGAGCAAGGTAGGTTTTAGCATGTGTTTAACACATCAGTTTACTCAAGAGGGCAAAAATATATTCTCTTTCTTACAGTGATTAAGTTTTCAAACTATTAAATGGAATTTACCTTTACCGTATCTATTTATATGATTAGCTATCTGAAGGCAGAATACTAATGCTTGATCTCAAGCATGCATGGTGGGTTAGCATAATATCTTACTTATGACTAAACACAAGAGGCTATACAATTTAGTTTTCTCTAAGGGTAGCTATGTACAGTACACCACATGACTGAATGAGATGCCAGGGAGAAAGCCGAGCTCTGCCTGCATTGGTGAAATAGGTGTGCAGAAGTCTGATGACCAAAGGGAGTTAGGGAGAATCTTAGATCTCAGCTTACTTTGCACCCAGGCAGGAGGAAGACCCAGCCTCCACTGAGAAAGCCCATCTCCAACAAGCAGATGAAGACAGGCTCAAGTGAAGCTTGGTAGGAAAAAAAATCCAGGTTCTTAGGCAATAGAGAAGATGCATCGATCAGATCACTAACCAAATCTGCTCAGTTCCTGCCAGCACTCAGTGTGGGTAGAAAATTAGAGTGGCTTTTTAGATGCTGTGGGACACCAAATTGAGGTCCTCCCCATCTCTCCTGCTCTCCCCTGCCCTGCAGGATTGAAGTCAGAAGGGATTTACAGAGTCTCTGGGTTCACAGAACACATTGAAGATGTCAAGATGGCATTTGACAGAGGTGAGTGTGAACTGTCTTTAATGCTTCCTAAGTGATCCTGGTACCCTCAATGAAAGAACAAGAGTTCACTTACAGCGGAAGTGGGGTCTGGGAACTATGGAGAGTCGTTCTTCAGAAATCGGAAGAACCATGCTCTACCATTCTCTGGGAGAAGTGTTTCCGTAGACAGGTAACCCCAGGAGGAAGAGTGTGAGAAAGATTTGAGTGGGAAGCCCATCCGCATACCATCACAGAATGCTGTCTGCATACTCATTTCAGGGTCTCACTGATAGCTTTTCTCTCAGGATTCCAGAGAAGGGAGCTGGGATGAAAGCATGGGTTCAGGAGATAAGTTCTTTGTTCTTTAGGGACACACACTGTCCAGGAGCCTTGGCTCTAACCATCATATTGTTCAATAGTCTGTCATATCTGCTATGCATTTAATGTCTTGGTTTGTGCTTTTGGTTATTTATGGCTTCTTTAAAAAGTTAGAACCAATTTGCTAAGGCATTTATGCTTTTAATTCTCCATATAAAGCAGGTTAATAATCTCCATACCATTAAACAATATTTTTCCAAAAAAAAATTCTCATGACCTGTGTGAAATAGATTGACACTAATAGTAAAATTTTAGAGTTAAAAAAAATGACTTAAGGACCAGCAAGATGGCTCAGTGAGTACTTGCCACCAAGCCTTACAACCAATGTTCAGTACTCTAAACCCACAAGATGGAAGAGATAACCAGCTCCTTCAGGTTGTTCTATGACTGTTAGGTGTGTGCCATGGCACAGATAGGGCCCCTAACAATAAATGTAATTTTTTAAAAATATATAATGCTTCAGAGTGCTGGAAAGATGGCTTAGCAGGCAAGAGCACTTGGTGAGCAAGCGTGAGGATCTGAGTTCAAATCTCCAGAACCCACGTAAAAATGTAGGTATGGTCTCATGTGTGCCTGTAACAGCACTGTGGGGTTGGAGATAGGAGGATAGCTGGGTCTTGGTGGCCACCACTGTAATAATTCCCGGTTCCATGTGTGCACACAAGAGACATGTACATACACTTTACACACATACCACATATATAGACCCACACATATGCACACACAAATGCTTTGAGAATGATCATAACAATTAACAAGAAATGTAATTGTACCTGTGCAATGAGTAGGAAGGATCAGATTTAAAGAAGCTTCGGAGAGCCTGAAACCAAAGATATCCAGTGATTATTTATATACGTCATCTTCTACTCCAAGACCAAAAAACACTGGCAAAAACAACATAGAGATTAGAAAAAGATTATCTGGCCACAGAATAATGGGTTTCATTATGACATTTCATGCATGTGTACCGTCGTATGTCACTTCATATTAGAGTGTTGCTCTGTCATGAAGTGGTGTGCCTACAATAAGGAGTTACTGTGATCAATGTCTGTTGGCTCATTAGCAGGACCTGGAACTCAGAGAAGTGCTCCTGATCCACCCTGCTGTACTCTTGTCTGTCCTCCCTCTTCATCGCTGTGCCACCCTCACTGAGGTCCTTTCTGTCACCCCAGGCTCCTGACATTAGGAGCTGAGAGTCTGGGGCTTGCCAGGACACATTCAATGCTGGCTCTCCTTTCCCTATACCTGCTTTGGCTTGGGTAATTAAGATCTAATTGAGACTTGGACCATTCCCTGTTTTGCAGATGGTGAGAAGGCTGATATCTCTGCTAACATCTACCCAGACATAAACATCATCACCGGAGCCCTGAAACTGTACTTCAGAGACTTACCGATCCCTGTCATCACATATGACACCTATTCCAAATTTATAGAGGCAGCGAGTAAGTATAGAAAACTACAGGCCTCTTAATCTCAGGAAAATTAAAGCTCAGAGCTTTTCCAGGACTTTTCATGAGGACTGGTTCTGTCAGGTAAGGGCCCAGAAATTCAGCAAATAGAAACCCAGGTAGTGCTCACCAAATGCCCCACATCCATACCCGTCTGGCTCTACAGGCAGAAGCTGAGAGCCAGGCAGCTCTGCCTCCCATCATCGCTCCCTGTGTCCTGGACACAAGCACAGGGAGACCAATTCTAGCATTATCTGAGAGTAAATTTCTGTAATTAAAAAAAAATCAGTGTTCTCCAAGGAGGGACGTGTAAACTATTTCTGTCCATTGTGCAGACTCACATTGTGCATCAGCTAAAACCACATCCAGGCTTTGCCTGTGCATGCTGTTCAAGGTTAATAAAAGCAGCCAGGTTAGAGCTGCATAATCATGGTACTTAAGGAGCAGAGTCAAAAGGATCTGGAGATCAAAGCTAGCCTGGGTTATATAGAGGGGACCATCAGCCAACAATTCCTCACCCAGTGTTGACCTGTCAGGCCCACTGCTCTTGGGAGAGGACGAGTAAAGGTTATGTCAAGAGAAGGGGCCACACTTTGCCTGGTAACAGGTAGTAACAAAGCAGGAGGAATTTAGATGCTGAGATGCATGGGCGAGGAGCTGAGCCTTCTCTAAGGAACTTTCTTTGACTTTGTGGGATATTATATATAGTCAAAGGTTTTAGTATATATGTTAATGCCTGACAAGAGGAAGCAAGGGCATGTTGAGATCTGTCTTAGTTAGGGTTTCTATTGCTGTGAAGAGACACCATGACCGCAGCAACTCTTATAAAGGAAAAACATTTAATTGTGGTGAGTTGCTTACAGTTCAGAGGTTCAGTCCGTTATCATCATGGTGGGAGCATGGTGGGAGCAGGCAGACAGTATTTGAGAGTCCTACATCTTGCAAGCAACAGGAAGTTGATTGACAAACTCAATGGTATTCTGAGTATAGGAGACCTCAAAGCCTGCCCTCACAGTGACACACTTCCTCCAACAGGGCCACACCCACTCCAAAAATCCACACCTCCTAATAGTGCCACTCCCTGAGATTATGGGGGCTAAATATATCCTGTGGAGGCCAGTTACATTCAAACCACCACAAGATCCATGCACAGTGTACTTTCCAGTTGAGCTGTGGTCCTGCCCCTAGCAAGACCATTCCTTTCTGGGTTCTGGTGGTCCAAGATAAAGAAGGTTCTAGCAGCAGAGTATTTCTATCCCAGGATAACAGAAGGGCTTTCCTTGAGTGCCTGCCAATACCTATCAGTGGCCCCCAAGTTCACACACTCTTCCTTCCATTGTTAATGTGCCTAGTATCTGCTTCCTAACCTGGGCTGCACATGAGGTTAACCCTTGCCATGCCTTTGTGAACATGCCTTTGTTGATGGCATTATTGATTGGCTCATCCGCCAATGTCCTTGAGTTGAAAAAGGTATTTGATATGGAAGCATGGGAAGGAAAGAGCCATTGGACAGCTTCAAGGGCAACACTGTCACACAATACAGAGGGAATTAAAGCTTTGATAGATTTAACAAGTTCAGGCCTCAGAAGGGCAACACACACTGTGCATATGCCACCAGAATTAGGAATTCTGTAGCACTCTTGCTCCCTGAATGGTGAGCACAAAAGCCACTCACTTCATTGATGTTCGTTTAAATATACAGTGCTCAGCCTCAGCTCTTTCTGGAATGAGACAGGACACAAAGAAGCTGAGTGAAAGAGTATATGAGATGGTATGAATTTGTTAGATGCCCCCATTTGCAACAAAGACAAAGAAAACAGACTTCTCATCGCCCTTCTAGACTGTTGGTGTCTAACGTTGTTGATTTTGTGCTCTTTATAGAAATCTCCAATGCGGATGAGAGGCTGGAAGCCGTCCATGAGGTCCTGATGCTGCTGCCTCCTGCCCACTATGAGACCCTGAGATACCTGATGATCCACCTCAAAAAGTAGGCCAACATCTCCATGCCTGACCACCCCTGATCTACCCAGGGTGGGAAGGCATTAGGGCACCCCACTGAAAGTACACAGAGCAGCTCTTGGTATGGTATGGATTCTAGAAACTGTGACTGGAGATGCCCAAGGAATGCAGCTCTGTTCCCTTTAAAGATGCCTCTGTCTCCTCCAGAGAGGAAGGCTAACACCTTTTCCCATTGCCAAGTCTAGCTGTCAGCATGAGATGCAGTCTTGGCTCCCTCTGGACCACCACTCCTGTGTGCTCACCCTGGGGACATACAGGAGACTGTACCTCAATGATGCTGGTTTCTTAGTCACAGCTGATTTTTCAGCACCAGCTGTCCCCCCAAGAAAGCGAAGGTTTCACTTTGTAGTGCTGGTCTCTGCTTAATCACAGCTGATTCATCAGTTCCAGGTGAACCACAATCCAAACCACTCTATGGACAGCCCTGGGGCAGTCTTTGCTTCCTTCTGAAGCTTCACGAGCCAGGCCTCCATCATCTCTCTGCACTGTTCTCAGCGTTCTTATCTCCCAAGATCACACAGAACACCCATCAGACTCTGAGCACGGATGGCTTTCCCAGCCCAAAGTTCCAAACTCTCCACAGACCTCAGAAAACCAGCAGGGTCAGGTCTGTTATGACAGCCATCCTCTCTCAGGTGCTCACTTCTGTTGCTGTGATAAAGACCATGATCAAAAGCAATGAGGAGAGAAAAGGGTTTGTTTTTGTTTTTTTTTCTTTTGTTTTTTTTGAGACAGGGTTTCTCTGTGGCTTTGGAGCCTGTCCTGGAACTAGCTCTTGTAGACCAGGCTGGCCTCGAACTCACAGAGATTCACCTGCCTCTGCCTCCCGAGTGCTGGGATTAAAGGCGTGTGCCACCACCGCCCGGCTGAGAAAAGGGTTTATGTGGCTTACATTTCCACGTCACCATCCATCACTGAGGGAAGTCAGGGCAGGAACCTGGAGGTAAGAGGTGAAGCAGAGGCCATAGAGGAACTCTGCTTACTGGTTTGTTCTACATGGCGCCCTCGTGCCATTTACCACTATTTACTGATGCAATGGGGGACCCCTGCCCAGGGATGGTACCACCCACAGTGGGATGGACCCTCCCATGTCAATCATCAATCAAGAAAATGCCCCATAGGCCAGTCTGATGGAGAACTTTTCTCAATTGGGGACCCTCTTCTCAGAGTGAAGAAGCCTCTCTCCTGCTTGTTTTCTGAGCTCTGCAGCATGAAAACGATTCAAACTGAGTTGACCAAAAATAACATTAAGTGGCGAATTTGAATCTGCTCCAAAGAAACAGAGAACAAGGGATTGTTTCTCTGAAAAACCTAAACATGTTTTTAGCACCGGATATTCTGTTTTGTAGAACCTACTCCTTTTTATCTATGATGAACACTCTTAAAAGTAAATTCCTAAAGGCAAGATCTAGAAAATCATCATTCATTCCACAAAGAAACCAGTAAAGCAACTTTGGGACTTCTTCTTTAAAACCTCTTTGGTTCTTTTCTGGATGCTGGTCCAACAATAATGACTGCTCTGTACCTCATCCTTTGGGAACCAGGCATAATAAACAATTGCCCTCCAGCCTGGCCACATTCCAGCCATTCTCCTGCCCTGTGACAATAGCCAGGGTCTTCCTAAACACATAGCAGCCTCTTCTACAAACAGTCTTTCTCCTGTGGTTCTAACCCACACTCAGCCCCCTCTCCAGCATGTAGACCAGTACGAAGTGGTGACAAAACCCAGACTTCCCTATGAGGAAGGCACCATGGGTCAGCTAATGACCTTCTGCCCCTTCAAACTCATGTCGCCCAAACACTTGCACACTTCTTCAATCCTTAAACTGTGTTTGCAGTAGATCTTAGTTAGTCATTTAGTTCTACTGGCTAAAGGCAGGATCAATAACTTAAAAAGGAAAACCAATCAGAAAATTGTCTGTTAAAAGATATCTTCCTGCCGTTCTTGGTCTCCACTTGCTTTTGCAGGCTCCTGACCCAGAGATGGTCTCAGACCCAAAATGTATAGCTAGTATGTTAGTCCCTCTGCCAGTGTGCCTGAAGTTTCTGTGCTTGCCTTGCAGGGTTACCATGAATGAAAAGGACAATTTAATGAACGCAGAAAATCTGGGAATTGTGTTCGGGCCCACGCTGATGAGACCCCCTGAGGACAGTACCCTCACCACCCTCCATGACATGCGGTACCAAAAGCTGATCGTGCAGATTTTAATAGAAAACGAAGACGTTCTGTTCTAATCTATCAGGGAAATGAGCTGGTAGCGCTAATGGAATAAAAACATTTCTTACACTTGATTTGTTTTCCAAACAAGTGGTAGGATTTCCCAGACCACAGTGGACTGCAGTGTTGGGGACTGTGTCTCCCTCCTCCACGTGAGAGCAAGGGTGAGGGTAAGAAACCCCTTACCTTGGGTCTTTTGCCGTGCCTCGTATGTATGTCTGTTTTGCTGGAAGAGTGATTAATAAATCTTTCTTTAACTTATTTAAAAAAATGTAGACCTTTAAACTTCAGTCTTACCATTAATAAAAGGGAACTTAATTCATAAAGGTACTTGGTACAGTATACATTTTCCACCTTCAAAAAAGAAGACAATTCTATATGTTAAGTGTTAAATGAAACCTATATTGTAAAATGTATTTTATTTTAGCTGCAAGAATGTTATTTTATTTTAGCAAATAGAACTCAATGCAGTGCATTGGTTATGGCCCTGTCCCTTGTCCCCCTTTTCTTGCTGTGATGCCTGGTGAACGTTGACCGTGAATGCAGTATCACCTTGACATACCTCTGTCCTGATTCGTGCTTCAATAAAAGTTCACCCCTCCCCCACACCCCTGCTTTTCACAGCCCATGCTCCTCAGCACTGGCTTTCTGCTGTGAGGTAGTGTATGTTCATAGTGACTCTAGGATGGTCTGAGCATCCACAAGTTTCCTTTCTGTAAGCATTGTGTGACTCCCCAAAAGGTGTTATAGAATTGGTTGTGGCCTCTCCATATCTCCAGGGTGTGTCCTACAACATGTGGAGTGTGTCTTGTCACACAGAGTGACCTGAGGACATTTGGATGCCCCTGGGCCCCATCGCAAGTTGGCATTTTCCCTCTCCTCAGCTGGGCCCTTCAAGTCCATGTCAATGGGAAATGGAAGTTCTTTGCCACGTTTTCACATTTGATGACTCACGAACCTACAGAATCTTTGTTGTCTTGTTCCTTACTTTTCTTTTATAATAAACCTATTATTAAGTTATGAAAAAATAAGGTTGTCTGTTTGTTTGTTTACCAAATGTGTTTCCTTCATAAAGTTGTTCTGTGGGGAAGATAATTTAACACGATTTTATTACTAAAGATCTTGTTTTTCACACCAAGATCTCTATATTTGTAACTAAGGCAAAATATTTAAAAACAACAAAAGCTGTAAATCTAGAGTTTTTTCTAAGCCAGTTGCGGTGTCTTTCCCTTGATTGTCTATGATGTCGCACGTACTGACATGTCTTGCTTGGAATGCCCAGAAGAGAATTGCCATGTTAAGGTGATGAAGACGATGACCCGTGTGTCTCGTTTGGAGCGCCTAGGAGAGGATGACTGTGTTTACAAAGGTGCAGGCAGAGCACCTGGGGCTCACTTTGACCTGCTCCCTGCTGTCAACATTCCTCACAACTGCACAGATTTGTTTGTTGTGGCTTCTGTGCTTCTTGATGCTGTCAAAAATAACCTGGAAATGGTTTTATTTTGTGAAGTGAGCAATACTTTGTAATTTACGACAGTGTAAATGGAAAGAAAAGCATTCTGCGTATTAAATGCTCTGTCCGTCATTTTGGAGTGTGTTAAGGGAGTGGTATCTTGACAGGGAGTCTGTCTCACCAAACTACAAGTTAAAGGAGGAGCCCCTCAAAGAATCCCCACCTCACCTGAGTCAACCTGAAGGGTTTACAGCTCACCTGGGTGACCCCAAAGCAACCTGTTCCTCCGTGCACTTTCCCCTGGGCAGTCTGCCGGGAGGTTAAGGCTCTTCACTTCTGGAAGGCACATTGCACCAATGCCCCGTCCCCGTTATGTAGCAGTAAAAGTATTGAGAAAATGATGCTAGGACCTGAACAAAGGACAAGGACTTAGGAGGTGAAAGGCCCATGTTGATTCTAGACTGACTGGCCTGACACCGGATCTGACTGGCGGAAGCAGGGGGCGTGGTGCAGAAGAGAGACTGGGAATGAGTTGGCGCCTCTGGAAATGTGGCCATCACATTCAGATTGTGACTTTGTAAAGGACTGTGTGGCCCAAAGTAACAAGTTATGTATTTTTCTCATTATGGCTTACGAGGCAGTTGGAGGCGGGGTGGGGGCAGGGTATCATCACGTGGGAGTTAGGAAGAAAGGAACATGAGAAGAATTTGTCCTGGGTTAATGTGAAGTCCCAGCAACATTCAGGGATGTTGGGGCATCGCTCAGTAATGTGCTGTGAGGATGTTCACTCTTTCTCGAAGGGATCCTAGCCCCTGGTCCCCACACCCTGGCTTTAATCTATAGCCTGCTCACCACATCTGTCACCCAAACCACCTGGCAGCTTGGTCCAGCCCCAGCTACCTGGCTCCACATTGCTTCTAAGGGGATAATACCAACTACAAAGAAGAAGCAGTTTTGAAGATTTCCACAAATGATTGGTGGGAGGTGGGATGGGCAGGGTGAGTGGGAGAAGTCAGCAGTGAGGTGGGAGGGGCCACTGTTGTCCCACCCCCCCATCACTATGAATGGATTTTCAGAGTCCTGGTCTTGACTGTGGGTTGGGTCTGGTGCAAAAGTTAAGGATGGCAGCAGAGGACAGCCAAGGAAAGGGACAGGAAGCTGCATTGGAGGTGGAGAGAGAGGAAGAAACAGCATCAGCTATTTCTTAAGGCTGTCTGGGCTGTCCTCACTCCACTGAAAACCAATGTGAGTGGCTTATACAGTCCAACCTCCATCAAAATCTAATTTATAGATGTTCCTTAGTTTTTAAAATGTAACATGTATTAGCCTCCGCCAAACTTGTGTCAAGTGTCCCTTACTCTAAAAACCTAGAGGCAAGGGAAAGGCTTCTCTTATGGAGAGGATTAAATTATTTTAGTGTGGCTGGAAGAGAAACCTGGTCATGCTGAGGGTTTCAGTCTCTAATGTAAGGGGTGCGAGAGCCAGTAATGTTTTCATAGAAACTTTTAAGCTGTCTGTTTGTCTTGTATTTACAGAACAGTGGTCAAGATGCTAGAGAGTTTTTACATAGCTATGAGCCAGTTTCCCATAATGCTACTGTCCTGTGAAACCAGAGCACACTCAGCAAAACCAAGAAAACACTAACATACTCTATTCACTGAATTTCAGACTATCAACATCCACGGGTGTTTCCATTCATTTATCTTCCGTTGTTGTTTCCCAGGATACAGGATATAGTGCATGTTCTTAGGGATCTATAAAGGTTCCTGCCACACATCTGGCAGCCTCAGAATGAATCCATGTCAACTGACTCAGCAAAGTTGTCCTCTCATACACACACATACTATGGCACACTTATGTCACACTCATACATCACACACACATACACAATTACAATAAACAAAGAGGACTTGAGACTTCTGAGGTGGCTAGATGAGGTCAAAGCCACACATGCTTGATAATCTGCATTTGGTCTCCAATCCATGGTAGAGAAAGAGAAGCAATTTCCTGAAGTTGACCTCTGACCTACACACAAATGCTGTGGCCCATGCATGCCCATACTCATACACACGTGGTGCACACTAATGATGAGTCAGAAAGGAAATGTGAATTACTTGACTGTGATCCCTCAGAGAATGTGGGAGCATGCAGAGAGCAACAACTGGCATTAGTAGTTGCTCATAGCAACAAGGCTGAGATGCTGGTAGCCGGGACCAGGTAGAGATAAACACGATTGGGTTGCAGTTAGGAAGTGAAGTTGAGAAGTTTAGCTGTAGATTAGCTTTAAGAATCTGATCTACTGCCCAGTTGCTCCTTTGGCAACCACGCAGTATTTACTAAAGCAAAAGGCACACACAAGAACTAGGTGTCACTGGGGTGGAGGAGGAGATATAGGAAAGGCTGGACCTGATGACTTGGAACTTCCAGGGCTATTCCAAGTAATTGCTGATTCCTGAGCTGCAGGTAACCAGTTTGGGAAGGACTCAGTAGGCATAATGACAGAGAACTCAGAGGGGAGCACCCAGGAAAACCAGGTAGACATCCCCAAAGTACTAACCTTCAGGAGAGAAGGAGAGACCGAGGAGAGGGGAAGATGAGACCCATGGCAATGTAGTAAAACCCTGAGGATTTCCATGAGCTCTTTAGAAGGTATCCCATCCTAGGGGCTGGAGGATGGGTCAGTGGGTAAGAGTGCTGGCTGCTCCTGCAAAGGACCAGAGTTCAGTTTCCAGTACTCATGTTGGATGACTCACAACTGCCCGTCACTCCAGCTGCCACAGAGCCAGTGCCCTCCATGGGCACACATGCACACATGCTTACATGCGCTCGGAGAGACACATGTATGCACATAAATAAAAATGAAACAAGTCTTTTATACACATCAAATAGTCTGCTTAGCATCACAATGTCCTTGTACTCACTGTTCTCTTGTATCTGCCAGGCTTAAGACATCTAACATAGTTAGACCCTGTGTTCTGGAGAGGTTTGCTTAGTTAGATGCTTTGTAAATACAAACCAGCGTGCTGTGGTCTTGCTGTTTGTGTTCCCCTCTCCCAAGTTTATGTGCTGAAACCCTATTCCTAGTACCACGGTACTTGGAAGCAGAGCTTTCCAGGGGTGGTCAGGTCATGAAGGCAGGGCCCTGCAACTGCAATTAGTGTCCTCTTAAAAGAGAACCCAGAGACCTCTCTTGTCTTCTCTACTGTGTAATAATAACTGCTTGTGACCCAGGAAGAGTGCATCATCAGACAAGCCAGCCTCCTGGCATTTTGCTCTTGACTTCTCACCCACCAGAAAAGAAAGTAATAACTGTTTGTTGTTTACGAACCACCCAGCCTGTGACATTTTGTTTTAACAACACTGACTTAGGATTACTGTTGCTATGATGAGATGCTATAACCAAAGCAATTTCAGGGAGGGCGGGGGTTATTTGGCTTACACTTCCACATCTCTGTTCATCAGCAAAAGAACTCAGGACAGGAACTCAAACAAGGCAGGAACCTGGAGGCAGGAGCTGGTGTAGAAGCCATGGAAGGGTGCTGCTTACTGACTTTCTCAGCCTGCTTTCTTCTAGCACCCAGGACCCATAGCCCAGGGATGGCACCACCCACAAAAGACTGGGCCCTTCCACATCAATCACTAATTAAGAAAATGCCCTACAGGCTGGCCTGATCTTGTGAAGGCATTTTCTCAACTGAGGCCCCCTCCTCTCTGATGACCCTAGCATCTATCATATTAACATAAAATTATCCAGCACAAGCATGAGCAGACTAAGGTAGCTAGCAGTATTAAATTGTGTTTTCCTGATTTGAGTTGAGAAGATTTTTTATCACACTCCAGGTTCCTCTTTGTTGCCTTCCTACTGATGACTTGTTTTTCTGCTCCTAATACAGGATATCACAAACTACAGTAATTGTATATACAGCTGTCTCCCACTAAAATACAAACGCCATGAGACAAGATTCACGGCTGCCGCTTGCATAAGTAGCACATGGCACATATCCACGTATCCTCCGACACTGGTCCTGGCTGGGAGTGCAGGAAGGGTCAGCCATAGTATGTGAGAGAGCATATGGGTGGTTTGGAACACTGAAGCAGAGTGGAGAGGAAGGGGATGAGAAAAAATACTCAGGCAAGCCTGCGAGATGGAAGAGGCCTTGTACCAAGCCAAAGGATGAAAGATCCGTCAAGTGGCAAGACAAAACAGAAACTAGAAGACTGGGGGATCTGTGCCAATCAGGATGCTGGTTTAGGTTGTGCAGTCAGGCTCAGCTCACTCACAACATGAGGGACGAGAGGAGAGCCAGCTGTGAGCTCTTTGGGAGGCAGTCCGGACCTACTGACCAGGGCAAGTTTAAAGGACAGGGTCTCATATGGAAACCACAACTTCTGGTTTCCATCACTAAGTAATTTTTTTAAGAAAATAAGAGAACCCAGAAGAGAAGCAGGGTCTGTGGGGAGATGTTGGGAGTTTAGTCCGTGGGTTAGCATCAATGGCATAAATATCCGGTTGGTCGTTGGAACTCAAGAAGGAGGATGAACTGATAGGCAGGGTTCAGAATGGTAACGTGGACAAGTGGCATGAAGAGGACCAAGAAGATGACCCAGGTAAGAACAAAATCTAAGGAGTATCAAACTCAGAATGCCTGGGGAAGAACAGAAGTGGCTACCGGATGCAGAGCCAGGAGAAGACCAAAGCTGGGAAGACGCCACTTTTGAAAAAGGCCATGCTCTGCACTCTGACTCTCCAACTCCGAGTCAGTAGTATCAGCAAGAAGCGCTTCAGACAGGAGCTGAAAGGCAGATTAGTGATGGGAGTGGATGTGGTGAGAAAGGAAAACACAACGCGTGGTCAAACTCACCAAGAAGAGCAGACCAGCCTTGCTTCACAGGCTTGTCAATCTCCTGTGTGTGTAAATGGCATCCAATAGAAAATCTTTCCTAGTCACCATATGCATAACTTCGCATAATCTCTTCAACTGCTGTGCGCTTCAAAATCTCCAGCGTTTAATAAAGTATTACTGTAACGTATTTTGGACATGCCAGTTGCCAAGCATACCTGCTTTTCCTGCCCTTCATTTCTAAACTGCACAGAATCTTGATCTATAAATTGTTCTTTATCCGAAAATGGATATAACATAAGCTGCTCTCCAGGCACCCCAGACACTTTTCAAAGGTCAGTTGATATCCAAGCTCAATGGAAAATGTATAGCAATGCACAGTTATGAATTGTATACCTGGCCCCATTCTTCCAGTCCCCTGCCTGATGGGGAAGCCTCATTTAAGGGTTTGGAAGCCAGGAAGGCACAAGACTGGATAAGGATCCTATCAAGGACAATATGAAGGTAGAGCATTGGAGGAACAAGGCCCAAAAGAGCTCTCCTTGGAAAGAGCATCCATCTTCCAAGGCCAAGTAGAAAGGGCCTTGTGGGGCTGCAGGTATGGGATCTCTGTTGGAGAGCACTTATTCAGCATATGCCAAAGAAACCCAAAGAAAACAACAGCGAAAAGCTTACATTCAAATTCCTGGACCAGCAAGGTACCTCAACAGCTGAAGGCACTTGCTATTAAGCCTGACAATCTAAACTCAGTTCCAGGAACCCATGATAGATGGTGAGAATTGACTCCAAGATGTCTCCAGCTTCCAAAGGTATGCTGTGGCAAGCAGTCATCCACAGGCACCCCTCCCCCCCCCCACACAAACACACAGAAGTAAAAACAAAGGAATTAAAAAAACTGTATCGAGACAAAAGTAGTTCTCCTCATGCCAAAGATTCAGTGTTATGGCCAAGTCAACAATAAGCCTTGGGTTCACATACATGGTGTGTATATAAACTGTGTATGTGTCTAGGAGATGGACACAAGATTCTTTTCTAGGAGGTCATAATACAAAGTTTTTTGTTTTGTTTGTTTTTCTAGACACGGTTTCTCTGTGTAACTTGGGAGCTTGGCCTGGAATTCACAGAGACCTGCCTGCCTCTGCCTCCCAAGTGCTGGGATTAAAGGCATACGCCTAATAATCCATCAAACTCTGGATGGATCCCAGTGACTCCTCCCTGCCTCCTGAGCATGGTCAACTTCCAATCAATACCCATAAAAACTTCTTAAGTATGAATAAGGAGACAGACATCATTCTATAGGAAATATGAGCAGTAGAGCTATCCAACAGGAAAGGTAATTAAAAATTATGTATATGTGTGTAGAGGCCACGGGTAGGTGTGCCGTGTGCATGCAGGTTGCCTCACAGGCCGGAAGGGGGCTCAGGTCCCCTGGAGCTAAGTTCAAGCAATTCTGAGCTGCTCAATTTGGATGCTGGGAACTGAACTGAAGTTTTCTTTGAGAGAAGTACTCACGGTGAACCACTGAGCCATCTCTCCAGCCTCAGTCAGGAAATTTTTGTGGCATATGATATAAAACTCTGATTAAAAAGGACTTAAACGACTGTGCAGTGGTGGGGCACACCTTTAATCCCAACACGCCGAGTGGCAGAGGTAGGCGGATCTTTGTGAGTTCAAGGCCAGCCTGGTCTACAGAGTGAGTTCCAGGACAGCCAAAGCTACGCAGAGAAACCTTGTCTCAAGAAAAAGGGGGGACAAAAGGGAAAAGGGACTTAAAAAATATACATCTGCTAGCTGAACAGGAAGTCTAGCTATAGGACCCATCCATGCCTAGATCTGTCTTCCTGTCAGCCAGCATTTCTCTCGGAGTTTGACTCGGTGGTTTCCATGGCTGCTTCGCCCCAACTAATGGCAAAGAACCCTTTCTAGGCGCCCTCATTAGCTGTCAATCACACTGACCAGGATGGTTTTACATGTGCAGAACTAAGTCAGGTGAGGGCAATGAGATCAGCAGGGATGTTCACACATGATGGGTGGTTCACCAAGAAAGATCCCATGGACACCAAGACGTAGGCCTTCTTAATAAGTCAGGGTATTATTCCACTCTCGCAGTTAGGAGTCCCACGAAAATAGCCTCAGCGCAGACCCCTGCAGACCCTGTGCTTGTCACTTCGGCCTTTGTGAGCCCGTGTGAGACCTGCTCAGTTGATTCAGTGGACTGTGTTCTCCTGGTGTCCTCCATCCCCTCTGCTGATTCCTATCATCTTTCCATGTCCTCTTCACTCCCTTCAGGATTGCCTGAACTCCTATGGGAGAGACAAGATGGAGGCCTCCAATTTAGACTCCCTCTCCCTGCATTATGCCTGGCTGCGGGTCTCTGAACCCGCTCCCACCTGCTGCCAGAAGAAGCCTCTCTGTGAGGAAATCTGTACGAGGTGACCTATGAATATAGCAGTTAGGGTCATTTCAATGATTTTATTTATTTGTTTGTTTAATACCAGTTGTATTCGGTTCTACCCTAGGTCTCCAGGCTATCTACTCTGCTGTTTCTGGCTATTTAGCAGTATTGGCACAGGGGTTCCCTCTCTCTTGGAGTATGCCTCAAGTCAAATCAGACAGTGGTTGGCCACTCACAATTTCTGTACCACCATTGCCCGATCACATCTTGCAGGCAGGAGAGATTGCTGGTAAGAGGTTTTGTGGCTGGTTTTATATCTGTGTTTCACTTTAGGTAGCCTGCAGAGTACCTTCCCACACCAGAGAATAGACTAGAACAAAGGGTGAAGGCTCCACACGGGTAACAGTTGGACCTCTCTACTTTCAGTGAGCTGTGTGGATGTTGTTCTTGGCAGTGGGACCCCACTAACAGTTTGCAGAGAGTGATTCTCTGTCCTAGCATCAGCCTGGGTTGTTTGGGGATCTCCACAGGGCCCCCTTGGCCAACTACTCAATTGAGTGCAACCCAGTTCCACCACTGGGAGCCTTGCGTGCCTACAAGAGATGGCCAGTTCAGACTCTATATGCTGCATTACTAGGGGTCCTGATTAGGATCACCCTCATGGAGTCCAGGAAGTTTCTACTGCACTGGATTTCCACACTGTCCCCAAAATGTTTCCCAATTCCAGCCATCTCTCCCTACATTCTCTCCCTCCATCTCCCCACACACCTTATCCCTCTTGTTCCCATACCCACCTACCCTAGTCCCCCCTCAAAATCGATTCTATTTTCCCTTCCCAAGGAGATCCATGAATCCCCTAGAGGCCTCCTTTTTACCTAGCCTTTCTGGGTCTACTGATTATAGCTAGGTTATCATTTACTTAACAGCTCATATCCACTTATGAGCGAGTCCACACCTTACTTGTCTTACAGGATCTGGGTTACCTCACTTGGGATGATTTTTTTTTTCTGGTTCCATCCATTTGCCTGCAAATTTTGTGATGTCATTTTCTTTAACAGCTGGGTGATACCCCCATGTGGAAATGTCCCACATTTTCTTTCCATTCTCCGTTTGAGGGACACCTAGGTTGTTTCCAGTGTCTGGCTATTGTGAATAAAGCCTCAGTGAGCACAGTCGAGTGAGTGTCCTTGCAGTAGGATGTAGCATCCTTTGGGTATATGTCCAAGAGTGCTATGTCTTGAAACCAAGGTAAAACTCGTTAGTAAGACACAGTATTGGGCATGACTCAGGTTTTGGGGTTCTACAAAATTGATTTTTTAGTAGTACTCCAGGCAGTATCATTATTACAAGATACAAGATAAAGTTTGGCAAACAGATTAAGAGCAGGCAGATCTGTGTGAGTTCAAGGCCAGCCTGGTCTACAAAGTAGGTTCTAGGACAGGCTCCAAAGCTACAGAGAAACCCTGTCTTTAAAAAAAAAATCAGAATGTGTGCCTGAGCCAGGAATGGATCTGCTTTACTTAAGGTTTCTTGATAATGGAGGGGAAATGGAATTCCCTGATAAGGGAACAGTGGCTATACAACATTATGCAGACTCTTCCATTCTTAAGGGCTGCATAGAATCATCTGCACCTCAGGACACCAAACATCCAACTCCACAATTCTGCTGAGCAATACCTTTAAACTCAGCTTCATGAGGGCAGGAATTTTAGTCCTGCTCCTACCTGGAATGGTACCTCATATCCAGTAGGCACCCCAGGCTTAATGGTGAGTATTCCTACCACAAATAAAATTCCCATTTGGGTTTAGCGGAGGGTAAAATGGTGGAGAAACAGGAGCACCTGGAAATGTGCATCTGCCCTGTGCAGAGGGATAGACCCACTTTCTATTGAAAGCAATGTAGTGTCCCTACAGGAGTACTGGATAACATGGCTTGGCCCAGGGTCAAGGCTTTTAAACATTTCTGAGTATCCGGTTTCTCTCTTTTGAAACATGAAAATGAATGCCTGGCTGCCTACCTGTTCAACCCTTCTACTTCACGGAGTTGTCCCCGAGGGCAGATGATTTTGAGCAGGTGTGACGCATGGCCACACACCCTCACACACCTCAGTACCCCATCCCCATCTTCGGGCTTCTCTGCCCATCCTCCTGTGATAATGCACATGTGTACCTCAAAAACACCCATATTGCCTTTGAATGCTATCTGTCAACAACTCTAAATTAGCTTCAAGATTCAGCAAGGTACCTAATGTCCTGTCCAAATCCTTCTGCCTACACTAGCCTGAAAGACAGTCACACAATCAAGGCTCTGATGAGCATGCCTTCCCTTTGCTGCTTAGCTCTCTAGAACCCTTCACACCCAGTCTGTTTGTATCTCATTAAGATATTTTTAAAGTTCTAAATAAATTAGAGGCTTTACCCCGTTTTCCCAGCCTCTACTATTCTTTGACATGTTTTATGTCTTATGTCACATGTTCAGGAGATGCACGGTTTATACAAGTAGTGTTGTGATTACATAAGTCTACAAGCTATTTTCTCTCCTCCAATTTTTTGGAAAATATCCATACTGACCCATAGATCTAATTCATCCACTCTTGCTGTTGCAAAATGCCCTATTAAGTCATTTAACATTTCTAATGTTAGAGATAGAAACTAGGTCGTTTCCACTTGTCTATTGCTGCCTACCATCTCCAGATGTATTTTTATTAAGTTCTGCATCTGCTTCAAGTGGAGAGCTAGGTCATGAAACGAGACTGTGATCAACTTGACTAGCATAGCATGCTCCGGAGTGGTGGCACCAACCATATTCTCCCCAGCCATGCTTGGGCGTGTCCACACTTCATGTTTTTGGCAACACTTGGCATTATCATAGCTAAATATTTTTTGGCTAAACTGGTGAAATAATAATACCATGATTTTGTTTTAATCCTTATTTCCTTGATTCCCACTGAAGTTGAGTAATTTTTTGGTTTAATGACCATTTGTCTCCTATGTGAAACTGGTCATTCTTAAGTTTTACCAGGTTTCTATTGAATTTGTCTCAGCTCTCCTGATTTGTGTTGAGTTATTTATGAATTCCAGACTATCTTTTTTCAGTCCTCTATGTTCTGTGACTAAGCAAGGCAATCTTGAACAAGAAGAAAAATTCTCTGAGAGCGTTACCATGCCTGATCTCAAGCTGAGCAAGGGAGCCAGAGCAATAAAACAACACGGTGTTGGATGAAAACAGATCAATGGAGCAGAATTGAGTATCCAGACATAAACTCAAGAAATCTCAGCCAAAGATTTTTGTTTTGACAAGCCAAAAACCATAGTGGAGAAACAAAAGAATCTTCAACGAACGGTGCTGAGAAAACAGGAAATCAACACATACAAGAATGTAATTAGACCCTGCACAAATTCCATTGCAGATGACTCAAAAAGCTCAGAACACAGCCCAAAGGAGCTAGGGGAAATGTGCTACAGAAAGTTCGCAACAGGACGTGCACTATAGGAGGTGTGCTATAGGAAATATGCAACAGGACGTGCACTATAGGAGGTGTGCTATAGGAAATATGCAACAGGAAATGCACTATAGGAGGTGTGCTATAGGAAATATGCAACAGGAAATGCACTATAGGAGGTGTGCTATAGGAAATATGCAACAGGAAATGCACTATAGGAGGTGTGCTATAGGAAATACACAACAGGAAGTGCACTATAGGAAGTGTGCTGTAGGAAATGCACAACAGGAAGTGCACTATAAGAGGTGTGCTGTAGGAAATACACAACAGGAAGTGCACTATAAGAGGTGTGCTATAGGAAATACACAACAGGAAGTGCACTATAAGAGGTGTGCTATAGGAAATATACAACAGGACGTGCACTATAAGAGGTGTGCTATAGGAAATGCACAACAGGAAGTGCACTATAAGAGGTGTGCTGTAGGAAATGCACAACAGGAAGTGCACTATAAGAGGTGTACTATAAGAAATACGCAACAGGAAGTGCACTATAGGAGGTATGCTATAAGAAATATGCAATAGGAAGTGTAGTGCAGGAAGTGTGCTGGAGGACAGAGGCACAGGTTTTCTAAAGAGGACCCTGGTCATTTAGGAAGTTGACAAATGAGACCTCATGAAGTTAAAAAGTTTCTGTGTAGCCCAGGAAACTGTCAATTGAATAAAGAGAACAGGAAAAAATCTTTGTCAGTTATGTTTGACAGAGAACTAACATCTCAAATATACAAAAGAACTCAAAAAAAAAAAACCTAAAACTAAACATCAAGAAAAACAACCTGATCAGAAAAGGGGAGTAGGACTGGGGTCTTGAAGCGTGTCTTTTATTTTTAATACCCCCATCTCTGACTCATTTTGATTTGGGCGATAGGTTTTCTTCTATAGCCTGTTGTGGAAATTAGATTAATGATGCAAAGATGTGTTGCATTTGTTTAACTCTGTAAAGCTGTGTTACTTTGCCTGTCTAAAACACCTGATTGCTCTAATAAACAGCCGAACAGTCAATAGCTAGGCAGGAGAGGGAATTAGGTGGGGCTGCCAGGCAGGGAGAATAAATAGGAGAAATCTGGGCTTGAGACAAGAGAGCTAGGAGCAAGAAAAGGAGAGGGAGGGGAGGACGCCAGGGGCCAGTCACCCAGCCACACAACCAGCCATGGAGTAAGAGGGAAAGCAAGATATATTGAATAAAGAGAGGTAAAAATCCCAGAGGCAAAAATGTAGTTAAAAGGAAAAGGAATCATTTAAGTTAGAAAATCTGGCTAGAAACAAGCCAAGCTAAGGCCAGGCATTCATAAGTAATTATAGGTCTCTGTGTGTTTATTTGGCAGCTGGGTAGCAGGTTCCCTAAAAGTAAAAGTTAAATTAAATTTAAAAACTAAAAAAGATTACAGTAGCCTCAGCTGGCCTTGAGTTCATAGCAATCCCCCTGTTTCAGGCTCCTACGTACTGAGACACCAGGTCTTGCTATTTCTAATAGATTATCAGGAATGCTGCTGAGTATCTATATCTATATATCTGAAGTCTAATATACTGCTGAACAATCTCATTAATTTTCATAGTTTTGTCTAAGTGTCATCTTAGTTTCTGCATATTCAATAGAATGCACCTTTAGGCAACTTTGCCCCTTTTCTCCCAATTCTCATGCTTCCTCCCCTTTTTCTCCTTCTCCTCTGTCCTCTTCTTTCCAGAGGCCTGGACCTCCATTGATGACAGCAATCATACCTTGCTTCTAACTTTAATGAGAACATATCTAACATATCCACATCTAATGTGATAGATGTAAGTTTTACACAACTGGTCCTCAAATTTAATATGTGCTGGAGTCACGTAGAAAACGAAAACCATGGATGCCAGGGGGTGCTGGGAAGGGAACATACTGTATCACTGTGTTTTCACCATGTTTCTCTGGGGATTCTGCTTCCCAGCAAAGGAGAAACTCTCCTCCCCTTGAACGTTCTAACACAGACTCTCCCTTCTCGGCCCTATTAGGGCATTTCTTAAAACTCGTGCTTTGATGGTGTTTCATTAATCATCCTCTTCTGCAATCTCTTGAGCTCCTATTTCCTCCTTCAGCTGTTGATACAATAATGCAGTAAATAGGTTTCTAAAAGTTAAGCCATCCTTACTACCCTAGGAAATGCTTTATCCTGTAATAATATAATGTATTTTTAGAATGCTGATTTTACTGATGCAAAAATAGTAAATAAAATACTAGCAAATCAAATCCAAGAACACATCAGAACCATCACCCACCATGATCAAATTGGCTTCATCCCAGAGATGCAGGGATGGTTCAACATACGAAAATCTGTCAACGTAATCCACTATATAAACAAGCTGAAAAATAAAAACCACATGATCATCACATTAGATGCCGAAAAAGCTTTTGACAAAATACAACATCCCTTTATGATAAAGGTCTTTGAGAGAGCAGGGTACAAGGAACATACCTAAGCATAATAAAGGCAATATACAGCAAGCCGACAGCTAACATCAAACCAAATGGAGAGAAACTCCCAGTGATCCCACTGAAATCAGGAGTAAGACAAAGTTGTCCACTCTCTCCATACCTATTCAATATAGTTCTTGAGGTCCTAGCTAGAGCAGTAAGACACCAAAGGGAGATCAAGGGGATACAAATTGGAAAAGAAGAAGTCAAACTCTGTTTGCTGATGATATGATAGTTTACATAAGTGATCCCAAAAATTCTACCAAGGGACTTCTACAACTCATAAACACCTTCAGTAATGTGGCAGGATACAAGATTAACTCAAAAAAATCAGTAACCCTCCTGTACACAGCTGATAAAGGGGCTGGGAAAGAAATCAAAGAAACAACACCCTTCACAATAGCCACAGATAGCATAAAATATCTCGGAGTAACTCTAACCAAACAAGTGGAAGAACTTTAAATCTTTAAAAAAAAGAAATTGAAGAAGACACTAGGAAGTGGAAAGATCTCCCATGCTCTTGGGTAGGCAGAATTAACATAGTAAAAATGTCAATTTTACCAAAAGCAATCTACAGATTCAATGCAATGCCCATCAAAATCACAACAAAATTCTTCATAGACCTTGAAAGAACAGTACTGAACTTCATATAGAAAAGCAAAAAACCCAGGATAGCCAAAACAATCCTGTACAATAGAAGAACTTCTGGAGGCATCACAATCCCTGACTTCAAACTCCACTACAGAGCTACAGTACTGAAAACAGCCTGGTATTGGCATAAAAGAGACAGGAGGACCAATGGAACCAAATAGAAGACCCAGATATTAATCCACATATCTTCGAACACCTGACTTTTGACAAAGAAGCAAAAAAATATCAAATGGAAAAAAGAAAGCATATTTAACAAATGGTGCTGGCATAACTGGATATCAACATGTAGAAGAATGAAAATAGACCCATATCTATCACCATGCACAAAACTGAAGTTCCAAAGGGATCAAAGACCTCAACATAATACCAGCCAGACTGAACCTTATAGAAGAGAAAGTGGGAAGTACACTTGAATGCATTGGCACAGGAGACGACTTCCTAAATATAACCCCAGCAGCACAGACACTGAGAGAAACAATTAATAAATGGGACCTCCTGAAACTGAAAAGCTTCTGTAAAGCAAAGGACACGGTCAACAAGACAAAACAACAGCCTACAGAATAGGAAAAGATCTTCACTAACCCCACATCAGACAGAGGTCTGATCTCCAAAATGTACTAAGAACTCAAGAAATTGGTCACCAAAAGAACACATAATCCAATTAAAAAAAATGGAGTACAGACATAAACAGAGAACTCTCAACAGAGGAATCTAAAATGGCTGAAAGACACTTAAGGAAATGTTCAACATCCTTAGTCATCATAGAAATGCAAATCAAAACAACCCTGAGATTCTATCTTATACCTGCAAGAATGGCCAAGATCAAAAACACTGATGACAACTTATGCTGGAGAGGATGTGGGGAAAAGGGAACACTTCTGCATTGCTGGTGGGAATGCAAGCTGGTAGAGCCCCTTTGGATGTCACTGTGGCAATTTCTCAGAAAATTAGGAAACAACCTTCCTCAAGACCCAGCAATACCACTTTTGGGTATATATCCAAAGGATGCTCAACTGTGCCACAAAGACATGTGCTCAACTATGTTCATAGCAGCATTGTTTGTCATAGCCAGAACCTGGAAACAACCTAAATATCCCTTGACCGAAGAATGGATAAGGAAAATGTGGTACATTTACACAATGGAGTACTACACAGCAGAAAAAGATAACGACAGCTTGAAAGAAGCACACTGTATTGGTTACTGTCCTTGCCACTGTGACAAAGTAGCCAATAAAAACAACTCAGGTGTAGAGGGATTTGGGCTCATGGTTTCATGGGAGACAGTCTGTCACGGAAGGGTGGGGGACAGCTAAGTTTAGGACTGCAGGGGCCTGTGGCTATACCTTCTCAAAGGCCTTCCCCCACCCACCACAATCTTCTAAACAGCAGCACTGGCTCAGAAGCAGCTCTTCAGCACACAAGCCTGAGGCGGACAATCAGGCATTCACTAAACAGTGACTGGCAGGGCAGAGAGGGGCAAGGTAAACAAATAGAAATTCTTATTTTTAAAAAAATCAATAATTTCATGAAAAGAAACTTGGGGAGTAAATGTATGTCTGTAGGTTTTAATGTTTAACCTAAACAATATCTATATAGGCGCAATATAAGCCTGGAGCACACAATTAAATGAAACCTATGGAATGTTTTTGTGGGAGGAGTATGAAGGGAGGGAAAGAGAGTCGCCGTGTCGCGGCTGAGCTAAGCTCTCAGCTATCATGATAGGAGTGTTTAATGTTTGTAAATCAAAAGAAAGTGTAATACCACAATGTTTAG
This sequence comes from Ondatra zibethicus, assembly GCA_004026605.1. Classification (NCBI taxonomy): domain Eukaryota; kingdom Metazoa; phylum Chordata; class Mammalia; order Rodentia; family Cricetidae; genus Ondatra; species Ondatra zibethicus. The sequence goes on from PVIU01000150.1 coordinate 54,765, forward strand.
AGGTACAGAAAACTGTGACTAACAAAATGAAGTCAAAATTATTGGAAACTGTAGAGGAAATAATTGTGGGAAGGACTAAGGTACTGGGTGGTTTTGTGTGTCAACTTGATATAAGTTGAGGTCATCAGAGGAAGGAGCCTCAGCGGAGGAAATGTCTCCTTAAGATCCAGCTGTATGCCAGTGTGGCAATTTCTCAGAAAATTAGGAAACAACCTTCCTCAAGACCCAGCAATACCACTTTTGGGTATATATCCAAAGGATGCTCAATCTTGCCACAAGGACATGTGCTCAACTATGTTCATAGCAGCATTGTTTGTCATAACCAGAAGCTGGAAACAACCTAAATGTCCTTCAGCTGAAGAATGGATAAGGAAAATGTGGTACATTTACACAATGGAGTACTACACAGCAGAAAAAAATAACGACATCTTGAATTTTGCAGCCATATGGATGGAGCTAGAAAACATCATTTTGAGTGAGGTAATCCAGACACAGAAAGACAATTATCACATGTACTCACTCGTATGTGGTTTTAAAATATAAAGCAAAGAAAACCAGCCCACAAATGACAATCCCAGAGAACCTAGACAACAATGAGGACCCTAAGAGAGACATATATGGATCTATCTAATCTACATGGGTAGCAGAAAAAGACAAGATCTCCTGAGTAAATGGGGAGCATGGGGACCTTGGAGGGTTGAAGGGGAGGGGAGAGGCAGGGAGGGGAGCAGAGAAAAATGTAGAGCTCAATAAAAATCAATTATAAAAAAAGGAAAAAATATTTTTTAAAAAAAGATCCAGCTGTAAGGCATTTTCTCATTTAGTGATCAATGGGAGAGGTCACAGCCCATGGCAGGTGGTGCCATCCTTGGACTGCTGGTCCTGGGTTCTATAAGAATGTAGGCTGAGCAAGCAATTGGAAACAAGTCACTAAGTCTCACCCCATCATGGCCTGTACATCAGCTCCTGCCTCTGGGATTTTCCCTTCCTTGAGTTCCTGTCCTGACTTTGGAGTCGGGACTGAGATTGAACATGGGTCCTCCGCAAGAACAGTATGTGTTCTTAATCACTGAGTCATCTTTCTAGACCCAATGAATTTCTGTGATCTTGTACAAATATTTTAACAACATTCAGCCCTTAAATGTATAAGCATACACTATTGTAGTAAAATAGAAACAAGAGAGAGTCATGGTGTCTGAGATATCAGAGACATTACTCCACTCCTGCCCCTTCTCCTGTCTGACTCTGATGCAGGTGATTTATTGAGACCCCGGAACTTCACCTCTGAGGACCTCTACCTGCTACCTGTTAATCTTTTCATGTGTTGTTGCTCTTAGCGCACTTCCCCCCTTAACTAGGACAGGCGATTTTGGTGCTTAGACTCTTCCTGGGTCATATCCAGAAAACTTCCACCTGCTTAGATGAAGTCATTGAGGATGCTCCTGAAAGCAGCGAATTGTCGTATGTTACATATTCTACAGTAACTGATGTTGTCGGAGGCAGGAACTGGTCAAGGCCAGAAAACAATATGGGGAGCACTTTGATAGGCTTTGATGTGACTTTCAAAAATACTTTGGAAATGACTGATGGATTGGTTGGTTGGTTGGTTGGTTGGCTGCTGACTAATTGATACGGTTTACTTACACAAATTTTAGCCAAAAAAAAAAAAGAAAGAAATTAGTCACAGGAAAAACAAGCACTCACTGGGTGAGTATAGACAGTCTGCTAGGGAACTGAATAAGCATATTGTCTACTTTAATCCTAGCTGCCACCCAGAGAAGTAAATGAAATTACCCCCACTTTACATATAAAGAAAGCAGAGCCTGTAGATACCAAGTGATTTTTTTAAAGCCACCCAGCCAGCATCCAACCCAACTATCAAGTCTCTTTTGTAAGAAACTCATTGCAATCACCTCAGCTAATCCACACTCTGTTTTGAGCATGCTATGATCCCAGAGGGCATCATTACTTAAGCAACCTTGTGTGATTCAGATTTGTCTGAAAGGAAAAGTTAGAAGACAGTGACCTAGGGGGCTGGAGGGGTTGCTCAGTGATTAAGACACTGACTGCTCTTTTCGAACCGGGGTTCAATTTCCAACACCCACATGGTGGCTCACGATTGTCGGTAATTCCAAGATCTGACCCACACAGACATACATGCAGGCAAAACACCAATGCACATAAAAGAAAATAAATGATTAAGAAAAGAAGACAGTGACCTAATCAAAATTTTTAAAGTACGACTCTTCTGATAGCCTTGATAGCAATAAAAGTTTATCGATCTAATGATTAACTAAATGCAAGTCAAGACTTGAGTAGGTGCATGGGGAAAACACCATAGAGACTAACTGAAACCTGCTCAAAATTGCTCCACCTCTCAAGTCTTGTGACCTTGAAGACATCGCTTTAACTTTCAAGATGGTCCTGCAAAACTAAGGGTGCTCATCTCTCAGAGAGACTCTGGCCACTGAAGTGAGAAGCCTGTAGTGAGATTCAAGCTTACTGTTATTACAAAGGCTTTACAGTCACAGCCACCTAGCTAGGTACTTCTTGCTATGTAAATGAAGTTGTGTCTGTGTGCAGAAGCCTGAATGCTCACTAAGTGAAAGTATGCAAAAGAGATGCCCCTGTGCTTGTCCCGAGGACACATGAGCACCACAAACATCATTCATCCCCACCCCCCAGCCCCAAGAAAGGAAAGTAGTGATTCATTGTGGGTTGCTGCCCCCATACATTGGACAATGGCCTTAACAAAGGTGAGAAAACCAAAAGATCACCTCCATGGCCAGGTTACCCTTTCATCAGATAGCCACCCCTGTTGTGCTCATGTGACTCATGGTGCTGACACACTGGCCGACCACAGAAAAGAAAACATGGCCCGGCAAACCTAGCATAACGGAACTGACACTTTGCACAGGGACGTGAATAACAGTAGAGATCGGGTCACCTTTGCAAGGAGCCCTAACCTGGAATCAGGTGACCATCAGGAGAGCCTCCCTTAAACAACAGCTCGTGATTTCCACCTACATCAATGGTATTCTGATGAATACTAAAGCCGAGTTCTCATTTCTTGAGCAAGGTCAGGACATCTTATTGGGCCTTGCTGGGGAATGTCCGGCTCTGAATTCCTTCAGTTCAGTTTTTAACAAAGCCTCAGCAACAACCCTCTAAAATAATATCCCCATATTTTTACCATCTAACCCATTTCTCTCCGATATTATTTCAACATGGTAGCTTTCTTCCAATATGCTAGCAAAAAAAGCAAACAAACAAAGCCAGATTTGTTCTACCAACCCACACACAACACACAATCATGTGTCAGAATTAAAGAGAAATAAAGCTGTTGTACCACAGAATGATCAACAGCATTTTGTTGCGCTTTTATTGTTTTTCTTCTTTCTGAATCAATCATTTTCTAACCAGAGAATCCATAGCTATGTCTTCTGTGATAACTCACTCAACAATACTGAGGATATTGTTGCAGGCACAATGCCAGGTACAAAGGCTCATCAGCGACACATCTTTCCTTTCGTGGAGAGACACAAGGAGTGGTGATCTCTGCAAAGTAGCAAGTTCATTGCTCAATTTCTTGATCTATAATAGGGATAATGTCCAAGTCCTGGGACTTTTAGGAAAATGAATATGTATAGTAAACTCAGAGTTGGTTAGACTTTGAGCATACTATAAATGATGCAAATGATGGTTACATAAAATGGGACTATTATCTAGTGCGGGAGTTCGGTGATTAAACAAATAAATGAAGAAGAAAGTCAGTCACAGAAGACAAGTGCCAAGTGAGATGTGTAATATAATTAAAGCATATTCTCTGCTCTTGGTGGGGCCGGAACTAGGTTGTTGGATGGATTTTCCACTAAGAGAGATGAACACAGACACAACTTCTGTCTTGGTAGCTTCTGGAAGCAAAAGGGACATCTTCACAAGCCAGGCAATCGCCCAAGGTAAAGATTAATAGAAGATGCTGTCCTCATTAACTCCAAGTCCCCAGGGGGCCTGACGACTTCTATGAGAGCATCACATAGCAAAAGATCTTTCTGTTCATCTTCCCACGGGTCTGCATGCACAGTTAAGTTACAGAAGAACAGAAAAGACTGGGGGGGGGAGTAAAGGCATTGATTAATGTGTCCCCAGAGAGTGTGGATACAGACTCCTGCTCACATGAATTTGTTTTCTTTGTCTAAAACAATCCCAAGCTCTGAACTTGTGGTGCTCCTAGGTGCTAACTCCTCTGAACGCTCGAAAACCCCATAAGTCATATTTGCTTTGTGCCTTAAACAATTCCTACCAATAACCAGGAAATCAAAGAACAAAGTATGATGTTCAAGAATACCACAAAAGAAGACCCTGTGAGTGGGAACTGTCAGAAAAGACAAAATAAATAGACTTCTCTCTTAGTTAGGGTTTCTATGGCTGTGACGAGACACCATGACCATGGCAACTCATAAAGAAAAAACAATTACAGTTTCAGAGGTTTAGTCCATTATCATCATGGCAGGGCATGGTGGTGCGCAGGCAGGCATGGTGCTGGAGAAGGAGCTGAAAGCCCTACATCTTGACTTACAGGAAACAGGAAGTGGTCTGTCTCACTGGGTGCAGCTTGAGCATATATGAGACCTCAAAGCCTCCTTCCACAGTGACAAACTTCCTCCAATAAGGCCATACCTACTCCAACAAAACTGCACCTCCTAATATTGCCACTCCCTTTGTGGACTATTTTCTTTTAAACCACCATAACCTACAAAGGCTTCAAACTTTTGAATAAATAGAGCTTATGTAGGTTGTATTTAAAGATACATATATGTATCTATATAAACCTTCAAGAAATAGAATACTATAATAATATATCTGTGCTGTAGGAAGATACCAACCCACTTGGACATGGCCTTCTATACTATAAATGCCTATGTAAAGCATGCGCTTACTCTCTTCCAGCTGCTGGATTTGGTTCCTGATCCCCATTCATGCAGAGGACTGTGATCTGTGAGTCTACCCCTAAATAAATAACCCTTTATTATGCTCAATTCTCAGCTAGTGTGGGATTTCTTTTTAGAATCCTTCTTCATATCTGAAGCAAAACTAAAGAGAATGTACAAACTAAAGGAGAGATTTAACCGCTTTTTAGGTGTAGCATAAAAGAGTGAGTATATCATCATGTGGATCAAAGGAAATAATCCAGAACACATCCCAGAAAGCCAAAAGAGGGTGTGGGGGTAGATGGCAATTTAGAGACTATATCTGGATAAACTAAGAAGGCAAATCCAAAGAAAGACTGAGGCAGCTGATAACGCTTGAAAAACTGGCTGAGAGTTATCAAAACTGAGCAAAGAATCAAATAAACTGAAGAATACAAAATGAAAAATAATCCATATTTGCATACTGAGTAATAGTGAAAAAAACTAAGACAATGAGAAAAATCTTAATAGGAGGGTGGTGTGGGGAACCAATTACATTTAAAAGAAGTTACAGATTGACAGTTAACTTCCCGACAGAAATAATGTAAGGTCTGTGTCTGTGTGTATGTATGTGTTTGTGTATGATCTTAAAGAAAACAACTAGTGACCTAACATTTGATGCCCAACAAAGATACCATACGAGAATTGGAACAAAACAACAGACAAAGGTCTAAAGAGATGATCACCAGCAAATTATTGAGGAAAATATGAAGGGTAGTATAATGGTATAATGGTTAATCTCAATTGTCAGTTTGAGGGGATGTAGATTACCATGGGAACAAATTTCTGGGCATGTCTATGTGGGATTTTCTGGATGACGTTAGTCAATGTGGGAAGATCCAGCCTAAATATGAACACCACCATTCCATGGTTCTTGACTGAATGGGAAGGAGAAAAGGAATTAAACAGCAGCATCTCTACATCCTGGCTGTGGATATGATGTGACCAGCTAATGCCTGCTCCTGAGGCCATACTTTCCCTGCTTTCTGGCTAGGGAGTGTGTGTGTGTGCGCGCGTGTGTGTGTGTCTTTGTTTTTATCAACTTGACACAACTTAGAGTTATTCAAGAAGAGGAACCTTGATTAAGAAAAGGTCTCGGGGCTGGAGAGATGGCTCAGAGGTTAAGAGCACTGGCTGCACTTCCAAAGGTCCTGAGTTCAATTCCCAGCAACCACATGGTGGGTGACTCACAACCATCTGTAATAAAATATGGTGCCCTCTTCTGGCCTGCAGGGACATATGCAGGCAGACCACTGTATACTTAATAAATAAATAAATCTTAAAAAAAAAAAGAAAATGTTTTAAAAAAAAAAAAAAAGAAAGAAGAGGTCTCCACAAGATTGCCCTGTGGGCAAACCTGTTGGCATTTTCTTGACTAATGACTGATGTGGGTGGGCCCAGCCCTGCAGGGTTGGAGTGGTTCTGTCCCTGAGCCTGTAGTACTGTGCTGTATAGAAAGCAGGCTCAGGAAGCCACAGGGAACAAACCATAAACAGCACTTCACTGTTGCCTCTGCTTTAGCTCTTGCCTTCAGGTTTCTGCCTTGAATTCCTGCCGCAGCTTCCTTCAGTGGTGGACTGTGATTTGGGGTGGGTAAGCCAAATAAACCCTTTCCTCCCCAAGTTGCTTCTGGTCATGGAGTTTTACCACAGCAATAGAAACCCTAACTAAGACACCTGCCAGGCTGGACTATACCCTGGCACTGTGAGCCAAAGCAAACTCTTCGCTAGCTGTTTTAACAGACGTTTTATTGTGGTAGCAAATACATAACCAGTAGAGCTGTATTTCAGAGAAATGTGTTCGAAGGGAGATCGTATGAGATGTAAGGACTACAGAGCAAAATAACAGGATCAACAGAGCCACTATGAGAATGAAAGCAGCACAGGAAACCTTAACTTAATAATTTCTCTATGCAACAGGGCTTAGTGGGGGCAAGCGAGTTGTCACAAAGGTGACAGAGGTCAGCGTGACCGAAGAGGAAAGGTTTTCTGGGAAGAGCAGAATGAAGTGACTGAAGACTGGTGTCACGTGACCATGTAGGAGTGTGTCGGGAGGGCCTGTGGGTGATAGAAGTTCTTTATCCAAACTACAAGAGGGGCACTAGTGAAGGGCCATAAGCGTGGAGGTCATTGCTAGGTAACCACTCTGGGTACCATGCGGATGCAGGATGGAGCAGGGGCAGTATAGGAGGGGTGATGCACAAAGGTTGTTCTGGTGAGTCCAGTTGAAATATGGTGATGGTTTAGATTATGGAGGAGCAATGGAAGTGAAGGGTGGCAGATGAATGAAAAGGTGTTTAGGAAATCAAGGTGATGGGCTTTGGCTCACACTTGGTCGTAAAGCAGGCAGAGGAAGGAATGGAAGACATAGCTTTAGACTGAACGTTTGTGCCCTGCCCCACAAGTAATGATCTTTAGAAGTGAGGCCTTTTCTCAAGACAGAATTAATGCCTATGTAAAAGACCACAGGCAGCTCCTGGAGGCCTAATTATGAACAAGAAAGGTCACCAGACACTGGCCCCGCTGGCACCTTAACTTAAGGTTTCTCTGTCTCCAGAACAGTGAGAAATACATTTCCAGCATTTGTGAACTTCCTAGTGGCAAAGAACAACATTAGTTGCTTTTGTCCCATTGCTGTGGCAAAATATCTAGCAAAAGCAACTTAAAGAAGGAAGGACCTGCTCAGACTTAGAACAAAGCTTAACATGGTGGGGAAGGCATGTGGCTCAGTCTTAGATCGCACTCCGTGAGGTGGTGCTACCTGTGCAGTGTAGCTCTTAGGTGATGCTAAATCCAGTCTAGTTGATAGCATAAATTAACCATCACACTAGTCTGTGGTCTGTTGCCATAGTGGCCAAATGGACTAAGACCTTGCATTCTGGTTAGCACTATTACATAGGCATGGTGCCGATCATTTGGACAGAAGATTCTGGAATAAGGGCAGCTAATTGATATGAGAGATGATGCTGAGAGATCCTGCTTTACATGTGTTTTAATTACTGTGTGTGTTGATTACTTTTCCATTGCTGTGATAAAACAACATGACCAAGGCGGTTTACAGAAGGAAGATTTATTTGGTCTTATGGTTCCAGAGGGATAAGAATCTATCCTGGAGAAAAGCATCAGGTATGGCAGCAGGAACAGGAACTAAGAACTCACATTTGAGCTAGAAACAAAGAGAGCAAATTGGCTGTAGGGTGAGGATTTAGGCTCTGAAAGCCTACTCCTGGTGACAGCTTCCTCCAGCAAGGCTTTACCACCTAAACCTCCCCCCAAACAGAACCAGCAACTGGGAACGAAATGGTATGAGGCTGTGGAAACACTTCTCATTCAAACCATTACAATATTACCTGATGGTGAAATATCAAGATACATGCAGCTTTGTAATTCAGAGAGACATAAGCTGGACTCAACTTCTTGGAAAAGAGATTTAAGGCCATGAGCAAGATAGCAATCATCAGAAGGGCAGAATCTCAAAAAAAAAAAAAATCCAAAGTCATAGCGTCTAAGCTCTAGCTCTGTTGCCGGGTTGCCTCATCCCGCATCCTGGCTCTACCTCCACGAGGTGTTCTACCCAAAGTACCACTTACATTTTCTGTAATAACTACCAGTTGTTGTTAGGATTGAAAGAAAGAACACATAGGTAGTGTGTGGCATAATACTGATCTCTTTGTGATAGATAGATAGATAGATAGATAGATAGATAGATAGATAGATAGATAGATAGATGGATGGATATGGCAGCTTGCCCTGAGATTATCAATGGGAAGGGAGATGAAGAAGGAGCCACCATAGAGGGAAAGAAGGCACAAAATAGTGGTTGCTTTAAGAGGAAGTTGTTGGTATTGGCATTGCAGATCGATCAAGGCAGAGTGTCAGGGTGTGCTTTCTCAATCCCAGGGATGCTGAGAAGCCATGTTGGTGAAAGAGGTGGGATGCCACACCTCCCTGTGAGTTACAGTGAAGTGTGTTGACGTCAGTCCAAGAAGACAATACATCTGAGAACCAGGTGAAAAAGAAATGTGGTTGGGTCCATTTGAAAACCAGGCTGACAAGGAGGATAGCTGGTTGGTTCCAACAGAAGGAAGGCTGGTGAGTGGAGAGATGTCAGTTAGTGGTGGTGTTTGCCTAGCATGCTCAAGCTCCAGGGTTGCATTTTCAGCAATATGTAAAGAAAGCCATGTAGGTAGGCCAAGGACATTTGTTGTTGAAAGAAAGATCCATCAGAGACACCACTACCCCTTCCCTGCAGGACAGTCCCTGCCACCAGCATTCTGCATGAAGTAACTTTGTGAAGAAGGAGACAGAGAGGCTATGACTTCCAGACCTGTGATCTGGTGACAGGACACATGGAAAGAGAGAGGGGAGTGGGCCTGCTCAAAGTCTTGGCTCTGGGGACTAACTTGCAGAGAGAGCAGACCCTGGACAAAATTTGGCCTTGCTTAGATCAACTGCTTAGAAAACCATTAAGAAAGGAACATCTATAGACGGTTCAGTAATGTGGCAGGGAGATGAGATGCCGAAAGCAGTAGATTCTCATTTCATGCCTGGTTGCAGTGTCCACTCTAAAAGGTTAAATGAATCCAACACTGATGGGAATGCACAGAAGGCACAATACAACATGCCGAGTGACAGCTGGGGGCTGCATGTTTAGTCCATAAAGGAGAAAGGCAGGAACTAAAGAAAGACATAGAGGGAGGAAGGGAAGGTGGGAGGGAGGGAGGGAGAGAGGGAGGGAGGGAGGGAGGAAAGGAAGGAAGGAAGGATAAGGACAGGGCTTGTGAAAATTGGGGACAGTAAGAACAAAGACATACTAGGGCTCTCTTGGAATGAGTGGAGGGGACTTCCGTTTCTCCCATTTTGACTGGTCATATTCCTCAGGCATTTGCTCAGTACCCTTCCCAAGCCAGCCCTACTGTAGAAATGCAAAGATGTTATCCATTTCCCCAGCCCCTCTGGACATTTCAGGTTTGCTAAGAGAGAAGGTCAACTCTAAGCTCCAAAAGTCTGATTTTAACTCTAGTATCCAATGTCTGCCTTCTAGAAACTCATCCCTCAAAGCGAGCCATCATTTATTGTGCCTGAGAAGGCAGCTGGTATGATTCTGCCTTGGGCCACACTGACAGCTATCCTTGGAAGCCTGTGTGGCATTCAGTGGTCCAGCCTCGCCTCCCACATCACATCAGCCACTCAGCACTCACATCACCTGCCTGATCTCTGAGCCTTGGGAACCACAGTGGGACCACAGCAGCCTTCAGACCTCGAGGCTCCTGTACCCGCTGTTTACCCTGGGTTGTTCCCCATCTCCTGTGCCTCAGCTCATTTCCTCCTGTCTTTACCAATCCGTGTACCCATGCACCCTGGGTGGGGCTTATCTTGTTTAGGAGGTGCTTTGATACAACCCACAAAACACAGCAGAGACATTTGACATTGTTGAATGTAAATAAGGAGCTGTCTTACTGAGAAGTGAAGGATCTGTTTACTGAGAAAATGCCTGTGGCTTTGTCAAAACCCCACTGGATGAGGAGCCATTCAGCAAGCTGGTATTCTCTTCCTGGTGTCTTCCTTCTCTCACCCACGTGTGCTCAACAGTACCCAGTCTCCAGTCTCAGCTCCGTAAATGGTGGTGAGACCCCAGGCAAATTTTTCTTATCATTTGGCATCTTCCTCTGGAGAGAGTCCTCCCACCAATGCTGGAGGCTAGTTTTTATCCAGCCCTAGGGTCCTGACTCAATGTCTGTACTTTAAAGCTACCCCCAAGGAGTCAGGTTTGGTGGTATGCCAGAGTTTGAGGCCAGTCTCTGTTACATAGTGAAATGCCATCAATAAAGAAAGGAAAAAAGGAGAAAGGAAGGGAGGGATGGAGGGAAGGAGGGGGAGTTATTAATCTCTGGTAAGAAACAAATTACTGTTCAAATACACAGAGCTGTGTTCCTCGTATTTTTTTATTTAAAAAAATTTATTTAATAAATAAATTTTTATTTATTAAACTAAGGCATAAACAGAGTCCTTGTATTTTTCTCCTCCTTGGTGTATTGAAAGGCTCTGTAAAATTCCTGCCTATCAAATCTACATTGCAAGGGAGTTGAGTAGGCTCCTGTCGCCCACCAGGTTTACTCTGCAGAAAGTACTCTGTCTGGACTGCATATCTTAGAGGCCAGGAGTCCTACTTGTATGTCCATGAGGTCAGAGAGCCCAAGAATCGCTCTTTCAAGACATCCTGCAAGGCGGTGAAGCAAATTGTAGCTTCTTCTTCATTAGAAAAATATGTCTCCTCTAATACTATAGTCAAATAATCACCTAGATGAAGCGCCCTGCACAGTGATGGAGCCCACTGCCTCACTCTCGTGGTGGCTCGGGGCTGGAATTATATTTCGGGAAGCTGTCGGTTCGTTGGACACTCAAACCTGAATGAAAGTACCAAGGTAAGAACCCAGGACCGACAGGCTGCTATCACGTGGCGGTTAAGCTAGAGTCAAAACTCCAACCTTGCTCCTTTCCGCTTCAGCAGGCAATCCTGGGCAACTGTTTAACCTTCCCGTGCCAAAGTTTCCTTGCAGGCCTGGAGAGGGTCACAGTGCCCAATCCTGGGGTGCTGTGATGAACAAGAGGGTTAATCTACTCAGTACTAGGAATAGCGCCCAATGACAGCAGGGACATGTTTCGTAACATTCAGCCTTTTAACTGAGAGCGTTTTAAACTCTCCAACATGTCCGAGTTTGAATCAGCGCTTGGAATTAGAAAACTTAAAAGCCTGGGACTCAAACCATAGAGCAAGAACGGAACACGGACAGGGCGCGGCTCAGTACAGATTTTTCTCCAATCAGAGTGCTCAAGGCTGAAGTCACGTATGCGACCTCGTCCAATCTGGCCCTTAGGAGGGCGGGAACGCCGGCGCCTACCTGCACCTGTAGCTGAGTGGCCGCCTCCTGTCCCACCCTGACCCTCCCCGCCTCCGCGGTTCTGGAGTCCTCAGTCCTTTGGCCAGCCACCAGCAGGTGGGCAGATGTCTCGGTGCGTTCCTACGGACGCTCAGGAAGAGCGAGTGCGCAGGAGTCGGCGGCCGAGGTTCCATCTCTCAGAGGTCCGGGAACAGTGCAAGCAGGGAAAAGGGACGTGAGACTCCCACCAGGAAAAACTGTCTGGGCTCGCCCTGGGACAGCGGATCTGACAGCCCCTGAGACCTAAGCGGACCGTGCTGACAGCCCTGGGTTGTCCCCGCAGTGTGCGGGGAATCGAAGGTGTTGGGCCAGACCAGCAAGAAAAGATTCCTGCATTTCTCCGAGACCGCGCCAACCGGCACAGCGCCTAAGCTTCAGGCAGCCCCTAGACGTCCCTTGGTGACCCTGAAAGCCCCTGCAGGTGAGCGAACCAGAGTCCCTCTGCATCTGACTAGACAGACCCTAGAGCTGCGACGTCCCTCGGGAATGCTGTCCCACGCCTGGCGGTGCCCCTCCTCCTGCTGCCAGAGAAGAGGCCCCCAGAACAGTGATCTGCCTACTTTTACATTATTGGTCATCTTTTCCTTGTGCAATGCTCACAAAGTCTTTCCCTGCACACCAAGTTGATCACTTTGGAGAAGAAAGTGTCGGGTGGAGGACCACCATTAATAAATGCCTTGGGGGCAAGGGTTTGTTTTTCCAATCTGCGAGGTAGGAGGGAGTAGGATGCTTGCAGTGTGGGCGCCGTTCATAGGGAATGAATTTTGGGCCGTTTCTGCTTTCAAGTTGGGGCATCCTGGGGAGGAGATAGTGCCAGTGGCCGCGGCACTGCCTCCCGTAGGCGCAGAGACTTCCTCTCTCGGGCAGTTCCGGGAAAGGCTGCAACAGCAGCCGGTGGCCCAAGATTCCCTCTTTTGAGCACTCTCGAATCCTAGGAGCTCGCTGCGCGTGGGATGCGGAGCTCGGAACCGAAATCTAGAAATGGGCGGTGCTCGAGAGCCCTGCCCACTCTTGGTGGTCGTGTCCAGTTGCAGGCTCCCGGGAAGTGTGCCAGTGGTCTGGCTTGCAGTATTAGAGATTTGGGGGACCCGTTATTTACTGTTTGGGGGAAGAAGGATGTTTTTCTGGCGTTCTGGTTGCGCTCTCTCTTTTGGAGGATGGAATCGCGCAAGGGAAAGTACCAGAAGTCTTTAGTTTATACTAAAACGCTTGAGAGTTGGAGAGCTAAGGGAAGATGGGCTTGGGCCCTCGGCCTTCCTACCATCGCGATATTGGCCTCTAGGGAGTAAAAGGAAGAGTAGGATGGCGGTTTTCAAAGGAAGTTAAGTCTAGACGGCCTCTGAAAGTCACAAGGCAGAAGTGGTTTGAAGCAGTTTGGTGTAAGCACAACAATGTGCTTGGGCGTCCAGCTTTCTCACTTGGATACACTCCCAAGCATCATCTTTCAACATCGTAGGAAAAGGTTTTAGAGAAATTTGGGTCTGTTTGCTTTATCTTCATTGTTCACCTGTAACTGGCAACGTGCTAGGTGGCCCCACCCCGGCTCCCGCATCACCCTCCTCCCCTGTTGTTCCTCTGAAGAAAAGGGGTTCAAGGGCAGGTGGGCACAGTGGTCCTACAGTCAAGTGGAGTGGCAGGCGGGGCCATAATCCCTTTGGAGCCAGGGTGATCAAGATGGTAAGGCCCTCCACTGGGTGGTTACTGCACTTACTCAGGAGCTAAGGCAAAGGTTGAGGAGATCTTGTAGATCAGGCGGTATCAGCTGGAGGTCACTGGGTTCACCGCCCCTGCTGTGGCGCCATGGATTGGAACCTCAACTCATAGGAAAGGAGAATAGGGAGCCTGTTATTTGACCAACTCAAGTTTTATTTTCCTCCCTGTGCAGGGCGCTCCTCGATTCCCACCAGGCAGCCTGCCAGTGTGGAAGAATTCTGGAAGGGCTGGAGTGAACTGTCTTGAGACGACCAAGTGAGGGGGAGGGACGTCCTGGCCCAGGCCCTTCCCCACGCGGGGCGAGCGTGGTCCCCAAGCGTGCGGACCATGGCAGACAGTGGCAGATCCACCAGCAATTCCAGCCCCTGGTGGAAATCTCTAACCAGGAAAAAAAGCAAAGAAGTCACCATCGGAGCACAGCCTCCTGCTCAGCCAGAGGCAGAGGATCATACACCATCTTACTTGGATCGGACTAGCAGCTCTCAAGAGAACCAGCACTCCGATGTCCTTGGGGACACCGGAGAGCACCCCAGGTCAGATAAGTTGTGTGAGGAGGAGAAATCAGGCAACAGCCGGCGTAATTTGAAAATCTCACGCTCTGGCCGATTTAAAGAGAAGAGGAAAGTGCGCGCCACACTGCTTCCCGAAGGAGACAGGTCCCCTGAGGAGGCCGATTTTCCAGAGGACCCCCAGGAGGACAAGCAATAGCCTGAGCAAGCTTCCAGGACTGTCTCTCTGCGGAGAGAAAAATCACTATTACCCGAGCCCTGGTACTTGATGTCTTACCCAACTTCAGAATATTCAGGGGGCCAAAGGCCTTCAAAGATTTAAATTTTTTCTAGAAAATGAAGTGTCAGCTGAGTCTTCAATAGTCCCTGACTCAAAGACAAGTAAGTATTTATTTGTGGGAAGGGTAGACAGCTGCTTCTGAGGAAGTTGACTTTTTAAAAAGTTGTTCTGAGGCATTGATGTTGCTCCTGTCACCTGTGGGAGTGAAAAGGCTGGATGGCTCTTTCAGAGGCAATGAGTATGTGAAGATCTCTCTGACTTCCCAAATGAGGAAGCCATGCCCTTGCCGGGGACTCCCAAGAGCAATTTACAGTACTGTTTTTAATGACTAAGAAACGCACTTTAGGGTACTACCCTAGATTTATTCCTATGTGAAGGGATGGAAGCCCCCCCTCCCAGTTTAGAAGCATTCAGAAGGTTGTTTAAATGAGGACCGCAATGCTGTATGTCGGTTTATTGTGCACTATTAAAACTGTTGAACTAAGACTTAAGGTGACTTTGTGTTTTTCCTATTCTAACTCTGAAGCTCGTCATACTGAGAAACAGGCCTGCAAGGTCCCAAAGTGACAAGGTTAATTATTGGCCACACAGCTACTGTTGGAAAGCTGCTGGCCCAAGAACTTTTCTAGAAACTGGCAACACCCAGCTGGAACCAGTTTGCCAGATATTTCAATTTGCCAACCAAATTCAATGGAAGGGAGGGACCGATTCATGCTATCTAAACTCTCCTGTTCCTTCGGCGCGTTTCCACAGAGTAACTCACAAAGCCAATAATGCGTCCTTTTCAGTATCCATTGTGAACCCCACAGGAATTGTCCAAAAACATTTTAACGCATGGGCTGAGCTCATTCACTTTGTGCAGAGCTGCCTTCCCCACCTGTTGCTTCAAAGCCTGTGTCATTTAGCCTGAGTCCACATTTATCTAGCTCCAAAGCCTTTGATCTGTCAAGCCGAAGATTCTTAAAAACAAAACAAAATCTACCTGTTTGTTTTTATTATGAACTTCCAGCAGAGGAGGAAATGAATACCACCTGCTTTCAGCAAATTGCTAGAGTTTGGTACCCTAGAGAGAGGCACCAAGAACTCTTCCCTGCACAATCCCTGTCATTCACAAACAAATGCAGAGACATCGCCCTCACCAGAAGGGCTGTTCTTTTAGTCAGTAACAAGGAACCAGGTGGAGAGGCTCCATATTTTACATGTGAAGCCTGGGGTATTCTTGTTATTGAATTATTTATTTATGAAATAGTAAAAAAAAAAACATTGGCTATCTAAGGAAATCTCACAGAGATATTTGATGACGATGGCTAAAGTGCGTTGACATGAGTGGCGAGAGTGGGCTCCACTGTACACAATGGAGTTAATGATCTGATACCTCAGTTTCTACATACCTAAGACCTTCCTCCAAAGGAAAATCCTGGAGGTTACTGCCCTAGTGATTACAAATACCTTACACTGGAATTGGGGGGGAAATGCATTTTCCCTCTTCTTGTTGTCTTATGATCTTTGTAAGCATGGCAAAACTTTCAAAGTGCATTTAGGACCAGAAAGCATGTGGCCAGTATCTCCGGCAGGTAGGTGTCTTGGATGAGGAAGATTTCCCATGGTTTTAAATGGACTTCCTATGTCTAGATTCAAATGAAGGAGAGTTGAGAAATCAAAATGGGTGAAAGACTGTGTAGGTGATAGGTTGTGCAGGCTGGAGTGAGCAGTTAGATGTTGAGGAAGGAGGTTCTGGAGAAACTTTACAAGACAATTCAGTTCCAGCTTGTCGGAAACAAAAACTAGAATAGGCATCTATGCAAAATGGCTTCTGCCCTCAGGAAGACCGCAAGTCAAGACTGTTCTCATCTATAAAATTGGGTCTGCACTTGAATAATTCAAAAAATCTTACACTTGCACTTCCATCAACTGTGTTATAGTTTCAGGCCTGGAGAGTGGTTAAGAGTACACTGGCTGCTCTTCCAGAGGACCTGAACTCAAATCCCAGTCCGCATGTCGACTCACAACCATCCATCACTGTGGCCCAATGGGATTTGATGCCCTCTTCTGGGGTGCAGTCTGCGCTCAGACAAAACACCCATATACATAAATAAGTAGGTCTTAAAAATAAAAAAAGAGCTCTTCTGCTTCTCCTTTAGAATTCATCTAAATCCACAAAAGCGCTGGCATTTTCTCAGCGTCCGCGTGTGGTGTTGGATCCCGTGCAACTCTGTAACTGCATGGATATCCAATCGCAGGCCCAGAGCGTAGGACTTAGGAACATGACATTCTTACCCCGTTATTCTGAAAGCAAGGCCTGCTCCAGGCAGTTATGACACTGAGTGCAATTCACAGTCTGCCGCTGAGGTTTGTAATTACATCGTTTTCAAGTGCTCCTGAATTATGCATCAGGAAGAACACACTGATTTAATCCCAAGTCAAGGAAATCTGAAACCACACAAAATTGGTAGGATAATAAGATCATGAGTAAGATAGGATAATCTCACCAAGTGTCTTTCTGGGATTTGTGTGCTTGACAGGCAATTCATTACATTCCCAGAATCCGTACAGACTTCCAACACTTCTTAAACCTTGCACCCTTACAGTAAACAACAGAATGAATTTGGAGTTCATTAAATTAGACATTTTGGTTTGCTTTATAAGTGAAATTTCACTCCCAAATTTGGAAACTGGTACAGAAAATTGACGACTGTGCCTTCCAAGTGTTGTGAAAGGAAGCACAAAAGCCTGGTGGTGTGTTCTGTAAACAGTCTTGTAACCATGACAATTACATGGATAGTTTTGCCAGGGTGAGTCTCTTTGCAAAGCTGGTGACTGAGCAGTGACTCACATTTCAGGTCCCCTGGCTGTTCCTTTGTGTTTGTCCTGTTTCTCACCCAACTCTGGCTTTCACTTCAAAAAGCCCTGGGGCTCCATTCTGGGTATTCAGAGGTGTACTCAGGTTCAGCATCAGCATTTGGGCAGGTTTGGGTTTTTTTGTTTGTTTGTTTGCTTGCTTTTTAAGGCTTTATTTTGAGACACTAGGTGAGGTTAGCACCTCGGGTCCTGACCAGTCTTTAGAAGAAAGATGTAAAACTAGTAGTGTATGGGAACATTGGCCCAGGCCTCATCAGAAATAGTTTCTTGAGATGCACAGAAGAGCATATTGATGCTTTGAAACAGATCAAACAATGAACAGAAAGAATGTCAAGAAAAAGGTAAGTGAATGGGCACGTATATCCAGGGACCAGGGACCTTCAATGGAAACAAAACTGTTCTTTTCCCTAAGGTGTATGAGCTACACTGAAAGCCAGCACACAAAATGCTAGCTTGGTAAGTATACTAAGCTGATTTTTAAAATTTTTATAAAGTTTTTATGATTCAAAAAAAGTCTTGGAAAAAAAATACCACACACCAAAATTAACCAGACCCAAAGCCACGTTCTAGGCTAACAACTCAACGAACTTTCATACAATTAGAATAAGCAGTCAGAATAGAAAGTGATTTTTAAGTCTTTTCATGAAATGTTTTATAAGAGCTATATTCAACTTTAAATGTTTTGGGGGGACAAATTTATCTCAATAGCAAGTAGAAAGTGGGGTCGTTAGAACGTCAACATACAAGCACACTTTTCTAGAAACTGTGGAGCTCACTGTGAACTTGTTGACATGCTGGGTGTCCTGGGGCCGCACTGCCCTTGTTGCCTTGGCTCAGCCCTTTCCGGCTTCCATTCTGACCTTTGCTTTGAGTCATGGCACAAGCATTCCAAGGAGGCTCAGCAGTGTGGAGAAGGGAACTCCAAGAGGTGCTGGGAGAGCTTCAGCAACCCTTGAAGATTTAGAGCTCAGAGTACCTAGCACATGCATGCAGCCACAGCTCATCTCTGAGAGACGGACGTGAGGAAACTCCATGCACCTGACCTTAGCAGAGGCAGTTGGGCATTTGCACTGGAAGACTAAGTACACTGCAGGCCAAAGACAAGCCAGTCCTTATGGGTATGCCAAGCAAGGGATCTAACTGAATCAGGCTACAGGTAAAACGGGGCTCATGATCAAAATGTCAGAGTTTTTTGCCCGAGCTCTATGAAATAATATGATCCTAGGAAGGTGACTCTTTATCTCTGGGGTGTAGATCATGACTGATGATCCTTAAGTTAAATGTTTCTGGCTTAAAACTGCTAAGTTTCACATTAAGGAAGGCAAAAATGAAAATCTGCAGCCCTGATAGACTGGGTAAGGGATTAAGTACCAATTGCTGTGCTTTTTCCAAAGGGATTTAACCTTGTGTCACAAAAACCCTGGATTAAAAGCTTCTCCCAGTAGCCAGGGAGTAAGCGTAACGTTGGCTCACACCCTCCTCCGGAGGATGGCCAGGGGAAACCCTCTGTGCTTTCCAGGACACCTGTTCTAGTGCCTTCTCTGGCTTCCTCTTCTAGAAGTCATAGTAACCTGGGGACTTATTTACTCTGCCATAAAATGAGAGGTGGGGCTTATATCCTAGCTTTAAAGGCCTCTTTCTTGTGCTGCTATTTTAAGCAGCTGGTAGTAAAATTATATAGTGTTCAATGTTTACCTTAAAATGGAAGGAACTAGCTACCTGGTGGTCAGGTGCTGCCACCACCTTGCTGTCATTTATGTACTGCTGCTAGCTAGGAGCATTGAGTTTCTTTATCCATGGTGAAATGCGATTGCAGCTATTGCAGCAAATTAGCATTGAAAGATGTGTTTTTAGGGACTGAGGACACAGCTTTAACTCAGTTGGGAAATACTTGCTGTACAAGCATGCAAACATGTAAAAAGCTAAGCATGGTGGCAAGTGCCTGTAATTTTAGCTTTGGAGAGTTAGAAACAGTCAGATCCCTGTGCTTTTTCTGGCCAGCCCTCTTAGCCTGATTGGCATGCTCCCAGCCAATGAGAATCACTACCTTAAAAACACAGTGATGGCTCCTGAAGAGCGACACCGACAGCTAACTTCCGTCCTCTACAAATATGTACACACTGTGATTTAGGGCTGAGGATGGAAGATCCAAGGCTGTGAGTTCAACCATCCCTAACTCTGTTTTAAAAAAAAAGTATGTTTTCAGATCTATAGTTTCGTGTGTTCCTCGTAACTAGATTTCAAGTGTGCAAAATGTTATTAATAAAGCTGATGGCCTATTTGTTTAAAATCTTTTCCACATTCCCTGTGATGCTGTTCTAGGTCAAGAACGCACATGTGCACACGTACATGCACGCACGCATGCACACACACACACCTGTATGTACACATGTGTGCAGGAGTGTGGAGACAGTCACTTCTCAGCTCTTCATCCTTTTCTGAATTCCTGCAAGGAAGACTGCTCTCTTCACAAGGACTGCTACCCCTGTCTTGCTTTTCCATAGTACTGATAGTTTCCCTGTGGGAATGCCGTGGGCTGTGCAGACTTCTGTCCTTCTTGATGTCTGTCAGAGTCATATTCTCTCCACACTCTGCCCTGCAAACCCTCATGAGATTTGCAGGTGCCTTTCCTTTGCTCTCATTTCCATCTTGAGTATCTCACAGGCTCAGCCTGTGGCCCCATGAGAAAGAGGTGGAACCTTTAATATAGAGTCTAGTGAAAGCCACTGGGGAACAAGGCATGGTGGCATATACCTCTATTCCCAGTTCTTGGGAGGTGGAGGCAGGAGGAGCAGGAGTTCAAGATCACCCTGGCTACAGAGCAGAATTTGATGCTAGTCTGGGCTGTATGAGACCCTGTCTCAAAACAACACAACAAAAATACCCAAGGTCTTTAGTAGCACCTTCCAGGGGAGCTATTTGAACCCCAGCCCCTTTCTGGTTCTTTCTTTTTTTGCTTCTCAAATGCCATAAAGTGAGTAGCCTACTCCTCCTCATGCTGCCTGCCATGGTGTTCTGTGTCACCATGGCCCCCAAAGCCACAGGCTCTTGTGACCATGGAGTGAAACCTTTGAGGCCGTGAGTCAAAAGCAAACTTTTCTTCCTTATAACCAGATTATTTCGCATATTTGGTCACAGTGACAGAGAGCCAGCTAACAAACACACCACGCTCAGGAGCCTCCTTTCGGCTGCCATTGCTGACCACTTTACTGAGACATGTCTTTGTGCCTTTCGGTCTGTGCCGCCCACTACCAGCCACCATATCTCAGGATGTGATCGATGGTCTCCCTGCCCTTTGAGTTGGGGAACTCAGGGAAATCCAAAGGGGCGAGACAATTCCCTATGTGTCTTCAAAACCCCAGGTTAACATACAGGAAATGGATATGTCAGACAAGTTCTCAGCAGGGTCGCAATCGTTTCCCTCTCAGGAAGCAAGCTGCTCTGGCTGGTAGAGAATTTTCTGAAGACTGTGCAAAATAGCTAAAGTCCATTACAAGAGAGAAACCACATAGTAACAAGGAAACTGGGTTTCTATTGCAAAGATCAATTCCCCATCACAGGAATTTGAAGTATCACGTTTGACAACTAAGATTTAATGTAGGGCACCGTGTAAGTGAGAATTCACTAGCCCTTCGGTTGCCACGAAGCACTCAGGGCAGATCCCTTCTTCCCTCCAAATTCTCTAAATTCTTACTGGAAATGGCACAGTCACGACCTGAATTGATAGAGAAGTCACTGTGCTGCTCCCCAGCACAAGTGGCTGGCAATCCACCCTCTAGAACCGGCCACTTTACTCCCCAGTTGGCTTTGAAGTACTCGTTAATGAGCTGCGAACCTCATGGATGACCTTAGCATATGAAGTACCACTGTGCAGCTACAGTATGAGGAGGAAACATGCATTTCTGTAGGCTCACCTCCCTCAGAGTTGCAGCATCTCAGTCCGAAGTCACTGAAACTGCTTTAAGGACTCTGTCCCCTCTCCACGCACTCTGGCCAAAGCAAGCTCCTTCCAGATCACTGGCCATCCTTGTCTTCTACCTCAAAGTCTTGGAACACAGTGTGTCTGCCGCTGAGGAAGACTCATCTGGAGAATGGGCCCTAGGGAATGCCTGGGAACATAGAAGTTCTCACGACAGACTCTTGCTAGAATTCAGTGAGGCTAAGGACACTTCTGCTGCCTGATCAATCACATGGAAACAGCTTGGAACTTGCTTGCATGGATTTACCTCACCGTCTGGCTTCAGTGGCCCTCACTAGCTAGGTGGAGTTGATTGACAGCTCATGGACCACATCCATACACAGGCATGTCTCTCTGAGAAACTGCACAGCCTTGCAGAAGCCTTCAGTAACACCTGTGCTTTCCACACAGCCCCCGTTCCTGTGTTGAAGCTGAGGGTGGTCTGAACGCTTTCAACACAGTCGAAAATTTAGACATCAGCAATCCCAACACCTCTGTGGCTCAAACGCCTGTACTCATGTCTTTGATCAGGAAATTAAAGGGCAGGTGGCTCTGGAAGAGTCTGTGGAGGAAGAGGGAGCCATGGATGGGAAAGGGGAGTGGGAGTCTATGCTATCATGTTCGTGTTCAGAATTATACCCAGAGATTGGGATTTTACAGGTAATTCAGTTAAGGTGCTGTAGATCCCCCCAAAGAAGACATAAAATAGAGAAAGAAATGAAGGTCTTCTCTGACAGTCAGGCTGTAATGAAGAAGGCTGCTCTACCCAACAAACCTTCACAAGTGTGGAATGCTCCTTCCACAGCAACAGAGCTCCGTGCTGTGGGGCCACTGGCTGCTTGCCTTGAGTCTGTTACACGGTCTTCCTTGGCTGGCCAAGGAAATGGTAAACACAGACTACAAGTTCACTAAATAAAACCCGATTTTCCCCCTTCCTCCTTCTACTCGTCGGACCCTCAGCATCCCCATTTTTGAATTCACTGACCAGGAGGCTCACCCCAAATGTTTATGTCCAGGCTTTCCCGCACTGACCCCACTCATCCTTCTGTATAACTCATCCATTTGGTAACCGAGTTCATAGTGTTGGAGCTGGACAAAAACTGTGCGTGCTAGGGTGCTTATTGTTCCTGCATCCACACCCTCTTGGCGCCTGTCAGGGTGTCGCGCCTGGTTCCGAACCCTTTGCGGGTTATCTCACAGCTTGCTCTGCTCAAAAAGCATGGTCGATGGATAGTACTCAAATTCTATGTTTATTAGTTTCCATAGACTGCTGTAACAAAACACTACAGGCTGGGTGGCTTAAAGGATGGAAACTTATTTTCCCAAAGTTACACACACACACACACACACACACACACGCCAGAATACCAGCCCAAGGCTTCATTCAACCTTTATTGACTCCTTACAGATCTACCAAATAAACTTTATGACTTCTTTTCTTTGCTTGTTTTGGTTATGGTGTTTCAAGACGAGGCATCACTGTGGAACGCTGGCTGTCCTGGAACTCACTTTGTAGACCAAGCTGTCCTTCGACTCACAAGGATCTGCCCGCCTTTGCCTCCAAAAGTGCTGGGATTAAAGGTGTGCACTACCACCGCCTGACTAAATGTTAGGACAATTTAATGGAGTCCCTAGCATAAAAAGTCCTTGAGGGCCCTTCCAGCTTCTATTCTTTCTGTATCCCACCCCCAACTTGAGGCAACTCTGATCTCTCCTCCTGATGGTAGGAAGAGAACCACAGGAGCAGAAATGTCCTGCTCTTGTTAGGTCTTCTGTGTCAGATATATGTATATATATAACATATATGTGTGTGCATATGTGTGTGTGTGTGTATAACATGGCTGTGTATATAAGCACACATCAAAGTGGCCTCAGTCACATTTCTCTTAATAGAAATGAGTTTCATCTTAAACATCACACTTCTTTGAGGGGGTGTGTATAGGCACGAGTTCATGTGGGTGCATGGGCATGTCGAGGTATAGGAGCATGTGTCTACCTTTGTCTGAAGGTCGGGGGTTAGCTTCAGCCTTCATTCCTCAAGAAACATCCACCTGCTTTATGTGACAGTCTCTCACTAGACTAAGCCTCCCTAATCAGGCTAGACCTGCTAGCTAGTGAGCATCAAGGACTTAGCGGCCACCACCTCGCCAGTGCTGGGAGTTCAAGCGCATTACTCTACCTGGCCTCTTTACAAGTGTTCCGAGGACTGAACTCTGACCCTCGAGCTTACGTGGCAAGGCCAAACGTTAAGTTTCTGTATCTTCCTGGGCTATTTCTTTTTCGTAGCTGTTGTCTATGTTCCCATCATAACCATTAGTAGTGAGGCATATGCTTGTCTTGTTTCTTCATCTGGATCCTTTCAGCCACACTTACATCGTGACAGAATTGAGCTATTGTAGTCTTGCCTTTCTATGTATTGTGGTTGTTTGGTATTGGCTTGCTTCTTCGGATGTTTTCTGGTTTTCTTTCTTTTTGTTTATTTTTTGACTGATTGCTCGGACTATTCAGGATTGTCAGTTTCTGAAGTAGTTCCCAATGAATTGTCCTCACTCCTTTTTTTTTACTCCCAGCTCTAAGCTAGGTAATCATTCACCAGCAATAAGTATGTGCTTTATTGAATGAGAAAAAAAATGAATGCTAACTGGAGGTGAGGTGAGCTCCCCCAAAAGCACATCCTAGCTCCCCAAATATATTATGATATGGTCGTACTAGGAACAGGGATTTTACAGTTGCCATTAAAGGTTTAAAAATGATGCACCCCGTGAATTCTCCAGATGGAGTCCGCGTAACTGGTCACAAACTGCACACAAACAATGGCTGCTCTAGAGTGGCACAGAGGGAGCTGGCCATGCTGGTGGGCTGCAAAGGCCAGAGTCAGGGAGCCACAGCATAACATCTGGACCTCTACCTGCAAGGCCTATTCTCTCCTGAACCTGCAGCCTTCTCCTGATAACTCGATTTCGGACCTTTGGCCTCCAAACCCGTGGGAGTAAATTTGTGTTGATCTAAGCCACTGCATTGTTGGTAATTTATTATGGCAGACGGAGGGTCTACCACACCGCCCTTCACTCCTTCAGTGCCCTCTCTGTTAAATTAAGTGTGTATATTTTACTCTGTTGACAAGTCCCGAGAAGAAAGAGTAAGGTGTACAAAGTCCAAGAGAAAAGGGAGAAGAGAGGCTGGAGGTGGGTGGAGAATGCTAATTCAAGAAGGACAGAAGGAAGAGGGGAGGAAAAAATTAAACAGAGAGGGAAGGTCAATAGAGAGGAATCAGGTAAAGATCGGTTAGCATTCACACGAAAAAGCCCTTTCCTTTACCTCCCCACTCCACCCTCCATATCCCTCCCCTGTCGTGATCTCCAGTTCTGCTAGGCATTCTGCCACAACTTCATTTATTTGTGCTCTTCAGATTTTCACACGCTCCTAGTCTCTAGCCTGCAGTCAGGAGACAGTTCGTTGGAAGCCATAAGTTTCAAGCTCACCCAGGAAGCTCCCTTTGCATAGCCATAAAGTGCCCTAAAAAGTGGCGGGGACCCACATCATTACCCCAGGCAGAGTCTCCTAAGCAAGCTTAAAGCTTAGGCTGCCACAGCACCCACTTGGAATGTTTCCGCGGTCACATCACCCCACTCTCCTTGCCACCCACAACCCAAGTGAGCTCAACAATGCAAGCAGCCCACATGTGCGAAAAATTCCAAAGGCTGGGGAAGCCGCTGTGGTTGTTTTTACTGCTTATGGTCCTTCTGAGTTTGAATGTAGGATTTTTAGCATCTCTGCTGCCCCTAATGGTCTCTGGATGTGAAGGTTCCCTAAAGAGTCAAGGGAGGAAGGGCAGGTGTTGACTTGAGGTCTGGAAAGTAGTTCAGAGACAAGTGCCATCTTTGGCCCATCGCCCTCATCATCTTTTTTTTGCAAATTCTCACCCAATTTTTGGAGAATTTTTCCGAATTTCTTTCTAGGTACTTTTTTCATTGTTTTTGCAGAAAAGATTTTTCAGCGTTTTTAAAGTCTATTTTATATTGCAATTGCTTAGTTTTCAAAAAAGCTTTTTAAATTTTACATATGATAAAAACAAACCTCTTTGGTATACAGCTCTGTGGGTGTGGGGAGCTTTTCGGAGTGGGATAACAGTTGCCCACAACTTTAATCCCAGCACATGAGAGGCAGAGGCAGGAGGATCTCTGTGAGTTCGAGGCCAGCCTGGTCTACACAAGTTCCAGCTACGCAAAGAAACCCTGCCTCCAAAACCAAAAACAACAAATAAACAGAAACACAGTTGTCCCACCAAGATATATGACATTCACTTTTTCCCTCAGTGCTGGCAGCCACCCAGCTCCCGACACCAAGGGCTTCAGAGACCCAAAAAGCCCCACGGGCCTCGTGGTGCTCAACCATTACTTGACAAGAGCTACATGGAGGAGTATAAGCCCTGGAAGCCAGTGTGGCAGTATTTAAAGCAGTCTCTGGCCCACTGTCTTGTGCCATGCCCTCCCTTGGTATAATTGCAACAAAGCTAGCCTGCTGAGAATGATGACATCTTTGAGCAAGTGTGGCCTTGCCAATGTGGGAGACATAACAGGAAGTAGAGCTATGGATGCTAAAGAAGATGATGGCATTGATCTCTTTGGATCTGAGAAAGAAAATGAAGAAGCAAAGAGGCTCCGCAGTATGAATCAAAGAAAGCCAAAAAGCCTGAACTTGTTGCCAAGTCTTCCATCTTGCTAGATGTGAAACCTTGTGATGATGAGACAAACATGACAGAATTAGAGGCGTGTGTCAGAAGCATCTGAGCTGATGGCTTTGGTGTAGGAATTTTCTACATTGATTCTGATGGGAGATGGAACTTAAAAGCTTCAAATACAGTGTGTAGTTGAACAGAGTAAAATCAGAGCAGACATACTGGAGGAGCGGGTTATTTTTGAGGACTGTGTGCAGTCCGGGAAGTGGCTGCTTTTAACAAAACCTCAAGTCCCTCCTCACCTCAAATCAGCACACTTAAATAAATGCTTGAAAGATTTAAAAAGAAAAGCCATAAGACAATTCTCTCTCAGAAAAGGTGTTACGTCTTCCGGAATTTTATACAAATGAATTTAAGTTTCTTGATTCGTTCACTAACACATAGATTCGTTATATGCACCTACTTTGAAAAATCCCATGCTTCACTCCTTCTTACTGCTGGCCAGTTAACTTCCCTAAACACTGTTGGTTTAGCCAATTGCCCAGTGAAGGATATTTGGGGATTTCCAATGCTTTTTTTTTTTTTTTTTTTTTTAGATAGTAGCACTGCTGTAACTATCTTAAAACCAGCTCTTGGGCTCTTGGGTGAAACTGTATTTATGTTTCGTTTTATTTTTTTCTCTAAGGTAAACATATGGACACATACATAATCAATTTCATGAAAAACTTCCCATCTTACTAGCGTGTGTTCTGGAGCAATTTCCCCATTGTGTATCTCATTAGTAATACATGCAAGTGCTTTGCAAGGACTAGATGCTGCTGGCGTGTTTTCCTATGGACCATTTTTAAAGATGTGAGTTTCACACTGTAACTTCAATTTTCATGTTCCTGGTGACTAATAATGTTGAATAGCTTTTGTTTGCTTAGTTACTATCCAGATAGTCTCCTTAATAAAGTATCTAAATCTTTTGCCTAGTTTCTCCTTATTTTATTTTTAATTTTCTGGTTTTTCTTATTAAACATATGTGATTAAATATAATCACATCATTTCTTCCCTTCTTTTTCCTCCCAACCCCTCCTATGTCCCTTGTTCCCTCTCAGATTTATGTCTTCTTTTTCATACACACACACACAAATACACATGCTCACACACACTCACACACACACTCACACATGCTCTCACACACACGCTCACACACACACATACACACTCACAATTAGTACAACTCGCTTTGCCTATTGAGTGTCATTTGTATGTTTATGATTTTACGGCTCATCCCTGGAGAAGACTGTTTCTTCTGACCTCAGCATTTAGTTGCCTGTAGTTCTTTGTTTAGGGATGCGGTCCTGTGAGACTTTCCCCTTCCTCATCAGTGTATCTATTACGGTTGTCTTTATTCAGGTCTTGTTTAGGCAGCTATATTATTGAGATATCATTAGTGCAATTTGCCTGTCAGTTCTATGGGTCACAATCTCACAGCATTTTCCCTGGTCCTCTGGCTCTCCTCTGCTTTTCCAGGTCCTAAATAGGTATTGTGGATGTATCTGTTCAGGCTGGGCACCTCGTGATCGGTTGTTCTCTGTATTTTGACCAGATGTGGATTTCTGTCATGGGTCTCTGTCTGCTGCAAAGAGATGCTTCTTTGACAAGGATGGGCGCTGCCCTTATCTGCACCTATAAGAATAAGTATTTAGTATGCAGTTAGGAATCGTGTTGGTTTAGAAAAGAGGGAGCATCACATTTTCCTCTTAGATCCAAGCTCCCCCCCCCCCGTTGATCAGTCCGTAAGTCCAATTAGACAGCCATTGGTTACCGCCAAGACACCAGTACCATTATTGCACCCTCAGGTATGTTTTGCCATGCTGGTCACTATTATGGCTTACTGGCATCACATCTGTGTAGGACTATCCATTGCTCCCCTCCACTGGCAGCTTGCAGAATACCTTCTGGTACTATGAAGGCTAGTCCTTGGGAAGCAAGGCTTTCAGGTCAGACCCAGCTTGGATCCTCTAGGTCCTATTTCTGAAGTGTATGGTGCCTACCGTCAACCTCTGAGAGGCAGCTAAAATTGAGCCCCCTTTTTAAGAGTTTTTTTTTCTTGACTTCTGGAAAATCTTTAAAATTTTTATGAGAATTTAATAAGTTTATATTTACATAATTTCCACACCTCTATCTCCTCACTCCAACTCCTCCTGTGCACCCCTCCCCCTTTCTCAAATTCATGCTTTCTTCTTTTTAAATTATTGTTTTATATATGTGTGTGCATATGTAAATGCAGCCCATGTTAATTTAGAATTAATTTAATGTTCCTTATATCTGTATTTGTTTAGCTCTGATCACTTGGGATTGGATAACCTATCAGTGGACTCACCCCTGGAGAACACTGACTCCCCTTTTTCCAGCAGCCATTAATGGCCTGTGGCTCATCATCCAGGAGTAGGGCCTAATGAGATTTCCGTCATTCACATCTAGTCATGCCATGGTGCCAATGCTGTTTAGGTGATCTTATTTGGGGGATCACATGCATGCAGCTTCCCTTTAATATCTGAAAGATATCAATCTTGCAGCAGACTTCCTGGTCCTCTGGCTCTTAGAATCCTTATCCCCCCCTCTTCCTCGATATTTCCCAAGCCTTATGTGCAGAGGCTGTTTTGTAGATATCTCCACTGGGGATGGCCTCTACATCAGCAGCTCTCTGTGCTGTGACCAGCCTCCATTTGCTATGAATGAAGCCACTTCAATGAGGAGTGAGAGCTACACTCATCTGCGGCTATAAAAGTCGGCTGATACCCAGAATGCAGTTAGGGGAAAGTGGCAGCAGCAGGTTCGCCTCTGGGTTTGCCACACCAGGCCTGGATTCCCTCCTACGGAGTGGACCTTACGTTCGATTAGATACCATAGGTTATCCCCCAAGATAGAAGTGTTGCTGCTTGGGGTTATCTTGCTATGCTCCTCATTATTGTGATTCATAAGCTTCACAGCTGGGTAGGACTGTTGGTGGCTTTTATTGTTTGGCAGCTTGCACAGCACCCACAGGACAATGGAAGCTAGTACTCAGTGAGGAGGTTTCCAGATTAGTCGCTTCTTGATGCCTCCAAACTTTGTGTCAAAAGCTTATGGCGTCTTCAGTAGTACGGTCTTACCTTTGCAATCTCAGAGACAACCAAGGGCCATGACAAAAGCCTATATTATTTTGAGAGTCGCTCTGCTGACCAACAACTCAAAGGGAGGTGCCCCATGCCTGGCACTGGGGTTTGTTACATAGTCTATCACTCTTGTGAGGAAGCATTATCAGCACAAGCGACACAACTTCATTCTAACTATGTGTGTATACACACACTGATAGAGCTTATCATTATCATCACAGAACAAACATATGGTTTACACTGATGTCAGGTTAAGAATGACGTCAAGATGATAGGAGTGAATTGTAATTTTATTACTCTCAGCCTTCCTAACCTTTCCATTGATGTTTGTTATTTCTGAACACACAATGAATCAAAATAACTGACAATACACAAAAATACACAGTATTTATCATCCACAATTGTGGTATATATGGACCACCTATTGATATTTTCTGCCCCCTCACTTTGTCTGGTATTGTTGAAAAGAAGCAAAATAAAATCCTATAAGAGATTCTTGTGCCCTGTTGATTCAATGTAGCAAAGATCAAATATTATTCTACGTGGGAATGAATCATTCAGCCACACCTTAACAATCACAAGGACAGAGGCTGCCTTGGTTGATAAAGAGCATATAAAAGAGATTTTTATCTTTCCTAATTCCCTATATTACTTTGAACATAATATTAAATGGCAAAGGTCTCCTCAAGAAAGGCTATCACTGCTATTAGGTTTTAAATAGCAAGTTAATTCTGATTGAACTTAAGGTTATTCTAAGGGACCCAATTCGAAATTTTAAATTTCCAAATCAGGGGGGAAAACAGCTAAATTGTTCAGCAAAATCTTATTTTCTTTAGAATAATTGAGAAATATACTTAAAATAAATTCCTTTTTATGGGAATCCAACCTTGAAAGAAATCCTTCTTTTTCTCCTTTATGTAAATCTAAAGAGCAATGATTTTGGTTTCACAGTGAATCCTATTATTTCTTATTCTCAATTAACAAAAGTAAATGTGACCAGTAAAAGCTGTCTAAAATGTTGTTTCCATAGAAAATGTGTCTCTTTCACAGGAGAAGTATAGCTAGTTGAAAAGTAATGCTGTCTTTTTCATTAGTTTGGCTCTGTGACATGAAGTTATAGGTCCTTGGCTATAGGCATACGATCTTGTTCTCCTGTTCTTAGTGTTCTACATGATAGACATATTTCTATTGTGAAATAATAAGTATCTAAGGAAACATTGCATATTCAGGGCATATATTTATAGAACTGGCTCATTTTAATAAGCATAAGTTAAGAAAAAAACCATAGAATACATGATGGGGGCAGTAATTAATTTGGATTGCCAAAATTGTTTATATTTTTAAAAAAAAGATTCACTCAAAATGTTGATGTAGTATCTGTTGATGCTTAAACTATATAAAAGAGAGCCCCAAAATGAGGATAATGAATACCAAGACATAGACAAATTTAAAAGTAAACAAAAACAAACTGACATCGTAATATAAGCTGATAATAAAATATTCATCTGTGAGACAGTATGAAATTTAATCATTTTTCCTTCCTTTTGTTTTTGCATGTATGATGTGTGTTTGTGTTTGTGTGGGGGGGGGGAGAGAGACGACACATCTATCCTTACCTTCCTCCTCCTTTGGAGGTAGGGCTTCTCCCTCATTGTTCATTGCTTTGTGTGTCAGGCTAGCTGGACTGTGGGTTTCTGGGATTGCCATGTCTGCACTTCCCACCTGGGTAGAGGAACACTAGGAGAATACTGTCACAGTTGTCTTTTACATGTGTTCTGGGGATTTGAACTCAGGACCTCATGTTTGCCCAAGTGCTTAACCCACCAAGTCATCAACCTAGCCCCCAAAGGAAGTAAGAAATTCCAAATGTAGAAAACTATTCATTAAGGAAATTCCTCTCTACCCACTGAAAATCCAACTCTCCCAGAAAGTATTGCAGAAAATATTAAAAATTACAAAAACAAGAGACTAGCCATTCAGGGAAAAATAGTCTTCTCAGGCTTATGGTAAGATATTTAATATTTTCTGACTTCGTTTGGCGACTGATTATTGAAGAAAAATAAACTAGAATCTAGCCTCCAGGTGGGCACGATGCATGAGAAATGTCCTACCTCAATGTCAGATACCGCAACACTTGTCCCCCAGTTGGTGGTGCTTCCTTGGGGGGTGGTGCAGCCTTGTTGGAGGAAGCACATCTCTGGGGGGCAGGCTTTGAGAGCATCACCCCACTCCCAACTCTCTCTCTGTGCTTGGTGTTTATAGTTGAAGCTGTGATCTCGCAGCTTCCTGTTCCAGCTACCCGCTGCCTGGCTTCCCCCACCATAATGGACTCCCCCACTGGAGCCAGGAGCCCAAATACAACCTTTCTCCCCTCAGTTGCCTTCGGTAATGGTGTTTTACCACAGCAATAGAAAAGCAGCCAATACAAGGGGTCAGCAGTAACAGAGGCAGTTATTCTGGCCTCCAAAGACAGTTCTAGAAAAATTAAAAACATGATGCCAATCAACTCAGGTCACCAGACACATTTTCTTATGTCGTTAGTAAAACATAAATGAATTCTTTCCTTTTAGTTGCATAGGAAAACATTTTTCTGGTGCTGACTCATTTTCTTAGACAAGGAGCATATTTCCAAAGAAAATAATTTGACAGGATATTGAGTTGTTAACCTACTTTGAGTAACAGACTATTAGCAAACCCAGGGTACCCAAAGACCTTGGCTTAAAGAAAGAGCAGAAACCATGTTTTTAGATACTGTGTGGCTACAATGTAGAAATGCCCATGCATTTCTTGAATGCATGGAATAGCCAGTTGTCAAACCTCTGACTTCAGAAGATGACATGAAAAAAGAAGCATTGTATCTTCCAGTACTTAGGACCAGACAGG
Organism: Ondatra zibethicus; assembly: GCA_004026605.1. Lineage (NCBI taxonomy): Eukaryota > Metazoa > Chordata > Mammalia > Rodentia > Cricetidae > Ondatra > Ondatra zibethicus. The sequence continues at coordinate 86,701 of PVIU01000150.1, forward strand.
ACTTTTGTGGGCCTGGTGTGAGGTATTTGTAGGACTGGTGTGAAATCAGTGTTCCCTTGAGGGCCTAAGGCCCAGGAGAAGTCTTTCCAGCAGCAAGAAAACTTGCAAAAACTGAAGATCAGCCCACATTACCCAGCTAAACAGGAAGCCAGTGAAAAATCCGTTCGTCTTCAACCTTCACAGATGAGAACACTCAGGCCGCTTGAGGCCTCTGCATATTGGAGACAGCTCATCCGTTTCATCTGCTAGCATAACACCCTACTCCTGTCAAAGGCTCCTTCAACCTCGCATGCTGCTTCTTACAAGAGAGTTTAACTGTAACCTTCACCAAACAAGAAATGACAAATCTCCCCTTTTAGTTCAATTTAAATTCCTTCTTTTAAATTATGGATCTCAGTGTGTGTGCGTGTGTGTGTGTGTGTGTGTGTGTGTGTGTGTGTGTGTGTGTGTGAGTGTGTGTGCGCTTGTGTGTGTGTGAGTGTGCGTGCATGCACGCACGCGTGCACTCACGTATGTGTGTGGAGGCCAGAGAGTAACACTGAAGGTATTCTTCAATCACCCTCTTATTATATATCAGGGTTTCTTTCTGAACCCCAATTGGTCAGACTGGCTAGGCAGCAAGCCCCCAGGGATCCTTCTGTCTTCGTGGTCAGCCTGCTACTATGGGCACCTGCCTTCCTGGTTCTTACGTGTGTGCTCAGGATTGAAACTCAGGTCTTCAGGCTTATCCAGAAAACGCTTTACCGACTGAACCAACACCTGCCCTGTTTCTCTCTCTCTCTTTCTCACTCTTTTAAGTCTATGCTTAGTTGCTATCTCTCCCTGATTTCAGGTCAACTGAAACCATGCACCCAGACAAAGAGCACAAACTGAAGACATTGGGATGCTCCTGGCAGGTGTTGCTACAGCAAGATAAAGAAACTGACAAGAGTCCACTCCACCCTCCTATGGGGGCATGGGAATTTCTAGCCCTGGAGTGCTCTGGCTGTGCCTACCAGATAGGTGGTGTTAGTCTGTGGAGGGTCTGACTCAATGGGAGTTGGCATTTAAGGGTATTGCTAAGTTGTTTAAAGACACATGGTCCAAAGAGATATGAACAAAATATTATGTTCAAATGTCCATTTATTAACTAGATAACCAACTCTTAGACAGATGTCTGGAATGAAAATGTTGCTTGGAATGCAGTAAGATACCAAGTAAATGTTTTGCAGTAACATCTGCAAACTATTGTAGGCAGCATCCCGTGTTCCTAGACAGTAGCCAAGTGCATTCTCATGTTGGTACAACAAAATTAGTACTGATTGGAAGGATAGCTAGTTAAAAACACAAAGCCAGCCCCAAGACCTTTCATCCCTCATTAAGATAAATATACTTTATCAGCTGGGAATGGTTTTCTCCAAGGTTTATTAATGAATAATACAGATTGACTTTTTCAAGACTTCAGTGAATTGGGATACAACAGTCACAAATACATACATGCACAAAAGTACTACACATGTAAATATATAATAGGTTCTTCATTCTCATGATAGCTGAGTTGCATAGTCTCTCCTTCACTGGATCAGTAATTCACCACGTTAGTTAATAGCAAACTATTGTTTCCAGGGGAGACGTGAGGTTGGTTCCCATGTGCCTCCTCTCATAGCACATTTTCTGCTAATCAAATAAACATGAAGTACCTTTTTGAAGAAATTTTATTTAATATACATCATTGACTCATTAACTCTATACAGAGCTTGCAACACTAACTGAATGAAACACACTGACATAATTTCTCTGTCAGGAACTCTCATTCCCTAAACGCTAGTTGGTTCCTCAGTGTTGTGCTTGGGGCCCATTTTAAACAGTGTAATTGCTAACTAAAGGCACAGAAACGTAACAGGAAAAGGACACTGGCTTGTAAGGTGAGAGTGAAAGCCAGGAGGCAGGGAAGACCCTGCTTCCACTGGCTTGGAAATATAAATACCTAGGTGACACCTTTTCTAGTGTTCTGCAAATGTCATGAATGATTACATGGTGGGTGTCATGAGAATGGACTGTCGGGTTGCGAACAAATCTCAACAAGTACGAAAATCAAAATGTAGAAACTGTGAGTAAGGAGACTGAATATGTCTAAGCAATGCAGGCCGCCTTCCAACAACCAAGGAAGTTTGGGCCAGAGCTGTTGGCACTTGGGACTGCTTGCAGCGACACTGTCATTTCAAAACCCACCAGGAACACTCCAGGTGTGTATTTACCTTTGTCTTTGGGGGCTATGTTGCTGGGAAGTGTCATAGAACTGTCTATTTCTTTGAGCTCTTTATAAAGGCCATGCTATTTCTCCTTGGGGTGCCTGAAATGGGAAAATGCGAAGGTGCCTTATTTTGAAAGTAGCAGGAAGTCTGAAACACAGCAGCCTCTTCTGTCATCCCAGCGTCAGGAAGAGCCAAAGCCACAGCCTTGTCCCGGCCAGGAGCTGAGCATGGCACTTTGTGTGACTTGGCATGAGGCCCTGCGGGGAGGGTGGCTCCCACAGGGCCTGGCACTTTGTTCTTCCTGGGTGATCTTTGGCTGTAAAGTGAGGATAATAACATTTATCTCATAGTGCTGGAAGCAGAAATCATTTTGTGTTTTGTTCTTATCACAAATAGAAGTAATAACAATCATACTTAGAGGAAACATAGATAACGCATCAAATTCAAAGGAAGCCAAGGTCATGTTAACAAAATAAACATTTCTCAAGGACACCAGATTTGGGATAATAGAAAGAAAAATACAGCCTAGCTGTGGGTTGTCTCTGTAGACTTTTGTTAAGGGTTCCAGCATATGTCAGGATGCTTCAGGTCACTCAGAACTGCCATGCCATTAGCCACCCCAACAGGGCCGTTGCCCTGTTCTCTGCAAAACACTAGAGGTCAATGACCATGCCAACAGTTCTACAAAGGAGCTCAAAGTCTGGCCAACAGAAATATATAACTTAAAAGCAAGAACACTGGGACTGAAGAAATGATTCAGTGGTTGAGAATATTGGTTGTTCTTCTAAGAGGACGCGGGGTTCAATTTCCAGCATCCACATGGCGGCTCACACTGTCTGTAAATCTAGCCCTTGGGTAACCCGACACCCTCGTACAGACATATGACATACATGCAGGCAAAACACCAGTGCACATAAAAATAAAAATAAAAACAAAACATCAACGAAGAATTGTATCATCTTAAGACAGTATGATGCTTAAAGTCCTGTCTCCCGGACTGCAGAATCCTGGCATCTGTTCATCCATAGCTACAGTTGGAATATTCAGTTGTAGGTACTGTGTGAGGGCAGCTTTCCCACAGGCCTGAAGGGGCATGCACCTCACAAGGGTAGGAGGCAGCCCCTCTACTGTCCTAAGGACTGTCTGCTGTTTCTCCTTTCTGTCTTCTCTAAGAAGACAATTCTTAGAAGACATTTTCTTCTGTAGTAAAAAAAAAAAAAGTTTTCTCCTATTTCTGTGTATGCTTCATTTGGGGCACAGGGAAGTGGTTAAACTTTCTGTAGGTGAAGAATGAACTTCCTTGGAAAGCGATGCACATGTCTACTGTGCTGGCAACAGCTCCTGGGACCTCCCCTGTCTGCTGAGGAGGCGGGATTGATGACATGGAAGAAACCACTCTGTGAGATAACAATGGGAGAAGCAGCTCCGGTCTTGGGGTCCAGGGAGGAGCCAGGATTTGTGATGCTCCATTTCGATCCCCACTTCCTGGCTTATCCCCCATGCTCTGCAGTCTCATGTGAGCCTCTAGCTTCAGTCAGGTCTGTTGTGTGGACGACCTTGCTGGGCAATCCCTGGAGATTCTGAAAGGATAGAAGAGAAAGGTCTTCATGCCGTGGGGCGGTGCCAAATTGACCCAATGGAATGGGTAGTTAGGAAGTCAGAGTAGTCAAGCAAACGGCCAGAAGTGCTTGGGGAAACCTTCTGAGATAAGGATTGAGGTACTATGGACTTGCATAGAAAAGCTAGACGCTCGAAGGAGCTTGGGTTACTCTTGAAGCCATCTGTTTTCTTTGTAAATGCCAAATTATAGGAAACCAAGCACATAACTAAGCTCTTCCGCAGAAACGAAATCTGCAGGAGGCACACCAATCAGTCTCCCACAACCTCAAACCTGAACTGCAGAGTTGTCTGACCCCCTGACCTTTCACTTGCAGACAGAGAAGAATCACGCAAGTGCAGAGGTCAGCCACAGCTCCAAAACCGTCCTTCCAATCTCCATGATCATGGGGTAAACATGCTTTGTCAGGGTTCTGAGAAACTAACTGAAGGAGAACCTGAAAGGCACCTATGACTTCACTACCCATGAATATGTTTGTACATTTCCTTCCAGGCTTGTTAAAAAATGTTTTAGGAAGCAAAACCAGTCAAATAGATTAGCTACCGTGAATGCTTCTATCCTTCTTGGAAAGAACAAACTTGAAAGTTTAAGAAACTGTACTAATTGGTTATTGCCAATCACTGTTATATCTAGTAGGAAAATGCACAGGTGGATGAGACAAGAGCTCAGAAAAAAAGGAAGTACAAATGTCCTACAAACATGCAATTTTGTGAATATGAAAGAATTAAAAATGAAGTGACACAAGTCACAAAGTTTAAAACTTGTTAACGGTCCCCCAATGCTTTTGAAGATATGGAAAATTAAAATTACAAAAACTAGATAAATGAGAAGTTAGTATTACAACTTTAAAGGGTAACAGCAACTGCAGTGTCGTCTGTAACATAGAAAACTGGAAAGAATCAAGGTGCCCATTCATCGACAGGTGATTTGGAAAATTACAGTAAGTTAATACAAAGGGACATTGTGGAATCTTTAGAAAGAGCTTATATATGGGATATATATATGTGTGTGTGTGTGTATGTTGATATGCAAAGCTATCTGGAACATACTGATACACTATAAAGTTAAAAATAGAAAAGATAATCCCAATATTTTTTACTCTACACACATCCCTTTAGTTGGAGCACAGATCAGGTGGGAAAGTAGAGTGCTAGTTGAATCCAAGGATTGCACTTGTCACACAGTACCATAGGGGCCATGTTTCTTAGGTTCCAGGATGGCACTTTCTCGTCCTCCTAATTTATATGTCACGAAACAATGGCACGATCCCAGCTGCAGCCTCTTAATTGTGATTGGTTCTTTCCCGTCTGGTGTGCAGTTTGTGCAGCAATGCGCGATGACAACCACTTCTGCATCACTAGAATGCCTGGCCTAGTCAGCACCATCCTGTTCCCTTTGCCATCTTCATGTAAGCACCTTGAACTGTCACTAGGAATTTGCCTAAGCTCTCAACATGACTTTCTTCTGCTTCAAGTGTGGGGCTTTCACTTGCAAGCCCTCTGCTAGTCAACAGAGGCTTAAAGGTTCTGCCCAAATTCAAATCAGAGAGTGGAAAGAGAATAGCATGTATTGCAACAGTTCTGGTAGAACCAGAGAGCTTCTGGTAGCAAAGCACAAACTCTCACTAGCCAAGGGCACTCAACTGAAATTGTTACACTGGCTTTTCTTGACCAACTGTGAAACTATAGCTCAGAGAGGAACAATGTTGCAGAGTAGTGGAGTGGAGTAGTTATAATATTCCAAAGACAATGTTACTTCTCATTATAATTACGGTAGATTAAGTGAAATGCTTCTGTGATTCCATTTTGGGGAAAGATTGTGCCCAGCAATGGAGGGACATGCCAGTACACTGCCTGACTTCATTTCAGGCTGGTGGGATTCCTAAGTTACCTAGCCCAAGCCCATGAGCATAGGTTTCATCCATTCCAGAAATGCTGACCCTAGCAGGCTGAGTCGTGGGGTGTTTTCTATGTTTTAATGAGCAAGAGAGTAAGGTTGCACAAGGGACTACAGGCACTTAAAGCCAACAGCTTCTTTCCTTTGAAAGAGGACTGTTCTCTGCTTGCAGATGTCCTGGGCCCTCCAGCGGTCTGGGAATTTTGCTGTTCATGAATTTGATAGTCAGAGGTTTGCTGTTAGCTGCTTGCACTTTTACTATCCCAACTCTGCATGACCCATAGAAGCAGCCCATTCTGTACAGCACAAATCGGAATTGTCTCCGGCCATGTTGGTGGATTCAGGATGCCCGTCCTGTGTGACCTTAATGCCCACTGCTTGCTTTGTAAAGCCAGCATTTCAGCTGAAATGACTTCTCAAATTGTATTTATGTGCAAGGTGGGGGTGAGGCTGCTATTAAGTAAGAGAGAAAAGTGTAATAATAATTGAAACAAACTAAAATATAAAGAACAATGTGTGTGTGTGTCTGTCCTAGTTGGCTTTCTGTTGCTACAGCAAACACCATGACCAAAAGCAACTTGAGGATGACAGGTTTTATTTGACTTGCACGTCCCAGTCCCAGTCATTGAAGGGAATCAGGACGGGGTGACTCAAGCACCCAAGCAGAGGCAGGAAACTGGAGGAAAGCTGGTGGTTGGCTTGCTTCCAGGGTGTTGTCCAGCCACCGTTCTTACAGAGCTCAGGTCCCTGCATAGGGATGATGCTGCCCACACTGGGCTGCGCCCACCTCCATCAGTCAGAAACTAAGAGAATGTCCCAGAGACATGCCCACAGGCCAGTATGATGGAGGCAGTGCCTCAACTGAAGATCGGTCTTCCCTTGTGTATAAAGCTGACAACTAAGATAAACCATCACAGTATGTATGAAGCACATCCAGGAAAGAAAACCCTGAGTCCGTCTTCATACATGCAAATTTCAGCATTAAAGACAATCAGCTGGGCGGTGGTGGTGCACGCCTTTAATCCCAGCACTCGGGAGACAGAGGCAGGCAGACGTCTGTGAGTTCAAGGCCAGCCTGGTCTACAAGAGCTAGTTCCAGGACAGGCTCCAAAGCTACAGAGAAACCCTGTCTCGAAAAAAAAAAAACAACAAAACAAAAACAAAACAAAACAAAAAAAGAAAATCCATCTCAGGAGATGCCTAGGCAAACACCACACGGCAGATGCACATTTTACATAGATCAGACAAGTTCTTGATTATACAGTTTGAGTGGCAGTTACAGAAGTCATAAATCATTAGATTCAGCTGCATGATTAAGAAACAGAGACTGAAGAAAATCTGTAAGATTAGTGTGTTTTACCTCAAACTTAGTAATTACCCATTGCTACGCTCTTACTAGATGACAAGTCAGGGCCAAGAATATGTTGCATTTTGTATCCTCAAGAGAAGTTCTTCCAGTGTGCATTTTTATTACTAGTTACAAAGAAACAAAGTTACCCAATGGGTAAGTGTCTTTTCCTGAGCATGTTGCCTCATGGCCTGCCTTCTTAAACTCTAATCCTATGCTTGAGTAACCGGCCTCGGTATTCAATACTCTTCTCTGATAGAATATCTGACAAGAAGCAGCTTCATGAACAAGAATATATTCTAGCTGGTGATTCAAGGTTTGTTCCCCCCCCCCATTCTTACACAGCTCAGTTCCCTGAGTAGGACTGATGCTGCCCATAGATTCCTGCCCTGACAGAGTCCATTGGGGCAGGAAAAGAATGGTGCAGTTGATGGCAGTGGGTGTGCGAAGCTGGGGCCACTCATGTCTTAGGGAACTAGAGAGGAGAGAGAGAGAGAATGGATCAACAGAAGTGGGGCCCATCTATAACTCCAAAGACCCACCCTCCCAATAGCAACTCATATAAGTCCCTACCTCTTAAAAATCCTCTAATCTCCCCAAAGAAAAGTGTGGTCAGAATGGCCCAAGTGCTCAAACATTTGACCCTATGGGGCTCTTACACACACAATCAACAACAGGGTTCATTTTATCTCTGGGCTATGAGGAGTAGAGTATGGTGCTTTATAAGCACCAGGGCCTGATGAGGCTCAACTTCACCCCAGACTCACAAAAGCAACAAGGCAACCAAAATAAGTGCTGTGCACCTTCAGCCCTCGCCGCTTCCCTCACTACCTTGAGAACTCCCCAGTATTTGCTCTTGAGACAAACGTTTAAAATTATGTAACAGGGAATGGATTTAGGGTGGGTGAGAAAATGCAAGGCATGTATGAAAGTGTCTGCCAGAGAGTAAGCGAAAGGGCTCGGCTAGATTTCAGGTCTCCTGGCCCTCAAACAGGATTTACCTCATGGTAATATTTCTTGCCCAGAAAAGTAGCCTGTGACGTTTTATGACATCTGGAAGCCAAATTCACAAAATAGCCTGTGACATTTCATGACGTCTGTAAGCCAAATTCACAAATGCTCATTCCTCTTTGCTTTTAAAAGCAACAGTCTCCGGGGGCTTCTTTCCAACGATACAAAAAAACCTATATGGTAAATTACTCCTGTGATTCTAGCACTTGAGGGACGAAAGTAGGAGGGTTGTTATAGGTTCAAATCTAGCCTGTGATCCAGTGTGAGTTCCAGGCCAGCCTGGGCGATAGAAGCTATAGTGAGTTTCTGCCTAAAACAAACAAGCAAACAATAAAAGTATAAATTGATACCAACTGAATGCACTACTTAAAATGAGATGTTTGCAGGCAAAGGAAAAATTTATTGTAGTGTGGTGCTCCGAGGTGCAGAATGCTCCGAGGTGCAGAATGCTCCGAGGTGCAGAATACGCCTACGGCCACGGGGTGAGTCAGAGGGTGCGGTGGGAGCAGAAACAGCAAACTGATAATCTCCTTCAGCAAGCCAAACAAAGCAAATGCCACTGCGGAAACTCCATTCTTCTTGCAACAGGGTTTGCTGCTTTAAAACTGGCTCTTGATGCCTGCAAGGAGAAGGCCCTGAGCGGGAGGGCAAGGGTCACGGTAAATGTTGCATCTGTGTCTTCCCTGGCCTGCCCGGCTCTACTCTGGCTTCTCCACTTGTGTAAGGCCTGGGCTGCATTGCTGCAGTGGCCTAGAACAGGGACTCTCTGCCATGTCACGTTGTCTGATGCTGGTGATCTGTCTCATTAATGCTGACTTGTAGGTCACGCAAGGCAGCGATAGTTCTCTGTATCTACGGGCAAAGTCCACACGCATTAGCTGTACCCAAGATCTGAAGCTGTCCTCACCTCAGCCTGGCTCACAGCTTTATCTTTGTCCCAGTCAGGAGTGCTCATTCTATGGGCTGCTGTCCTTGGTGTGGGTCAGGTATACATTATGTACCCCTCCCATTACTCTACCTGAACTGCCAACCTCTCTCTCTGGCCTGACTCTGCACCTCCTAATGTCTCCTCTGATAACTCAGCTCTTCTGACTTTTGGGAGGCCACTCTGTGTGTCCAGGCCACCATGCTGATGCTGGTGTTACTTGTAGACACTGGGGACTCACTTGGCAACCTTGTTTGGTGTTGGTCCAAATCACTCTTGGAGGACCTCTTTAAATCTGCACCACTATGAGGGAGGGACAGGAACTTGGGAGAGGGCGTGGGTGTTGAAATCTTGGCATCCAAGTGATAGAAATCCCTACTCGAAATGGATTAACACATAAAACACACATTCCTATCTCACAAATGAAGGGTTTGGGGAAAGCGGTGGCTTTAATGACTTACCAGGAACCATCTCTCTTAACTTGGTTTCCCCTTTCTCATGTTCATAGGGTGCCTACAGAAGCTGCAGGCTCTGGTCCTGTGACAACCAAGCCAACAGAAGGCAGAGACTTTGTCCCAGTCTTCCTAGGTCTCCTGTGTCACTGGGGTTCAAAAGAGCTTGTCCTTGAGATAGGCTATCTGCCTTTTATCAATCTGTAGCCTTCTTGGCTGTAGGATGATAGCTGTGCTGTCACAATGCTTTTGTGCAAGTAACTCTGGAGAGAGAAGAAAGAGAACATTCCCATAACGTTTATTATAGTGTGTTGCTGTGATCATTCTGCCCTATTATTGTTAACCTCTTACTGTGCCTAAGTTATAGACTAATAGAGTGGATGAGACGTAGGTTACAGAGGCCTAGTAGATAGCTATACATGACTTCCCACTGATTCAGGCACCCCTGAATCTTGGGATGCACCCCCTTGCCCGATAATAAAGGACTTACAGTGTGTGGACTAAATTAAAGTTTTAGTTCAGGAAATAGTCTTGTGTAGAGCAAGTTCCTTTGCATAGGTAGTGACAAAGCAAATGTGCATGATGTAGACTTTGCTAGAGACTTCTGCCATGAGCTGGTAGTTTTCCTTTGGTATTTTAGCCTTTGGGTAACTCAGCACTTTATGTAGTTGAGTGGGTCTTGTTTAGTTTGAGGATTTTTTGATTTTGGAATTTTTTTGGGGGGGCGGTTCTTATGTGTATGGATGTTTTACCTGCATATATGCCTGTGTACCACGTGAGTGCCTAGCATTCAAGGAGGCCAAAAGAAGGCACTGGATCCCCTGGAACTGCAGTAACAGACAGCTCTGGGCTACCAAGTGGGTGCTGAGCATTGAACTCGGGTCCTCTGGAAGAGCAGCTCCTTGAGGCAGTTCTTTCTTTCTACTGTCAAATTTCTCATCTCTGCTTTACAAATTGTCCTTCAAAAACAATAGGGAATTGGCCTGTAAGACAAACAAACAACAACCACAAAATTATTTTCAACGATCATGGCCTAGTATATTCACTGAAGCTGCTCAAAGTGATGAGACCAAGCCTCTCTGTCATGGTTATGATGAACTGTCTGGGCCAGGCACTGGACTAAGCCCTCTATAATATATTATACGTGCTTTCTGAGCCATATTCATAACTGGGCTCTACCTAACAGATGAAAGAGCTGAGATCTGGAGAGACTCACTCAGTTCCCAAGGCCACCAAGCCAGACGGGCACATTCTGGCTCCATAAGAATGTTATAGAAAATTGCTGGTGACATTCTGTAGGCTCTCGTGATGAATGTGCACTGAAGTAACACCAGTCGTGCTGAGGTGAAGCCAAGAGGCATGACTAATCACACATTGGCCCAGAAGCATGTCCTCCAGCCTCAGGAAATTGGCACTTCCTTCCTCAAACTGAGTGAAGACATCCCCAAGTGGCAAGCTTGTAGAAGTCTGGCTTCTTTTCCACCGTTGCCCACTGTTTCCCATGCCATAGATGCCCAACCCCTCTTTTCTTCCCCAACTCCAGCCCTAGGGAAAGAAATCTGCCTGTGTGGATAGAAGCAGAATGTTTATGGCTTAAGTGGACATAGCTTTCTTCCTTGTGCCCACCTGTGGACCCCAATTCGTGCCATAGGATGGACAGGACACAAGATACAGAGGCCTAGCAGCATACCCCAAGTTTAACCTTTATCTCCTCTCCATGGCTTTGAGAAACAGCTCCAGAAAACCCTTAAAGGGATGTTTGAGAGAGCTTACCCAGTGGGGGGAGCTCCTCTCCTTCAGCCTCTCATCCTTCCAGGTCACAACTCTGGGTCCTGAAGCCTTAACCTCAAGTCTTATAATTTTCCACATTCTTGAAGTGGGGGATCTATCTCAGTGGGTGAAAGGTTTCCTTTGTAACCCTGGAATGCTGAGTTCCAGCCCAAGAATTCATGTAGAAGAAAACTTACTGGGCTGGAGAGATGGCTCAGCGGTTAAGAGCACTGGCTGCTCTTCCAGAGGTCCTGAGTTCAATTCCCAGCAACCACATGGTGACTCACAACCATCTGTAATGAGATCTGGTGCCCTCTTCTGGCCTGCAAGTATACATGCAAGCAGAACACTGTATATGTAATAAATAAATCTTTAAAAAAAAAAAAAGAAAACTTACTGCACAAAGTTGTCCTGTAATCTCTAAATATGTTTTGGTATACATACACACACCACCACCACAACCATAATAATACTAATAAATTGAATCGATTATTTTTAAGTCCGATGAGTGGTTTCTTGCTCAGAATGAGTGAAAATCAGCACAGCTGGATACCTTATCCTACTCAGCAGACCTGCCAGTGTCCCAGGAGACACTGGTCACTTAGTTTACCTTTCCAATGCAGGGGAACGAGGGCATCTTAGATCAGACAAATTGATTAATTAATTCATAATAGAAAGGTTATGGAGAGTAGTCTTCACCTGGGTCTCACAGACTGAGCAACCAGGCCCTCAGTCTCCTCTGGAGCTGCTGCCCTCATGGCTCCTGGCTTGAGAGAGAAAGGTTGTTGCTTCAAAACTAAAGTTCTCCCTTCTACTAGAATATGAGCTTTCTTCTCTCCCAGGGTCACAATTCTGCATTCTCTCTCTGTCCCCTTTCTCGGGAACCCTTTCTTTTACCTCCTCCCATTGTCTTTTTCTTCGTTGTATTGTTTTGTTTTTTTTTCTGCCTGTGTTACTCGTGCAAGTCTGCATAGATGTGTGCCTTGACAGAAGAACTTGTCCCAACACATGAGATAGTCACTACTGATTCCAGGAAGCCTAGCAGATGGAATGCTCTCTGAACGCACACCACCTAGTGGTTTTCTGGGGTATTGCCACCGCAGCAGAAGGTGGATGTCTTGTTATCCCAGAGCATGACAGGCACAGTGCCCTGCAAAGCGCTTTCTCATTGTATAATTTAATCAGCACGAATTATAAATCTCTCTAGGATGACCCCAGCTAAGACTCCTAGCAATAGTGGAGAGGGTGCCTGAACTGCCCTGCCCCTGTAATCAGATCAGTGACTACCCTAATTGCCATCATAGAACTTACATCCAGCCAAGCATGGGACTCAGCCCCTGGAGTTCAGTTGAAGAGAGGGAGGAGGGATCATATGAGCAAGGGGGGTCAAGATCATGATGGGGAAAACCACAGACAGCTGACCCAAGCTAGTGGGAGCTCATGGCCTCTGGACTGACAGCTGAGGAGCCTGCATGGGATCGAACTAAGTGCTCTTAGTGACAGATGTGAGTTGCAGTTGTGTGGTTTGATCTGTTTGTGGGGCCCCTGGCAAGTGAGTGGGATCAGGACTTACCTGGGGGTATGAACTGGCTTTTTTTGGAGCCTGTCCACAATGATGGGATACCTTGCTCAGCCTTGATGCAGCAGAGAGGAGCTTGGTCCTGCTTCATCTTGGTGTGCCAGACTTTGTTGATGCCCCAAGGGAGGCCTTGTCCCCTCTAATGAGTGGATGGAGGGTGGTATAGGGAGAAATGGGGGGCAGGATAAGGGGAGGAAGGGGGAACTGGGTTGGTATGTAAAATTAAAAAAAAACATTTTTTTAAATAAAAAATGAAAAAAATCTGAGTGGGAACTGAAGGATGAAGTATAACCTGAGAACTTAGATTCAAAACACAAAGTTAGACTCCTTGCACAACACACATCATGGGAACAGAGGACAGCAGGCAGTTTATTTGATTAGGGGGCTAGAATTCAGCATGGATAATAGTTATTCTCGATGAGCTTGAGAAAACACTGGAATATCCAGAATGATAGAAGATTATTTCACACTTACATTAGGCACATTTTAATAGATAGTTGGCTCCCTAGTTCAAAAAAAATGGAATCTATAATCTCCATTTCAAGCCATAACAAAGACAGCTCCTCCCTAGTTCTTTGTTTTTACAAAAGAGGACAATGTTGATACTTCTGGCCCCAAGAACTATTTTAAATGCTGTTTTTCATCAATAGAGAAAAGAACATTCCACCTGCAGGAAAAACAAGCCCCAAAATGTTCTGAGACTATTAGAGTCAATTAAACATCAATGTTTGCCATGAAATAACTAATCAAAACAAGATTCAGCACTTTTAATGATGTGCCATTGGAATCTGCCAAACTGAAACAGCAGATGTGCCTCTCATGAACCCACACCAGCAAAGCTGCAGGACCCCTCAGAAGCCCTTCATATACATTCTTGTGGCCTCTGAAGCAAACACCAGACCCAGTGGGCCAGGAGGCCAGCCTGAGAGTGGGGAAGAAGTAGAGGATGCATACTAAATTCTTCTATTGTCACCAGGCGTCTGGAGGCCTGCTTCTATGCGATTGAGGTGGGGATTGCCTGCCTAGTCCTGGAGGGAGCTGCTGCAGATGCGCCTTTTTCATTCTGCAGCCCAGAAGCCCTGCCAGGACTCCATTACAGCCATTTCTTCTCCCGCTGTGCTGCGCAGTAGGGCATTCGCTTTGTGAAGCCTCCTTAGCAGCAGTGGAGAGTGAGGCCTGCACTGTCTTTCCACTTTGAAAGGAAAGCCACCACCGATCTCCCGAAATGATTCATGTAGATGGATTTCGGGGGCTCAAGGTTTTGGGGACTCCCTACCTTAATGAAGATGGCAATTTCCTCACTGTAGAATATGGAAAACACTTAGCTATGGTATGAAAAGAAGTTACGAGCTACCGTCCTTTGCCCAAAGCCCTGAGGAAATCAGTCTTGGTTTACTAATGGATACACTTCATACAATGAAGCTTTTAGGGTGTGTGTGTGTGTGAGAGAGAGAGAGAGAGAGAGAGAGAGAGAGAGAGAGAGAGAGAGAGAGAAAGGAGGAGGAGGGAGAGAGAGAGAACCAAGACCAAAAGAGAAAATCCAAAGACAAATACAATTGACTCAAGAGATCAAAAATGCAGTTGCCTTTTGTAGGTGTCCCTGAACATCTGGCATGTCCACCATTGATCGGGAAGCTGCCGAGCAACTCTTCAGAGAGCCTCCAAATGTGGTAAGAGAGAATGACAGGGAAGGGAAGCAAGGAGGCAGAAGGGATGGGGGAGTGCGAGATAAGAAAGTGGCACAGTAGAGGAAGAACAGAAGGGAAAGCAGCAGAGGTGAGTGGGGAAGGCAAAACAGGCACAGAGACTGCTGGGAAAGACAGAAGGGATGGATGCAGCGGAGTGAGAACTGAGAAGCCAGGTGTCTGTGGTCCAGGAGTTGCTCTGAGCCATGAGATTGCCACAGCTAAGAGCACGGCCCGTTACCACCAGCATCCAGGAGGCTGGGAATCACTACCCTGCAAGGCTCAGCTAGTTTCTGGTTTACAGTTTGGCCATGGTAGCTGAGGAGGGAGGCGGGACTGGACCAGGCACAGGCAGTCTGCAGGGCACCTGAGTCAGGCTTCCTTTATTCTGCTTGCAGACCCACCCTCTCCGGCTGCTGCATGCAGAAGTCCTGGGAAGGCAGCAAAGAAACTCCCCCCCCGCCCCCGCCTCCAGGAGCAAGACTTGGATTTCCAGCCTCACTGTCTGTGCTCTGAGAACCTCTGTGGGAGTGTTGGGTGTCCAGCCCTTGGGAGGACAGCAACACAATGGAAGGCAGACCAAAGAGAAACTGCCAGGCTTTGATGTCCCCATTTTCTCCTAAGTAATAAGAGCTCTTTCCCTCTTTCATTTATTTGGTCAAAATTGAGGACAAGTAAAGCTCCTGGTGATTTGTATAAAAACGCAGTGAACTTCCTTTCCACGCTTGGCCCCCAGGATTTATAAGGAAGGTTGACACAGACCTTTCGAATGCTTATTAGAAACCCAAAGTTGATGGAGAATGAAAGTAAACAAACGGAGAGAGCCTAGCAAAGAAGGTGAGTGGGAACCACTTGTTAAAGGGTCAGGGGACAAAGAGCTTCTGTGTTTCAGGGACAGCTTCAGTCACTAGGAAGTAAAGGAAGCAGGGAGCCAACCTTTCTCCATCTCTGCTTCCTGTAGTTCAAACCTCACACAAGTGCCCAAGCTGGAAAGGACATGAGAGCATCAAATAGCTTAATCTTTCCATTTCAGAACAAAACAAACAAGCAAACAAGGTCAACAAATTTGGTCCCAGGCTAGCAGCTTCCGATGATATTGGCATTGAGGGACAGGGACTCAGAGAGCTGAGCAGGTGCCTGTGGCTGTGACAATGGATTGCTTTCCTACAGGGATCCCCTTCTCCATCCTGAAGCAGGTAAGGGACCATGCACATGTAGGAAACGTAGGACATGGTCCCTTCCCGTGGGCTCACTTACTACTCAGCAGAACACCACTAGGATTGGCCCGCACTTCCTTAGCTCAACCATATTAACTACCTGTACCCAATATTTACTACCCTGCTAATGAAAGAAAGAAAAAGGGAAGTCTCTGGTAGCTTTATGGCCCAGGAGACAGTAGACACAAGTACCTCTTCGTCCACCTGGATCTCGGAGATGTCACCTGACGTTTCTGGCTGTTTCCTGTAAAATGAGACCATTGGACTTTTCATTTGGGCAAGACTGATGCTCTTTAACTAATGATGGGAACACGTCCTGATTAGCGCATTGAAGGCTCACAATGCCACCACATCTAAACTGCTGAGCGCCACGGCTGGGTCACACGGCATACAACAGGGTGTGGCAGTGTAGCTGGCTGAGGGCTGCGGTTCCTGCCGCCACCGAGCTTCTCAAGACAGGCCGGTACTGCAGGTTGTTAGACAGGAAAATATCAAATTCACCTGAAAATTGTGGCACTTGGGGGGCAGAGGCAGGAGGATCACAAGCCTGAGCCACATAGCTAGGTGCTGTCTTGAAACAAACAAAGCTAAAACTCAAGATATGCTTTCTACTGCGTAGGTATTGCTTTCACATCATTAAAAAGTCAAAAGAATCATAAGGGGAACCATCATAAACTTGGGGCTCAGCACTTCTTTAATTTGACACAAATCCAGGATGCAGCATCATAATTGTTGCATATAGACCAGGCTGGCTTCAACTCACAGAGATCTGCTTGTCTCTGCCTCCCAAGTGCTGGGATTAAAGGCATGCACCACTGCCGCCAGCACAGATTTCACATTTTCAATGGCAAGTCACTCCCAGTTCTAGCCTAGTGTTTGCTGCTAGGGAGGTGAAATATAACTAGAGTTTGTAGTACTTCTCAGCAGAACTGGGAATGAGTCTCTGCTTGAGAACGTCGTGATTAGATTGCATACTCCAAATAATGCAGGCGTCCCGTTCTTCTCCAAGGAGGGCAGCCTGAACTTTGACCGTACATCCAGCTCCCCTTCTCTATATAATGCAATGATTACCGAGGTTTTTATATTATCAAAGACTGAAAACATCACAATGTGCTTCCAATAATGAATAGATATTTTTAATGTGATGGAAATCTGGAATACATCTCACAGAAAAAGGCATGAGCTATCGATAGACACATGTAGCAGCAAGATGAGTCTCAAGTGTATTGTGCTGAGTGACACACTGATCATACAATATTAGATTCCAATGCTATGTTCTAAAATAGATAAGACTAGAGATCACAAATATGACAGTGGTTTCCAAGAGCTAGGGGTTGGGATGACCCTAAAGAGGTTTAAAAGAAGCATTTGGAGACAGTGGAAATGTCTTCACCATAGCAGGGGGTTCACCATTGCATGGGTTTACTAGGACCCTTAGACATACATGTGCAGTGAATAGAATTCCCTAGTCTGCAAATTAGACAGAAGCCTGGCTTTTAAATGGGGGGCAGGAGGAAGGAAGCCATGGTTGAAAGGTCATTTATGGTGGCATCTATGGAGAGAGACCCATCAGATTATTTCTTCCTTGTATAGTAGAAGGTCAAGTTGCCCAAGCTGAACTGTGACTTTCAGGGATCACCTCCTCCATTGAAGAAGAAACTAAAGATCATATCTGCCACTGTGTGAGTGTAAAATTCTCCCTCTAATTTTATAGGCAATAAAACCTTTTCATAGACTAAAAGTTTTGTGGCCCGTGGGAACTGTGCCTGGTGGAGAAGCCAGTCCTGGTTCCATTCCAGTGAATGCCTGGAGTAAAGCTGGTCATCTAGTCCCTGGTGCAGTCGTGAATCTTCCAAAACCCTGTTACAAACTCCCCACCTCGGGTCTAATGGACACGCACTCAGCACATGCTTTAAAATCTATTCAACAAATACCTGCTCTGTACCAGGCTCCGCACAGTGGGCAGGGAGATTCAATATAAACCCCACACCACCCCTAACCTGAATCCCCTCCAAAGAATGCTCTTATCTCTTAAAGATGCACAAAACAGGAGCTTCTTGCCAAAGCTTTTGCTTTTTTGTCTACTTTAAAATGGTTCTTTCTATATCACTTGGCTCACATACATATTCCCAGAGAGTAGCCACAGGGTTTGCTTATAAATTCTGGAGAAATCTTGCATTTGAAGTGGGAGCCTTCAGTCAACAGTTTAGTAGGGTTCCTCCACTGATGTTTGTTAGGACAGTTATGGAACCATTTTAGCATGTCTCCCTAAGGCAACACACACCACTTTACATTTCCTTTCACCCTGCAGTTTGAACTGAATCGATGGTGGTGGTGGGTGGGTACAATGGAAGAGAAACCCAACCAGTGAAGTCCATTGCTGGGCTCCTGCCTGTACCTGACAGCCTACTGCTGACAATTCTTTCCTTTGGTTGGTTCTTCCTTTCCTAAATGTTGGCTTTTTCCTATGAGATCATTGTTGTGGTTTGAATGAGAATGGCCCCTATATGCTCATGTATTTGAATACTTGGTCCTCACTTAGTGGAACTGTTTGGGAAGGATTTGGAGGTGTGGCCTTGTTGGAGGAATTATGTCACTGGGGTGGTCTTTGAGTTTTCAAAAGCCCATGCCAGGCCTAGTAGATCTCTCTCTCTCTGAGGATCATGGTGTAAAGTTCTTAATTGCTGCCCAAGCACCACACCTGTCTGTTTCCTGCCATTATGATCATGGACTAACATTATGAAACTTATTATATTTTTTATTATTTAAAACAGTTCTTAAATTTAAATATATCTTGACTATATTCTCCCCCCCAATCTTACCAGATCCTCTACCCCTCTCTCCACACTCAACTTTAAGTTCTTTCTCAAAAAAAAAAAACCAGAAACCCAATACCACAACAAAATCCCCCAAAACTAAGAAAATGAAATAAGGCCACACCCAAAAAGGAAAAAAGGCCACCAAACTGTAACTAAATAAAAGCAGGCACACACACATACACAAAACAAAACAAAACCCCTGTGGAGTCCATTATTTGTTGGCCAATTACTCCTGAACATGAGGCTCATGATAAAAGTCCTAGGGATATCAGGGATACAAGGGACATACCTCAACATAATAAAGGCAGTTTGCAGCAAGCCCATAGCCAATATCAACTTAAATGGAGAGAAACTCAAGCAATTCCACCTAAACCAGGAACAAGCCAAGGTTGTCCACTCCCTCCATATCTATTCAATATAGTATTTCAAGTCTTAGCTAGAGCAATAAATCAACTGATGGAAAACAAAGGGATTCAAATCAGAAAGGAAGAAGTAAAAGTATCTTTATGTATAGATGATATGATAGTATAGAAAACTAACCCTAAAATTTCCACTGGGGAAATTCTATAAATGTTTTCTTTTATAAGTGTTGCCTTGGTCCATAGTGTCTCTTAATAACACAAGAATTGTAACTAAGGTAATTGTCATGAAGGTTCAAATATTCCACCTCATAAGTTTACTGACTTTGGGGGCTGCAATGCATGTCTTGAGACTAATTAAGAGAGGGGAACCAGGGAGGAAAAGGGACCTAGAAGGTTACCTGAAGTGACCTCCCTATTCACCCATCACCACCACTGCAGCTTTGGCTAATCTTGACATCTTTTCCTGCCAATCAATCAAAAACCTTAACCGGTGGGCAGGGGATGAACTTAGTCTGTAACATGCTTGTTATGCAGTCATGAGGACCTGAGTTTGATACCCAGATTCCATCCCCAGACAGTCAGAGACGGTGGCATGTACCTGACATTCTAGGGAGGGGAGAGGTGGATCACTAATCAGCCAACTTGGTCTGTTTGCTAAGACCCAGACTAATGAGGGACCTTGTGTCAGCAACAAGTGGACAGTACCTGAGAGTGACAGCCAAGACTGTCCTTTAGCCTGTATCAGTTGCTCTCCAGCTATGGACCACGACCCCTTTTCAGTCGAACAACCCTTTTGCAGGGGTCGCTTATCAGTTATCCTGCATATCAGATATCTACATTACAATTCACAACAGTATCAAAATTACAGCCATGAAGTAGTGACAAAATAATTTTACGGTTGGGAGTCACCACAACATGAGGAACTGGATTAAAAGTCACAGCATTAGAAAGGTTGAGAACTATTGATCTACGTGCATGCACGTGCGCGCGCACGCGCGCACACACACACACACACACACACACACACACACACACACCACCACCACCACCACCACCAAATACCATCCATAGCATGTTGTTCTGTTGTTAGAAAAGAGTGGTGAATGATTCTTTTCCACTAATTTCATATTTCCCTTGCAATATTGTGTTCAAGAGAGCCACAAATCACACAGCTCACTTACCCAAATAGACAAGACCTTGAATAGCCCACAGTGAACTCCTTTGTTACCTTACAGTTCTTTTTAACTCTGTTTCCTTCTGTATCAGTCACTCTTTCATTGCAGTGACAAGATGTCCCAGAAGGAAGGAAGGTTTTCTTTTTGTTCATGTGTGAGCCCTCCGCCCCTGTCCACTTCCACCACTACAACTTCGGCCAGTCTTGACATCTATTCCTGTCAATCAAAAGCAGTTCTCTGTAGGCTGGGCGTAGCTTAGTCAGCTAAGCTGGTTCAGTCTGCAATCAGCTGGCCCCATTGTTTCTGTGCTATAGTGGGACAGAGCACTGTGGTGAAAACATGGAGGAACAGAAAGCTCATCTCAGAGGGACAAAAGGCAGAGAAAGGTGACAGAGAAGAGGCTGGGGACAAGACCTGCCCTCCAAGGACATTCCCCTGGTTGCCTACTTCTTCCAACCAGACTCTACCTCCAAATGTTTTCCGTTGGCCTTCCAAGCAGGCAACTGTGTGCAGATTTCACTTCTGTAGCCTGAGATGCCTTAAGCCCAGCCAGCCTGACCAAGCTCAAGCTTAAATGGCCGCCATCTTGTCCATGGTTGCCCCAAGCAGGGCCACTAGCTGCTCCATCCCTGGCCTCTGCATCCCTTCCATACCTGAGAGGGTTCTGTGAGAATTCCAGGACCAGATAGAGTTACCTACTCACCAGCAACTGATGACGGCTTCCTTTCTGAGGCTGGAGGTCCACCATTGATTCTCCCAGTCTGATGACTAAGGAGACCATACACGGACCCCAGTAGCTACACTTCAGGGCTATCATTTGAGAATGGGAGTTCAACACAACATGGTACGACTCCACCATACACTGGGACAAACCTACTGAGAGACTGTGGGTAAGAGAGAGATGCTGACCTGAAGATCCCTGGAAAACTGTACAGAGCCCACTGTGCCATTTAATGATCTCTAGGCAAAGGGACAGAGAGAGCTGAGAGATAGGAACCGATGTAGAGGCCATGCAGGAAAGCTTCTGGTGACTTGCTCCTCAAGACTCAGTCTGCTTTCTTATACCACCCAGAACCACCTAGCCTGGGGTAACACCAGCTATAGTGAGCAGGGCCCTTCCATATCAATCATTAACCAATAAGATACCAAACAGACACACCCAGATGCCAATCTGAAAGAGGTAATTCCTCAATTGAGATTTCCCAAATGTCTCTAACTTGTGTCTACTTTTTGATAAAGTTTACCAGAACATCATGCAAAAGGTGTGGGGAAGCCTGTATGACAAGGGGTCACTTATAACCCCACCCCTCAGAAGGCAGAGCTAGGATCCTAAAGAAAGCTGGCTGGATAGAGAGGCTGGAATTGGTACATTCCAGGTCAGTATGGGATTGTTCCTCTGTAGTTCATACAAAGTGGAGAGAAATCAGGGAAGTTATCTAATATCAGCTTCCATACTCCATATACATGTCTGTGTGTGCACCAACCCCCCCCCCCCCCACCGACACACACATTGCTGTTTCATGTGCTCTGGAAAAGTGACCTGCAGTAGCATGTTTTTGGTTTTGAATGAGTAAAGTTTTTAAGTACACAAGAAGCTAAAGAAAAAGAATAAATAGCAGATGATGATGATGAAGACAGACAGACAGACAGATAGCTAGATAGACAGGCAGCAAAACATCATCCAATCAGGTGCTCAAATACCCAGCAGAAATCAACTGAGGAAGCCCTTTAAGAGAGCCAGTTGCAGTTCCCAAATGAGAGAGTCCCAGGCAGAGCACAGTGTACCTTTGGGTGAGACTTGCAGGTGAAAGGAACAGATAACACTAGGAAGGTCACAACACCAAATCGGGTTCTTATAAACATCTAGCAAAGTCCAAAGGGAAGTTGAGGCTCTCAGCTGGAGTTCCCCCACTGAGCTTTCTCCCCTCTGAGGAGCTTCCCACTGTGGATCTTCCAGGCTGTCTTTCCCATTGCAAACATTTTTATGTCACGGGATAAACAACAGGGACATCCACCTCCCAGCTGTTCTCAAGGACACAATGCTTTGACTCTTTGGCTGCTTGCTATCTTTTCCTCCCTGGCACACAGGGATCTTAAAGGACACTTGGCATAAAGATATTGAGCCTGAGAGAAGGGTGTGAGCCTGTTTCTAGATGCAACTTCTTGGTGAGTTCAAACAGCACATGACAATTTACCTATATAATGTACACTACACAGGACTACATACATGAGATTATAACCCTCTCTGTCTCTCCCTCTCTCTCTAGACCTACCCTTCTCTCTTGCTCTTTCTTTTTGTATCTCCCTTTCCTGTTCTGTATGTCCCCTCTCTCCCTTCTCCCCACCTCCTCCAGCCGGTGCTGTATTTGTCCTTCTGTGATGGTATGGAATGGGCACAATGACTGAGCAATGAGATGAAATGAGGTTGAATGATGTGGATACAGTGACACCGGTGACATAGGGTCAGGCCACAATTAGGGTCACCTGAGCATAAGCACTGTGAGATTGTGACAGCGGAGGTTTGATAACAAGACAGTCATATATACAACATGGATGTGCTGAATTAAGGGATAATCCATGTCCAATATAGAATGATGAGCAAGATCACCCTGATACCCAGAGCAGAGGACAATTTAAAACTTATAAAATATTTCTAGAATTTTCCACTTATTTTTACACTGTGGCCATAAGGAGCTGAAAACACAGAAAGTGAAGCTGGAGCTACCATTGCATCAAAAAGTGGGAGGTGCTGTTTTAAAGGGCAGGGAATGGGAGCGAAGGAAGTAGGTCACAAGGACATTGAGGCCAACCCAAAAGAACCCCTTGGGTCTTTCAATGCCAGAACAATTTGAGCAACAAACTAAAGATCATAGTGCATGGCAGCCCACGGTAAAAACTGCATGTCAGTGGGTATATACGGATACACAGTTGAATCGGTAAATACGTGGAGGTGAAGGGGGGGGGATAAAGAATTCAGTGTCAACTTTTGGAACACCAGAGTAATAGTCACTGTAGATGAGGTTCCCAGATAGATGTTAAAATCAATAGGTAAAACAGAACGTTGTCATAGCCCAAAGCGTCTCCCTCAAAATACTATTTAGTTATCATGGTGGCTTTAATATATCACTGCCTCTATTTATTTATTTAAAACTCTAGAAGGTAAAGCGTATCTTTGCTCTTCCTGGGAGCTGGTGGGGCTTCATGATATACAGACACGGGTGGTGGCTCACTGAGAAAACTGGGGACACACTCTTATCAAGGAACCAGAGTGAGCCTCACCAGTGACGAGCCTGGTTGTGATCGGGTGCCCCTGACGGAAGAGGCAAGAAGGAGAAGGGCTTAGAACCTCTGATGTCTTCCCCCAAACCCTCAGCCCCAGTGAATGATGGGATCCCAAAGAAACACAAGGAGCCTCCTGCTCTGTGCCTGACTAGTGCTCCATGCAAGCCTCTGAGGCATGAAAAAGGGTGGGTTTTCTCAGACTGGAGAAGTCCGGGACACATCAGGTAAAAATAATACAGCGTTTGAGTTTAGAAACATGGTCAAAGGATGCTGATGAGACAAGACATCTAAATGAAGTCTGAAGTTATTAAGACTGCCTCGAGTTAATTCCTTAGTAAGTAAGTAAATCACACAGGAGCTTTAAGCGTTGTTTCTATGCTGTCTATGTAAACCTAAAGCCATTCTAAGTATACAGATTAAAACACAGAAACACCTTTAAACAGTCACCAGTGATTCCAATGGGCCAGCAGGGGGCAGCAAGAGCAGTTCTAGGGAAAAGAGAAATTGAACTGAGTTGAAAATTGATTTAAAAAAAACCAAAACGCTATCAGATATCTGAAAGAATGATGAGGGCGTCACTATGGTAACTGTTTTCTATGTCAGGCACAGTAAAGGATGGTGGGAAATACAGGAAGATGGACAGCTGGCTCAGAGCATAAATACTTTCTATACATTTGCTTCTTAAGCTTTTTCCCATTGCAACCTCTTTGCCCAGGAAATTTTTATGTGACCACGGGTATATAAATATATAATATAGATATACAAGTCAAATATTTACTGATAAGTCATTTTAAATTTTTAAATAATTCTATCATTTGTTAAAAAAAGCAAATTTGAATACTATTGAGATGGGTGTTATTTATTTATTTTACACAAATTAAACTAAATTAACTAAATATTTGGTGTTGCAAAATACAAAGAATCGTCATCATTTTCCAGAGCTGACCAGCAATTTGCTTTTATAATTGTAAATGTTAAGAAAGCCATTTCACACAAATACATAGTACAAAATGCCATAAGTGTTTTTAAGGTTATTTGAGAAATTGTTGGAAATTCCATTCTACTCCTCAGTCAAAATTCACTGGATGATTTTTTTTGTATGTGTGTTAAATTTAAGTCAGCAACTCAAACAGCAAATTTAAAAACCAAGCAGACTGTAAGTATGACAGAGTGTATTTCATTGTCGTATCTGGATTTCAAACCAGCATTCCCTGGAGATTTACTACTGGGGTCCAACATGAAGCAAGCTAGAGGTTAGGTAATTTTCAGGGCCAGAAATGATAACTGTATGAGGATTGCAGGAAATAGTCACTGTACTTTTAAAGAAACCAAACAGTCTGACATGTACAGACCAAAGCTACACCTGCTTGATGTTTACACGCTGAGGAATGAGTGCAGGCAATGTTAAATACACCACTGTTTCCACAAGAGCAGAAAGCCATGCATGCATAGTCAAAAGCACTGCACTTCATGATGTGTGACGGTCTCGGATCTAAGCCACTTAGCTCATTTTAATCTTTTCAGCCACTGTAAGTGTTCATTGTGTCAAAGAGGGGCAGGGGAAGCCCCTGAAGCTTCAAATTGCAGCAGTGTTTTCTTTCTTAGGGCTCACTCCCATCCCAGATCACTCTTCAGGGGACAGTTTTTCCCAACTTAATCTTTTCTGAGAAAAACAAAGTATGTTCTGTTCTAACGCAGTTCTTATTCTTCAAGTAGACCATCCCAGAATAAGTTGTCAGAGATAGCCCAGTGAAGGCGGGTCCCTGTAGTTGAGTCAGGTGTGATTGCTTCTCAGTGAATTCATCTTTCTGTGGAATTTCCTCTGCATGTCTTAGCAAAGAAACCCCACTCAGCCCTGACCTCCCCCAGCCAGTGACTGGAGGGAAGCTTCAACACTTCTAAATATTTCAGCCTGACGTATCCTCCAGTCACAGATGGGCAGCTGTGCCCATCCGGCCTTGGGCTGCCGAGTGCAGATTTTACAGATTTTAGACTGTAGGCGTGTGCACAGTTTGAGTCACATAAGCCATCCTCCATGGCTCCTAACTAGCACCCTCTGTGATCTATTTCCAGGCACCTCTCTGTGTACCCATCCATCCCCAGCCTGTACATACATCGCTGCCTCTTTTCCCCCAACCTAGCTCTGTGCCTAGCCAACACAGTCAAATGCAATCCATCAAAATGGTGCTTGTGGTGTTTTGTAGCAATTTCTTTCTGGATAAAAGCCCCCACCTTGGAGGTGAAGCTCACTAAATCACAGTATGTTCTAAGGAGGGGCGAAACATTTTGTCTGTTAAGTTCAGAAGGTGAGCAACTCTCAAGCTTCAGGAACTCCCCAAAACTGACCAGATTCCTTGAGTTCCCCCCAAACCAAGCACATGTAAGCAACAAGGATGATTGAGAAACACTCAGACCAGCCAAGCTACCTTGAAGAGACAGGTTGAACTGCTTTGAAGAGGATTAAACAACGGGCTTAGCTAGAAGAGACCCTCTCCAGTCTGTTGAGCCCTCTGCACGCTGTGCAGTAAGCTGTAAGTTTTAGCTTTCATGAACCATCACCCGTGTTGGAGTGAGCTTTGGTGGTACAGCTGTCTGAGTCATAAATGTTCTGTAGTAACCCCAGGAACACTCATTGGTTAACAAAGTTGAACTTTGGTGGTATTTGTACTTAGGTCTGTCAGTGACTCCTTAACTGGGGTAGTAGATGCAGACAGGTCAGAGCAAGTCTTGAATTCATTGGTGAATAATACAAATTATGAGAGGTTTTTCCATCATTTTGGGGGTAAAAAAGAGCCTAAAGTGTTCCTCATATTTTTTAAATGCCTAACATTGGCATTAAAACAAAATCCATTAGTAGCGACAGAGTTGAGAGTTGTATCGTTTTCTTAATTTCAAGGGAGTTTTGCATAAGAATCTGCTGTTTTGATTATCCTTGGCCAGAACAGGTTCTCTATGCTGTTTAGGACTGTTCCAAATATGACTTCTACACTGGTGCTGTTCCAGCCAAAGCAGGCACAGACTCAAGAGATGAAACCAAATGTCAGCAGGCACATTAGAAAGCAGAACTCTCACTTGAACAATGCTGCTGGTGTGGCCACTTTGCAAAACAGAATTACCCAAATGGTAAAACAACCCAAGTTTCTATGAACTGGTGAGTGAAAACAAATTGTGGTATATCCATACCGTAAAATAATATACAAGAAAATGGATGGAGTAATACATACAAGCACATAGATAAACATCAAAGACCTCAATTTAGATGAATGTAGTCTATGTAGTCTTTAGATGAATGCATGCCATGTGATCCTGTCTTTGTAAAATTATATTGCATTGATAGAAAGCAGGTTGGTGCCTATCTGGGGTTAGGAGCAGTGTGGGGGAGACATGCTGGCGAGGGGAATGACAAAATCTTTCAGGACAGTCACATTCCACATCCAGCTTGGAAGTGACAGAGGTTAAATGCCTGCATACGATCATCCAAATTTATCAAGCAGTATACTTCAAATGGATGAGTTTTATTGTATGTAAAGTAGATCCCAATAAAGCTAGAAGGAAGGAAGTAAAGAGGAAGGAAGGGAGAGAGGGAGGGAAGAAGGGAAGGAGAGATGGAAAGAAGGAAAACCAAGCAGACAAACTGAGTATGGAGGCACACACCTGTAATCCTAGTTCTTGGGAGGCTGAGGCAGGAGAATTTCTGTAAATTCAAGGCCACCCTGAGCTACATATCAAGGCCTTATTTCAAAAGAAAGAAAGAAAGATGGAGAGAGAAAGACACACACACACACACACACACACACACAGAGAGAGAGAGAGAGAGAGAGAGTGCCAAGAGTAGAAAATATTTTTAAAAGCAAATGAAATGGTTTGAAGGAAAATAATATTTCTCTGGGCCTCAACAGGAAGAGAATAACTGAAGTAGGAGTAGGGTGCTTCTATCTGGAGCCAATCATGAATCCTTTGTAACACAAGTGCAGGCAAGCGGTGAAGAATAGTGTGCACTTCAGACTCCCCATCTGGTGTCCGACCCCGAGAGTAAAGACGTGGCTAGCACAGGCTACACCCAGCCTTGGCAATAATGTACATATACCTTTGGAGCAAGCCTTCAGAGAGTAATGTCTACTCTCTCTAAAACCAAACTGCCATTTTCATTATGACATTTATCTTGGTGTTTTAATGGTTATGTGGATGAATTGAGCCTGTTTCCAATGGCAACATCTCCAATTCTCAGGAACGGCAATTTTACATCGATTTACTATTAATAGAAAGTGGAACAGCAAGCAGACAGAGTGAGCAACCTTGGTGCCTACTGTGGCCAGCAGGCTGAGGAGCAAATGTGGTGAAGCAAATTTGCAAAGATGCTGCTGCTTCGTTGGGAGAGGATGTTTAGCATTAAGCCCTCTGGCAAGTAGCACACACAATGATTTTGTAGAAACAGAGCTAAAATCAGCCCTGGAAGATAGCTGGAACTCATTATTATAAAGCTGAAGAAACTCAGTCCCAAGGGAGGGAAGGGTTTAACAGAGGACATTTGACTGGAAGGGGGCAGAGCTATGCCAGAGCCATGGTATAGACTTATGTTGGAGATCTCTTACAACATAATATTGCTTCTTCCCACTGTCAGTTCAAGTAGCCACAACTCAGCTGAACATATATATGTGGAAATCTCTTGTGCTGAATGCCAAGACTTTCTTAACCTGATCTACCCACAGCGAAGCCAAGGCCATCAATTATGGCTAAGCAGGGCTCTTACCCATCACTGCGAAGTAGAATAAGAAGCCTGTGGCAAGCTTGCTTCTGCCAGGTCAATACAGAAAGCGCACCACACCTGCGGATTGTATGTGGGAAGGGACTTAATACTTGGAAATCAGCTGAAAGACAGAGGCTGTGTGGCACAGCACCAAGAGCGACACCCAGAATGCTGCAGGACTGAGCCATCTGGGACCCTGCCACACCTATCCCAACTAGAAAGGTAGAAAACCAAGAGATCAAGGTGCTTACCCTGGAAGTACTGAGTGTAAGGAAAACCCCACACGGATGACACGCTGGATCAAATAGGAATCAGTGAAACTTGAGTCCGTGGCACCTGCATGCCACTCACAAGTCCGAAAAATGAACACTGGACCACTTCCAGGGTGGGAGGGAAGCAAACTCGATTTATGCCCATGCTTGGCCTAGGTTCAAAAAAGCAACTAAAAGATGTCTCTACCTTATCCCCACCACCTGCTTTCCAATGCATGCATCCTGTTTGTGGGACCTGATCTGCACCCATATCTCCTCCTGCATATAAGGCGTAAAAATGTAGAGCTGTGTTTGCTTGCTTTTCAACTTCCCAATTTCTGCTGTACAGAAAGAATTGAGGAAGGAGGGAGAAGGGATGACTTTGCAAGCCTGACGACCTGAGTCTGGTCCCCAGATCCCGCATTCAGATCCAGAAGCAGGGGCTCAAGCCTGTGCTCCCGGCACTACCCCAGCGAGATGGGAGGCAGCCGCAGAACTGGTGGGCAGCTCAAGTGAGCACAGCAAACTTTGAGAAGGAAAACGCCTGGAGTGATGGAAGCAAAGTCCAAAATTTGCCTCACTCCACTGCAAAGGAAGGCGCAAGGAGCCAAGCCAGCTACATAGCAGGCTGCAGGCAGAATCAATTAGAAGCTTTCGGCCTATGGCCTGTGACTCAGCCATTCTACCTTTTTCTAACTCAGAGAAGCAACTGCACACAAAAAAAAGATACGTCCGTTTCAGTTTGTTTATGACATAAAAAGACAAAAGTTAGGAGAACCATAGTATTGCCACTAAAATAAAGGTGGCAGGAAACTTTCCTAGGGAGCTCGATGAAATCTATGAATGGCGAAGTGCACAGTCCCCAAAGGACCTCCAGGGACACATGGCACGATGAAGCGGTTTGATTTTACCACGTGCAGTATGGTGCTGCTCATTGAACAAAAGAACAGCTTCGAAGCAGGACATATTTATGGCCCTTCTTCAGCTACTGAAATTAACCTGGGGGAGCTCCACAGATGATCAGCATCCTTCCTAGGCTCTTAGGACCCCCTCCCCAAACAGATTAAGGATGTGAAAAGCCAGGGTGGGGAGAAGAGTCCTGAAATATCACTGGAAGAAAATTCCAGAGCCTGCTATTAGTGGAAGTCACAGAAGGGCTTTGGCCAGCCACCTGGTGTGCGCTCCATGATCAATGAGAAAGGAAAGTGGAGGACTAACAAATTCACAACCAGGGAACTTGGAGTGAGAAAAAAAAAACAGTCAGATAACTACTTTGTAGATGAGTCAGGGAGCCCTCTGCATTGAAAAGGGCCTCTTGGAATGGATGTGGTAAAGGAGGGCAAGAAATTCCTTGGGCCAGGAGAGGCACAGGGAAGATAAAGTTGGGGTCAGAGCCTTTGAAGCCCTGTAAGAGCAATGATTTGGCTGCAGCAGGGAGCTTAGGAACAGAACACATTGTCTGCAGGAGGCAGCGACTCCAGCGTGGAGGGTATGTGAACTAGGCTGTGTCCATTCTTAAGGCCTCTATAACAAAGGACCCCAAATTGTATTGTGTAAAAAAAATGTCTCACAGTCGAGGAAGCTAGACTGCACAAATCAGAGCCTCAGCAAGGCCTGTCCCTGCCAGAGTCGGTATGAGGAATCTCCCCTGGCCTCTTTCCAATGTCTGATGGCTGCACACGAACCAGACACTCACCAGCTTGTGACCAAATGACTCTCTGCCTCCATTTTCATGTGGCCTTCTATTCCTGAGTATCTCCTCTGTGGTGTAGGAGGGTCTTCTGTATTTGTGTTGCTTTCGTTGGTGAATAAAGAAACTGTCTTGGCCTTTTGATAGGGCAGAAATCAGGTAGGCAGAGTAGACAGAACAGAATGCTGGGAAGAAGACAGGCAGAGAGAGCTGCCATGAAGCTGCCAGGTCAGACACCCTGAATCTTTCCCAGTAAGCCACGACCTCGTGGTGACATACAGATTATTAGAAATGGGTTGAATCAAGATGTGAGAGTTAGCCAATAAGAGGCTAGAACTAATGGGCCAGGCAGTGTTTAAATGAATACAGTATCTGTGTAATTATTTCAGGGGTTAAGCTAGCCGGGCGCCAGAAACACAGCCCGCGCACCTCATACTATACCTCTGCTTCCAAATTTCAGTGTTCTTAGAAAGATCAGTCATTGAATCTAGGGCCCATCCTAATCCAAGATGACTTCCTTTTAATTTTATCATTTCTGCAAAGATTTTATTTCTGAATAATGCCACATTCTAAGGTACATCATCTGTCTTTGGGGAAACAAAATTGAACCTGAAATACAAGGAAAATGAGAACACTCAGGAGAAGATCCAAGCCTAAAACTAACCAGGATGAGAGTTCAAGGCCACCATTAGTGTCAAGTGCAATCCCTTCATCTCTCTCCTTTCCTCACGCCTCGGCCTTGGGAAGCCAAGGTCAGCAAGGGAAAGCAAGTTGGGTAGACAGGGAGAAGGGCAATAGCCACATAGCAGAGCCCAAAGCAGACAGTCAACAGCTACAAGCTGTAGAGGAAATTCTAAATGAGAGACATTATTAACAAAAAAAAGAACAAAGTAGCTGATACCTGAGTGCCCTGGACTTGACACACACACACTTGTGAAAACACACATGTGTGTAAATGTATACACACACACTAGCACAGACACAAAGAGTAGAATGATGAAGTCATTTGTGTGCCTGTTTCCCGGCTTCAACAATTATCAGTTCACGGCTCATCACACTTTTATCCATAAGCACAATGACCTGAGTTCAGTTCCCCAGAACCACACACAAAGGTCAGATGTGATGGTATGTAACACGCTTGAAATTGAAGTGTTGGGAAGATGGAGCATTAGCATGCTGTGCTCATGGGCAGCCAGCCTAACCTAACTTCCAAACTCCAGGCCAGTGAGAGACACTACTTCAAAAAGAAAGGAAGGGAGGGAGGAGGGCAGGAAGGAAGGCAGTAGGGAAAGAAGGAGGGAAGGAGGGAGTTATACATTGGAGAAGAGGGAGAGCTAATACCAAAAGCCTCAAACTAGAGCCAGATTCTGCAAATTTGTGGAAAGCAGACAAGAATGCAGGGAATAAATGGAAGTTTCTAGAATAACACCCGGGACCGTGCTATCACTCATGTCCTATTTAGCCCTTTTTATTTCTGACACCTGTATCTCAGGCTGACTTCAAACTCCCTTTGTTGAGCAGGATGACCTCAAACTTCTGATTCTCCATTTCCATATCCAGGGATTACAAGCCTATGTCACCATTTCAGTTTATGCAGTGCCAAGGTTCAAGCTCAGGGCTTTGTGCATGCTAGGCCAGCACTCTACCACCTGAGCTATATCCCAGCCCCCATGTCTGTATTTAGTACACCCAGATGGCCACTGGCAGGGTAGGACCCATCCATTTCATGCTCAGTGAATGTGTCCATTATGGCTATGAGTTGTGGCTGGAGTGAAATTGTTAATGAACTCTTGAAGGCCCTTCTGGATCTTCCAAGACGAGCCAATACAACAAACCATGGTTCATTGTTTCTCCCTCCTGGATGCCACTCAATGAATAAAAGTAAGCTGAAAAGATTTGGTTTAAATGCAGAAACTTTGATTCCTACAACACATGAAAAATCTTGAGGATACTGGCAGGGATACAGATGCTAGTAGATTTAAAAATTATTTTTGCCATTTAAGGATATTGACAGACAAGTAATCTATTCCATACAAGTGGCAGCAGAGGGCGCTAATCTTACAGGTTAGTTTTCATTCCAGCTCTAGCAAACACTTCAAAGGCTTGCTAAAATGCCTGCGTATATAAAACTGGTGGCTTCAGAATTAAACAATGGAAGAGAGAAATACATCACAGATGATAGATAGATAGATAGATAGATACATAGATACATAGATAGATACACAGATAGATGAAAGACAGACAGATAGAAGATAGACAGATGATAGATTGATTTTATTTCCATGAGTAATTTTCACTCCACCCACCAAGCACATCAATCTCTCATTTCACCACAGAAACATTCCATCTTTAACTGAGAAAGTCAGGCCCTGGAGCAAAATCCCCGACCCCTCCAGCGCACATACTTTCTCCTGGGGTCCCCGCACCCCGGGTGCCACAGCCATTCTTGCAGCATGCCCCAAGAAGGAGGTACACTTTGTAGAATGGCTTTAGTTCTCCCTGTGAACAGGGATCCAGGGACTCTATTTATAGTTAGGGTCACTATTGCTGTGATGAAGCAGCACGGCCCAGAGTAACTTGGGAGGAAGGGGTTTATTTGGTTTGTGCTTCCACACCATCATTCACCATTAAAGAAAGCCACGACAGGAACCTGGAGGTGGAGCTGAGACAAAGGACATAGAGGGTTTCCTTACTGGCTTGCTCAACCTGCTTTCTCAGGACCCCTAGCCCAGGGTTGGTACCACCCATCATGGGCTGGGTCCTCCTCCATCGATCTCTAGTTAAGAAAGTGCCCTATAGGCTTGCCTACAGCCAGAGCTTATGGAAGCATTTTATCAATCAAAGTTCCCTCCTCCCAGATGATTCTAGTTTGTGTCACGCTGACATGAAACTAGACAGCACAGCTGACCCCTTGTCAGCTTGACACACAAGCGCATCACTGTTCAGCCACAACCTTTCCTTTCCTGTTCATCACTAAGAACACAAATTAATAATGACATAGCAATATCAACCATTTTACAAACTTAAAAAGTCCCACGGCCTTCCAAATCCAAACCCGTTAAAAGCTGTCTCTTTAAAATTATCCTCTTTTTTTATAAAATTCAAAGTCTCTGTAAAACTCCCAAATTTCTTTTTTAAAAGTTTAAAGACTCCACTGTGAGATCCTGCAAAATCAAAAATAAGTTAAATACTTTCTTCTTATGTCAAGAGGGAAGAATCAGGGGATAGTCACAACCAGATCAAAGCAAAACCGAACACCAACACTGTGACTCATTCAGTGTCTAATATCTGGGTTCCATTCATGATCCTCTGGGTTCCTCTGAAGGGACTGGGCCACTTCTCTGGCTCTGCCTTCTGCAGTACACACAGTTTATCTTCTAGGCGCCATCACTGCGCTGTTCTTGGGGGTAATCCCCTGGTACTGACATCTCCAAAATGCTGAGCTCTTTTACTGCAACTGGGCTGCACTTTCCCAAATAGCCTCTCCTGGGCTCTCTTCATGACACCAAGCCTCAGCTGCTCTGTCTGAGCCCTTTAACGCCGGCCCTTCAACTGTTACTGAGGCTGTACCTTCACCAGTGGCGTCTCTTGGCCTCTCACGGTGCTAAGAGGCTGCCTGTTCTCCATGACCCCTTCATGCTTGGGAAACTCTTACACTAGCAAGCTCAGGTGCCGACTCAAGGTACAACCTTGGCTGCCTCCGGAGCACAGCTTCTGTGGGCTGACTCTCAGGAAACACTTCCCAGAAGATTCCACCTCAGTGATGCTGGTCTCTGCTTGATCTCTGCTCATTTCTCCGCTCCAGGTAACTAGCATGAATTGTCCTAGTAAAGCAAAAGTTTCATTTCAATGGTGCCGGTCTCTTGTTAATCATGGTTGACTCTTTCAGCCCCAGCTGACCAGAACCACAGACTCTTAATTCAAAATAGCAAGTACGTGATGGCCCTGGTAGTCTCTAAGTAACTCTCAAACCTCCTCTAGAGCAGGAGTTCTCAACCTTCCTAATGCTGCGGCCCTTTAATACGGTTCCCCAACCATAAAATTGTCTCGTTACTACTTCATAACGGTAATTTTGCTACTGTTATGAATTATAATGTAAATATCTGATGTGTAGGAAATCTGATATGTGACCCCTGTGGGGATCGAGCCCCACAGGTTGAGACCCTCTGCTCTAGGACTTCACAAGGCAGACCTCCACTGTCCGTGTTTCTCTCAACACCATTTTCTTCCAAACTCCAAAAGAATAGCTCACCAAGCTTGGAATATGCGATGAATTTTCCTGCCCAAAGTTCTAAAGTCCTTCCACAATCCTCCTCAAACCAACATGGTCAGATCTGTCCCATGGACACCCCACTCCTGCCGTGGGTATGCCAACCTTGGGATGAGCCACTCTCAAAGCAATAGAGCCTGTGGATGATGGTGACACTGACCAACATCTTCTCCACGGCTGCAAAAAAATCCCGGAGCCAGAAGCACCCAGATAAATGGCTTCTCAATTCCTGACCTAGTGCAATGGAGAGGTAATACATGTTGATCATTTAAGGCACTGAATTTGGGGTAACTGGCAAAGCAGCAATAGGAACGAATCCTCTTTTCAAGGTGCCCGACAGCGCTGCCGACACCGCTGTCTGTGAAGCTCTCCAAAGGCTCATCTCAGCTTTGGCATGAATTTCACATCCTTCCTTAGGTCCTCAGCCGTCACAGACCTGACCTTCCCACACTCCTCTAGTCTGCTCTGCCTTCCTCCCCCACCTCTCCAGCCACTCTGAAACACATTGTACCTTCCCAGTGTGCAAGGCTACGTTAACCAGACAAAATACAGCCTACCTGGGAAAACGTGAAGGCCATAGAAGTAACAAATAATCTATAGAGTTGTGCAGTAGGTGGGGTATACCTACACTAAAAATATGACTGGGAACATACAGATTCTGTTGTTTATCTGAAATTCGTATTTAACAGGGCAGCATGTACTTTTTGTTACTAAGTCTGGCAGCCCTGCAGATGTGAGCTGATTTTCTTCCGCTCCCACACATTCCCAGCTGGATTGCTGAAACTCCCCTGGTTAGCTCCCTGTCCTACAACTCTGAAAAGAAGTCAGCCTGGGCTGACTAGAAAGTCTGGGCTGACTCCCCCAGCCTCTGCCACCTCGGATGGAGCAGACTTGCCTGCTACAAGCTCCTCCCCAATCCTGGGGCCCCGTCTAACGCTATACTGTGATTCCTTCTTCTTGACAGATGCATTCCAAGATGCCCAAGACTGCCTGCAGCTAAGTGAGACCCATACACCATGCTTTTCCACTGCACACAGCTATGGTGAAGGTGAATTTATGGATTAGTAAGCATTTAACATCAACAAATTAGAAAATAGAACAAGTATACGGTTATGAAAGTTATGTGAATGCTCTATCTCATGCGTGCACATGCGTGTGTGTGTGCGTGTGTGTGCGTGTGTGTGTGCGTGCATGCAGACGAAAAATAACATCTTCTGATTGCAGATCACTGTAGGTAGATGAGACCATAGTAAGCAAACCTCAGGTCAGATAAGGCTACTGTATTGATTTGTTCTCTTCTGCCCTAGATCTAGAACTTATTCCCCAGACAGCCTCCAATCCCAAGCCATGTAATTATGATCTATGATTACTGAGCATTTGCTGCAAGCTACTCTCTGCTCTAAGATACGCGCATACACACACACACACACACACACAAACACACGCATCACGAGTCTTCATAAAGTTGGAAGAAAGGACCATAAATTGTCTTACAAATGGTGCAGTTTTGCATCCTACACACCAATTCAACCCACAGCAGCCATGACCCTGGGAGGTCTTTGTGTATTGCTATTGCATCACAGATATACAAGTAGGATGGAATAAGGGGTTTGTACCAATGTCCAATGGTAATCCAAATCTATCCATGTAGAACATTTACATCTCAGAACTCCTTGGTTCCAAGAAATAAAAACCAACTCTGGCTTAAATTCAGAAAACAAACTACTGAAAGCATGAAATGTGTCATGGAGTCCAAGGAAAGACAGTGGCCTTGTGAGAGTCAGGAGTCAGGAGCCTTCAAGGATCAAGAATTCAGAACCTCCTTGGGAAACACACCATAAAGATGCTGGCTCAAACATTTTGGGATCTTATGACTCTAATCCTGTCGTGGTCTGGGCTAAATTATTTCTTGGACCAGTGGGAAGGAATGGGAATAAAGACACAACTCACATGACTTTATCGGCAGAGAATTTTCAGGGATCCTTCATGAAATCCTGAGTTGGCATCCTGAAAATTCTACCTGTGTTTATTCTCCAAACAGCTTTTATACCAAATGGTAAACTGAGGGGGAAGTTCATTAGCTTTCTGTTTCAGGGTAGCCAGGTGAATGACTATGGCCACATCCACACCTTTCTATGTCCCTCTTGTCATGTCTTCCTATGTATGCCTGCTCTGCCACATAGACTGAATTAAATTAACACCTCTTTCCCAGGTGTCCTCCCAGATTACAAAGAAGGAGCTGAGCAACATTAGCAGATCCTGACCCTTCGTTTAGGATGGCATCGGTTTGTCTCAAAAGGCTAGGTGACCACCTCCTGTGTAGCAGATGCAAACTGGCCTGAAATTCTGGCCACCATACAATGTAGAACTATGGGCCTGTATAATACGGCCCTATATAATCCCAAGGCTTAAATGTGTGGGAAGGAGCTGTATTTGCCTGGCTTGACTTTCCCTTGGCACCAGGACAGGATTACAGAGACTGTTTTCAATAGAATAGGTCCCCAAAGTGAAAGTGAGGATCTTTAATGGGAAGGTGCTAAGCTTTCAAACCACTAAGTAGTAATTAGCTGGCTAGGTTTACGTCAAGTTGTCACAAGCTAGGGTCATCTGAGAAGAGGAAACCTCAACTGAGAAATGACCTCCATCAGACTAGTCTCTAGGCAAGTCTGTGGATATTTTTATTGATTATTGATATGAGAGGGCCCAGGCTGCTGTGGGTGGCGCCACCCTGAGTATGTGGTACTGGGTGGTATAAGAAGCAGGCTGAGCAAGTCATAGGGAGCAAGCTAGTAGGCAGCACCCCTCCCTAATCTTTGGCTCAGCTCCTGTCTTCTGGTTGCTGCTTGAATTCCTGCCCCAGTTTAGCTTCATGATGAGGAAAGAGGAAATAAACTCTGTCCTCCCCAGGTGACTTCTGGTCATGGTGCTGATCACGGAAACAGAAACCTAACTATGACAAGTATTCACTCTAATATCATGCCATTTTTGCAAGTGTACCGTCCTATGATGGGGGAGATACTGGGCCTCTGCATTCCAGATAAAACTATGTCCTGAACACCAATCCCTTAATGTTATGACAAGTGCTTTGTCAGTTTCTCAAGAGCAGTGTATATGCGGTTTACCCCCTTACCAAGAAATGCGAGTTTGCAAATCAGACCGCTACATCTATTTGACTTTCCAACTACCCATGAAGAAGGAGAGCAAGGCAAAGGCAGCGGCTTAGCTCCAGTTGTGTCCATCATCAATGTTTTGTCCATCACTTCAGGTCAGACCAGCATAGCCGTCAGCCTGGCAAGGAAACGCAGTACAGCTAACACTTAGGATCAGGGAATCGGATCCAGCCCTAGTCATGAAGTAAACCGGCACCTGGCATCCCAATCCACTTCCAACCTTGGCTAGCCTAGCTGGGTTTTCCAATTTCTTTTCTTTTTAATTTTGTTGAGGGTTTCATACACATATACAATAAAATATGATCATATCTATCTACCCCGATGTCTTCCTCTTCTCCACTATATCTCCCCAAAGTACCTCCCTCCTATCATGGTCTTTTTCTGAGGGCAGCGGAGATACCTGCTAAGTCCAAGAACTACGATCCATTGTGTGAACCTGCATCACTAGCTAAGAACTGTACTGTCCTCTACAGAAGAAAGCACAAGAAGGGACAGTCAGAGGGAGAGCTAGAGGTGGACCATGCTCCAAGGCAAGTCTCACGACCAAGCATCATAAATCGGAATTGAAAAATTTAAAAATGAAAGACAGAACATGAAGTTGGATGGGTTGAGGGGTGAGGGTGGATCTGGAGGGTGTTGGGGGATGAATATGATCAAAATCGAGTGTATGAAATGCTCAAAAACTTAAAAAAATTTTTTTTTTTTAAAAAAAAGCAATTCAAGAAAATCCCAGCAGCCATTACTGGCCTCTTGCTTCTACACTGGCCAAGAGGAATCAGGAAAACTCAATGGGAGCGGCTGTTGGGGCTGTCAAGGAAGCTAAAGGGCTAAGCAGCCAACTAGAAGATGTGGTGGCTGCTGCCACAATTCTTAAAAAGGGAGCCACTAGCAATATAGCATCATGGCGGAGGTGCATTCAAGAGGGAGGGAAAACAGAGCTTCTCAGGTCAAGTGTGCTCTTTTACAACCTTCCCCTTTCCTCAGGAAATAACTCACTCTAAGGGACTAGCCTGTGTCCTTTCTCAAGATACCTCCCCTAAGGCCCTAATTACCTTTCACTAGGCTCCACCTCTTAAAGATCCCACTTTTTTTTTTTTCCTTCACACTGGAGATCAAGCAGCCAACAAACACATGGCCCTAAGGGAGCCACACTGGAGCCATATCCTGACCACAGAAGCATTGGTGAGTGATATCATTTGAGAACTCAGTGGCTGCAGAGTTCTTAAACACAGGAAACCACACCTAGTAGCCTATCCACTTACAAAGTTTGGGTCTGTTTTGGAACAAGCCCTTTGCCCAGGTCAGACAGCAAAGTCCTCTTAGAGTGGACAGAGATCTGCAGAGTGGTTGCTCTCCCCTTTATCCCTTGTTCAGTTCTTTGACCCACTCTGCTGCTCCTCTGCTGTGATCACATAACAGAATATCCCTAAGGCTGCCACCGTGAGATAGTTCATAGCAAACACAGCTAATCTATTAAGGTTAAGGGTCAGTCAAGAGCCTGCTATATAACTAGCCCCTTCTACTGGGCTGCACTCATGACTTAGGAGTCCAAGTATCATGAGTCACCATCTCCCTCCTCCCCTCTACTGCTCTCATCCCACATTCTTCCCCCCTTCTTCGTGGTCCTGGGGCTGCTGTAGCTACCGAATGAAAATACAGGGACATCCAATTCAGTTTGGATTTCTGGTAAACAGTGTTATAGGTTATCTGGAATTCAGTTTTTTGCAAGTCTTGTACGCTGCTACCCTGACCCATCATGAATACGAGAACTAGCAGACTTCCCAAACAGGAGGGTAACAACAACTCTTTCTCATCTGATCAAGAACCCAGGAAGCCTTCATTGAAATCTTAGCTCCCAAGCCAAACTGAAAGTACATTTCCTGGCAATTAACTACACAGGATGCTTGCAAATTAGAGCTCGGTTCTCAAACAGATTTGGGAAGTCGTATTCTCTTTAACTCCAACACTTCCATCTTGGTTTACAGAGTATTAATCTCTGATTGGCCTTATTACTATCTGCACATTATCAGAAATATGTAATCCTTGTAGAATATTTCCTGAACTCTATCTATTTTTCATCATCACTTTATGCAGTAAAACTCTATTTGTAATTATTTAAAATGTTTTAACCAAATTCTTTGCTCACTTTTCATTTTTCTGTCTCCACCTTACTTTCCAGGATCCATTTTCTCTTGTTAAAACAACCATTTCTATGAAAGGATGCTCCTCTCTCTAGTGGGAGTCTGCTGAGTCATGTAAGCATTACATTGCTTTATTTCTACTTCTTCCTCGCAAGATGATGGCGACTGAGTGCACAGAGCTGCACTGAGCTACTTTCCCCAGACACCTCAAGGTTCCACTGATTTTCGGCTCCAGCCCTGTGGCTGAGAAGGCTGCTGTCATGCTACCTAGAAAATCTGTATCTTATCTCTGACCAGATAAAGAACTTCTATTTTCAAAGTTTTGCTGTTGTAGACGTGGTTTTCTTTTGCCAACTAGACATGAGACTCATCTTGGCTCTGACTCTACAGGTATATATTTTCCACAAGTTCCAGATGACTTTCTGCCAGTTCTCGTTCATGTATTGTCTCCCCTTTCTCTCTGTTCTCTTTCTCTGGGACTCTCACTGCAGGCAGTGACACCTCTACAGCTTATGCCTTCCTTCTAAGTTCTCCATACACAGGTCTTTCTGGGCTGCAGTCTGGGAAGTTTCTTCAGATCAGTCTTTCAGCTTATAAATTCTATTTTTGACAATGTCTCGTATTTAATCTGAACATTGACTTTTAATTTCAATAATGATATTTCTAGAAATTCTGCTTTCTTTTTAAATCTACCTGATTCTTTCAAGGTATCATATTCCTTGTTTATGCTTTTGGATTCCTTTCTTTTCCTTTGTATAACTTAAAAACATCTTACATTTATATTTTATACTCAATAATTTAAATATCTAAACTCATTGGGGTAGAAATGCTGATGCTAGTCATGTCTACAAACCTGAGATAGTTTGTTTCCTTAAGTGTTTTGTAATTTGGGATTTTGACCCCACATTCAATAGTTTGTTGTCATTGTTGTTGTTTGAGCAAGCAAGTAGTCCGTGCTTATTTCAGCATGAGGGAAAGCAATCAGGGAAAGCAAATGCACCTGACAGAGCAGAGGCTGGGCACAGCCAAGCGGCAACAGCCAGTTGTTCAGTGGGTTTTGTACCTGCAAGTACTGGAAAGTTTTCATGAGGAGTCGGTCTGTCCAGAAGAAACTCTTTCCTTGCTTCAAATGCCCTACAGCCCCATCGTCTGAAAGCTTGCCATTTAATTCCTTGTTGTATAGTCTGTGATTACATGTGTAATAGACTTCTTCATACATCCTTAATGTAGACGGGAATAAAACATTTCCTCTCTTCCCCATTTTCTATCAATTAATTCTTTTCTAATGACTGCTCTTACCTGGCAGAGCAGCCGTTGGGAGGATCCAGTTTAGCACAGAGGTCACAGACCCAAATCTGTCCTTCAGATGGCTGCTAACACTCAGGGTGCTGGGTCTCTGTGACTGGCAATGCTTTCAGTGCAGGGCGATGTCATCAGTAACTTATTGTACTAGTTCTTGTCTCTGTTCTCCCCCAAATGATTTCCATAATTTTTGCAAACTGTGCATATAAAAAATTATGCATTCAGCCAAGTGTTCTCAGTGCTTCATAAAAAGAAGACATTCCGAATGCGTGCTTACAACGTCTCTGAAAACCAGAGCTCCAACTCCATCCTGCACTGGCTCACTCTCAGAGGCTGCCCGGCAGCACACTGAGAGGGCCTGACACCAACAACACAATGGCGTCTTAAGTCCGTGATTGCTGAACTTTTCCGTGACCCTACATCCTTCTGTGCAAATAACACCTAAGAGCTGGCAATTTCTAGAGTGCTCTTTAGAAAACACTGGTTTAAATAATAATAGTGGGAGTCCGGCCACGAATGGGCAGAAGTCCTTCTTGACATACCTGGACATTTGCCAAGGAAAGCTTTGCAAACAAATTGTCTCTCATGGAGATTTTGTCCCGGTTTGACCCTGTGTGAACTCCAGAGGCACTGTGGACACTCTCCCCCATCTTGGCCAGAGGACAGAGCTGATGCTATCTCTGTTCACACAAGCGGGAAGAGCGTTTTCCACTCTAGCCTTTGTTTTTGAACCCCAAACTTTCCATGCTTTTATTATGGGTGAAAAAACTTTCCAAACCCAGTGACATGTGATCAGTTTGGTGGAACAGTTGTATAAAATCTGTTCTACCATTTTTGAATAAGGAAACTTATTATGTTTATTTTTAGACCATAACACATCTACTTCTCTGACAGCTCGGGAACAGCCAGCATTGACGCAGAACTTCACACAGATCCACTTCTGATTGAAGGATGGAAGTTAAGCGTGCGCTCCCAAAGTTGAGAAAGTTTAAATGAGCTGACTGAACAGAACACAGCCCTACACAACAACGTCCCCTCACCATGACCCATTACTCTGGCTTTACTGTAAGTCTTCTGCCCCAGTGAAAGCACAGGTATTCAGCATGCTTCTGGAGCAGGGATGCTCCAGACTGTGGCACAGCATAGTTAGGGAGATCCTTTATACTAATATTTCTAGGAATCAAATGAATAGAACGTTGCTGTAAAATTTATAATAATTCAATGTTAAAATTAAAATATATACAGGAAGCAAATAGGGAAACCCAGATTTTGCTAAAAAAATGGTTTTTTCTTTCTTTTTTCCTTTCTTTCTTTCTTTTTTGTTATTGTTTGGCTGGAGTAAAAATGTATCTGAAGGTTGGAAAACGAACTGGAGCTCTATCTGCCTCTGAATTCTGCCTTTAAAATTCCCTTCTTGTCGTTAGGTTGCAGATTTGCCTGATTTAGCTTTGAGGGAAAAAACATCCATACCAAAGAACAACCAATGAAAAGCCAGTCAACAGGTCACTGAATGTGTCTTGAATGCCTCCTCTGAGTAAGGGATCCACAGAAACAAAGTTCTCTTCCCAGAAGTTTCCAAAAATTGCCTGAGAAATAAGATAGGAGTGTGTGAAATGGTAGAAGCGGGACATCTCCATCACCCCTGGACACGGCTCCTATAAGCACCTGGTACAAAGAAAAGCAAAAGTGCTAGAATATGATTCCTAAGTCACTGACAATGACAGTGATCAGATTTAGAAACATGCCTCTTTGTCTCCCTGCACTTCATGTATGAAACAGAGGAGCAGCCACCTGAAAAGCATCTCTCTCTGTTAGAAGAACCAGGGCTAAAGGCTTGGGGACAGTAGGCAGATGTATACTAGGTACATATTGCCTTTGGGATTAGTGAAAGGACCATCCCCACCTCCCAAACCCTGACTCAGTCTTTAAAATGCCCTTTGATTCTGCAACTCTATATACACAAACAGCAGAGGTGGGGACACCCACAACGAACAGGACATCCGTGGAAGCATAAATGTCCACGGGTGTGAGATGAGCAGAGGGCTCCTGGCAGAACCCACTGAACTATGCCTTTGTGTGCTCCATCAGAGAGCCAGGTGGCGATGACCTGCAGCTTCTCCTGAGGAGAGAAAAGCGTATGTGAAGTCCACAGCTCTGCTGGATTCTAGGGTTTAGGCAAGGAATGCTTAAAGGCGGATAAAAGAAAAGGAGGGCTACAGTGAAAATAAACTCTCAAGAGTTAGACAAGTCCTGGGCATCTCACAGCCAGTCAGCCCAGCTTGCCTGTCTGCTGAGCCGCTCTAACCCTGGACATGGGGGATCATGGGGTTTGCAGCATTCCTGTGAAATGAAGTACTAATTTTATCTACAGGGATTTTTTTCATGGGGTGTTATAAAAGGGCGGTTTTATGACTGGCTGTGTAAGATTAAACATAAATTCAATTAAACATAAATGGGCCACTGTGGATATGAGAACGGCTTGGATCTGGTGGACATTTTGTGTGAATATTTTATTTAGGATGTGACCTCATAGACATGTGCATAGATCAAGCTCAAAGCTGAGTGATAGTTGCTGTTATAGGGACACCTAGATGGTGTGTCCTTAATAGTTCAGTTCTGAGTGACATGGCAGCTTCAGCTTGCAGTAGGGCCTCTAAGAACCCCTCATGAACCTAACTAAGCAGAGGTGTATCTGGTCAATACTTGGACGAAGATGTATGACCAGGAGCAGCTGTGTCGGGAAAGAGTACTCGGTGAAAGGTGGTGAAGTCTTCAGGTAATGTTGCTACAGCAATGGATTCATTGTGAGTGGAGAGCTTGCTCCAGGTCTCCCACCCTCTCACTCTCCACTGTGGTGATTTGACAAGAAGGCTCTTGTCAGAGGCTGGCCCCACAATCTTGGGCTCCTCAGCTCTGCAGCACAGAGTCAACAAACATATTCTATAAACTGACAACAAGACGGTGTTGTGTGGTTGAGGGGAAGGTTTTCATTGTAGATATGAGTGAGGACAGCCAGAGGTGTCTGGAAGAGTCCGGAGCAGAGAAAGGAGGAGACTGAATATGGCCAACAGGGGTGGGGGAGGAGGATGAAACCCATGAGCTGTCTTCAGTAGGGCAGGAGGTGAGAAGATCTGAGATGCCAGGATGCCAGCAGGGACTTGAGATGTCTAACAGGTACTGGTGATAAGAGGGAGCCTGGAGGCCCACGTGCACTTTGGT
This sequence comes from Ondatra zibethicus, assembly GCA_004026605.1. Lineage (NCBI taxonomy): Eukaryota > Metazoa > Chordata > Mammalia > Rodentia > Cricetidae > Ondatra > Ondatra zibethicus. Next base: position 130,864 of record PVIU01000150.1, read on the forward strand.
ATGTGTGTTAGTAGGCACCACAGATTGTCCTTTTTCCTTCCTGCCAGTGACAAGGGAAATAGCTCCTTTTGGTAGAGAGAAACTGGCTTCACAAGTCCCTCGGGAACTCTGGTTCTTGTCTAAACACCAGAATTTGGGGAAATGGAACTTTCTTTGGACCTGACACGTATGTTATTCATAAATAACCCAGCCACAGGTGTTCTGTTATCGCAGAAAAAAGGGGGGGCGAGCTAAGATAGTCAATGGTGGATTTTAGTAACTTTCAGAAGTCTGGAAAGACTTAGGCTGAGAAGCAGGGACTGCTCAGGGGCCTCAGAGTTCCTCATGGTGGCACTTTCCAAGAATGTCCATCCCAGTTGTACATTAGTCTGACAAGTCTCAGATGAAACCCACCCAAGGGGCAAGCAGTCAGAAACTGTGGCCATACACCCAAAGGGCCAGGACTCAGAAACTGAGGCCATTCACCCAACGGGCCAGGACTCAGAAACTGAGGCCATCCACCCAAAGGGCAAGCAGTCACAAACTAAGGCCATCCACCCAAAGGGCAAGCAGTCAGAAACTGTGGCCATTCACCCAAAGGGCCAGGACTCAGAAACTGAGGCCATCCACCAACGGGCCAGGACTCAGAAACTGAGGCCATCCACCCAATGGGCCAGGACTCAGAAACCGGCCAGGAGGTACCAGCAAAAGGAAGTACTGATGCTGAGAGGTTCGTTGCCATGTCTCATGCCTTGAAAGCTTCCTAAGGAGCCTGGGAGTCAGAATCTAACCTCATTCTTCTTTAGGTTTGAATGAGACAAATTTATCCAGAGTCATTCCATGAGCTTTTTCTTGGCCTCCGGAGGCAGCAACAAGGCTGGGCAAACCATCTCTGTGATATTCCATTGTACACATCAGTTTGACAGGGCTCAGGGTGCCCAGGCAGCTGGTAGAACACACCTAGGTGTCTCTTTGCACACCGTTTCTTCTTCTGGATAAACGAGCCCTTGAATCTACATGTGGAATAAAGAAGCTGAGCTATCTCACTAATGAATCTTGGCACCACCTGACCTATCAGGGACCTGCAAAGAAAAAGATGATGTTCTTCACTTGAGCAGGAACAGCCATCTCCTGCCACTGGCGTCTTTCTCCTGACTCTCAGCCCATCAGACCAAGATATGCAGCGTTCGTTGTTTTGTAACTCAGGCCGTCAGGTTCAGAGTGGGACTAGACCACCTGCTTTGCTGGCCTTGGAGAGACTGGGGAGGCTGCTCACCTCCATGCTCTTGCAGGCCAATCCCTCACAGCTAATCTCTTTACATATCCTTCTCTATCAGTGACTTCTACATGCATGCACTCAACTATGAAATCAAACATATTTTTTTAAAAAAAGACAGCCCTGTACTGAATATTTTCTTGTCATGTTTCCCAAACAGTATATAGTTTGCATCCCTTTTTCAGGCATCCAGCTGAACTGCATACTTCCACATGCAAGCTGACTGCATGCTTCCACATACAAGCTGCACTCTCAGAACAAAGTCTGACCTGGGGTCAGTTGAATCGACTAACCATCTGACCCTCCCTTTCCTGTCTGAGGTTCACACGCTCCTTGAGACCATACGTCCAGGGATCATTTTTATAGTGCCGCTCATGTTTCCTGAAGCATAATCTGCATCCAGCCAATCAGACAGAAGTTCTTGACTTATTGGCCGACTGTGAAACCGTGACAACAGGTGCTGTCCTTCCAGAACTTGCTAAAAGTGGTTAAGATTTTGGTCTATTGGAGCATCATGCCAGAAGAACCTCACAAACATTCTTTTCCTTAAGAAGCAAAATTACGTAGAACATTTTATAGCTGAGCAACTGGTGACTTAATTTATTTTTATCTATGTGTGCGTTTATATGGCAATGCAATATTCTAAAAGTATCTACGAGACTGGAACTTTGCTGGGCCTAAGCCAGAGCTAATAATACACCTTGAGGTCACTAAGACTTAACACTGCTATTCTACTGTGTACGCAGATTGTTTAACCTGCCTTTAAGAGAACAGTGTAACAGTCAACCTTACTTGCCTTGAATTTCCCATGTCATCAACCTTTACAACCTAAGCTAATGCATGGCTGTAATCATTTTTTGTTTGTTATTTGTTATTGTTTTTATTTTTTCAAGACAAGGTTTCTCTGTAGCTTTGGTGCCTCTCCTGGAACTAGCTCTTGTAGACCAGGCTGACCTGGAACTCACAGAGATCCTCCTGCCTCTATCTCCTGAGTGCTGGGATTAAAAGCATATGCCATCACCACCCGGCTATGGCTGTAATATTAAATTATGTACTCTTCTATGCCTGGACCCAAAAAATACATGTGTATAATTGCTGAAGGTAGCAAATACAGAAGTCAAAAGTCATTTTCTAAAATCTACCATCAAGGCTGAAGCAATTAGTTATGAATATTGGTTGATAAGCAATAATGTTTGTTGTAGGGTCAGTTGGAATCAGTTAAATCCAGGGACTTAATCCCTTGCACAATTGTGTTAAAGATTTCTGTCAAGTATTCCATTCCTTCCCCATGTGATGCTTACTATACTGTTCAATAAAGACAGTGTGAAGCCCTTTGTTAGGAGCATACACACATACAATCAACAGACACAGACACACACACAACAGCCAGTCACACCACTCCTCGACAGACATACACACACAGATCCCACAGATAGGCACAGAGACACACACAGCCATATGACAGACAGACACACCATAGATACAAAGGGACAGAAAGATAATGGTGCAGGCAAGTTCATACAACAGACAGAGGGCAGAAGACACAGAGAGCATTAAGTAGAGAATTCAAATCCTGACTCACTCTTGGTTAAATGACTCCAAGGGGATGTGCTTTTAGGCCTCTCCTTAATGTGACACTGATGCATTATTGCTGACTCAGTCACTAATGCATTATAATCCGCAAATGTTTGCATGCTGTGTGTGTGCATGCAGGCTTCCATAAAGGCCAGCAAAGGGCTTCAGATCCCCTTGGGCTCGAGTTACAGGGAGTTGTGAGCCACCATGCAGGTGCTGGGAACAGAACTTGGGTCCTCTGCAAGAGCAGCACGTACTCTTAGCTACCAAACATCTCTCCAGCCTCTAACTGAGCAACTAAAATACTGACATTTTGCTTCTTTAAAACAGTGTAAGAGGGGCTGGAGAAATGGCTCAGTGGTTAAGAGCACTGACTGCTCTTCCAGAGGACCCAGGTTCAATTCCCAGCACCCACATGGGAGCTCACAACTGTCTGAAGATCCAGTTGCAGGGGATCTGACACCTTCACACCAATGCACATAAAATAAAGTTAAATAAACCATAAAAAATATTAAAAAAAAAACAGTGTAAGACTGATTCTGGGAAGTCCTTTTATTTGGGGAAATTTAACAAACTGAACAAGAGTAGATATCACCCTACAACCCTACAATTATGTTTATTTATTCCTCCTTCCCTCTCCCTCCCTCCTCCTCCCCCCTTCTCTCTCTGTGTGCATTTTTGTGGATATGAGTGCATGTGGAGGTCAGAGGTCAATATCAATGTCTTCCTCATTTGCTTTCCGCTTTATTTTTGACACAGGATCTCTCACCAGATTTGGAGTTCATTGATTCAGTTAGGTCCTTTCCCCCCATCCCCAGCAAACTCCAGAAATCCTTCTCTTCCCAGTGCTGGCATTACAGGCATCCACTGCTGTGTCTGACTTTTCCATGAGTGCTGGGCTTAGGTTCTCATGTTTGCACAGCTGAGCCATCGCCCCAGCTTCTTTAACTGCACACCTTTTCATACAGTCAGAATCTGTTAGTATTCATTCCTAGGTTAACTGAACTTTAAAATGCATAGGATATGATCTTGATAATACAGTCTTAGGCACACATAAGTAGATGGGAAAACTGAAAAGAAATACATCAAAATAACTAGAGAAATTATCTCTGTATATTCTCCACTTTTACTACGACACATTAAAAATAATGATGAAACTGAAAACTGGAAAAGATGTACGGGGGCCTCTTATGTCCAATTCTACTTTAAATTAAGGCACACATTACCTAAAATATAATATTACACACTTCAAGTATTCCCAGTTCAAAGAAATAAAGACAAGGGTATCATAAAGTTGAAGGATGGAGTGGCTCCTAAACCAAGGAACCTCTCCTCCCCTGAGAAGACTGTCTGCCCCTCTGATGAAGAAGCCCAACCCAAACTAAACTTTCCATTTCTGAATATCCCCAGGTGCCTATACAACCACCACCCCCATTGGAAAAACCCTCATCTCCAACCCCTACTCTGACCTCCTATAAAACCTGGGCTTCCTCATTCCCACCAAGAACAACCCACAGGAAGGTAGCTTGCTTCTAATAGCAATAATATGTTTGTTTCTGTTGAGGTCAAGTTCAGTTTCTGTTGTTTTTACATTACCTCCATCAATCTCAATCTAACAAGAGTGAGATTTTCTTCTTCCTATTTTTCTTTATTTTTGAATGAGCATCATATATAATTACTAATATTATTGTAATAAAAATCAATGCACATAATTTATATGTGTCCATGCTGTGGGACAATGATCTTGTACTCTGTAAAGATTTGTCACTTGTACTGGTTTAATAAAATGCTGATTGGCCAGTAGCCAGGCAGGAAGTATAGGTGGGGCAACCAGAACAGGAGAATTCTGGGAAGAGGAAAGGCTCAGTCTGCAGTCATTACCCAGACACAGAGGAAGCGAGATGAGAATGCCTCGCTGATAAAAAGTACCAAGCCACGTGGCTAACACAGACAAGAATTATGAGTTATTGTAAGATGTAAGAGTTAGTTAATAAGAAAGCCTGAGCTAATAGGCCAACCAACATTTTATTAAACCAGTACAAGTGACAAATCTTTACAGAGAACAAGACCATTGTCCCACAGCAGTGAATGGCTGCAGGACCTGGCAGGACCTGGCGGGACAGAAACCTCTGTCAACATGTTCATAACAGTTAAATGAAAAAGAAGTGTATGAGCAGAACAGTGACTAGATGGAGGCTTCATAGGTTAGAAAAGTCTTTGCATGGTTTAATTTCTGCCTCTAGCTTTTCATATTTTCTATAAATAGCAACACACACATATTAATTTGTAACATAAAGAAAATACTTCATTTTCTTAAATAGCAATTGATTGCTAAAAATGAGTAGATGATAAAAAGAAAACGAAAATCTGATGGTAAGCACAATTACCCTTGAGAAACAGGATTATTCCATCACCCTGGGACAGGAGGTTTTTGTTGAGCTTGAAGGTGCAACCCGGGAAAGAAGGGGCAGGGCATCCCGGGCTAGGAAATGGCTGCTTACGGAGTGTGGATGGTGACTTGAGCTCAGAGGTCATTCAGAGCCATGAAGACATGAAGGAGAATGAGTATGAACTGGGCTCTGCTGGCCTAGAATGGACCGTGCACCTTCGAGGATACACGCTGAATTTCTTCTGCAAAGCCACACCGTCAGCGTATGCCACCAGTGCCCAAAGCAGCTTCAGGTTTGCAGCTGTGGCCTCCAACCATTGGCCGATTCAGCCCCCTAGAGTCAGTTCCCTCTCCTAGGCAATGGTTATCCTGCATTTTTCTTCCTATCCACCTCTATCCAAGAGCTGCTCTTCCCTTAATGTTATTGCTGACAGGAAATGAGATGGTCCTCAAAGTTATAATAAAAGAGAAATTACAAGTAAGTCTAACATTTACTTTCGAAGGATATTCATATTTTTTAAAGGTGCATGTGAAGCTATAAGGATTAGCATAATTTAGAAAAAGAGGTATTTTTTTTTTGGTTTGGAAGTTTTGTGGGGAAGGGTTGTTTGTTTGTTTTGGTTTTGTTTTCCTATTTTTCTACCTTCAATTTAATAAAGCCACCAGTCTAGGTCCCCAGAGAAAACACCTTTGGGAAGATGGGAAGATTGTCAGTCCTTTTGGATCCTTGCAGATTCAAGAGTGAGAGCAACAGAGCAATAGCCACTGACCCCCAAGTCTAGGCAATGCCAGGGAGGGCAGCTTCTGGCACATGATATTCTCTTCTGATTACACAGCTGGTCAAGGCTGGCAAGTGCCGGTTTGACAAAGTCCCAGGGTCTCAAAATCAAGAGCTGCTTTGACCCCTAGGGCCAGGGCACATGCCTTCCTGTTTACTTCCCCACCCACCTGTTCAGACCCCACACACACTGCAGGGCATGGGAGTGAGAACAAGGGACATGCTTTGCACAATTCCGTATGAGCTAGAGGGTGGTGACATGTGGAACAGATGCTGGGACTGGCTATTATTAGTGTCCTGAGCAAGCAGGAGGGCCACTTCCTGGGATGAAATCAGCTGTCCCTGTATGGGGTGAGTTCCAAGGCTGACCGCCACTCTTGCCAGTCTACCCGAGTCTCAGAACCTGGCCATCGGCTTTCCTTATTTCTAACGTCTCCAACTTTAGTGTCTCTTCTCCAGGGAACAACCATACTAACTGGTAATTATACACTGACAACTGTGGAAGCCCATGACTCCCGAACACTTCTCAGTTTCCTTACAATCAGCCACTAGTGAAACAGCGGCTGTCCCTGTCCTCCACATGAGTACCCTGAAGCCTTAAAGAAGAGCAGCCAGCTGAGAGCGAGGCTCGGGATTTGAACCTATTTGCTCTTCCTAACTCCTCTAATGCCCCAAATGTTCATCACTTAGTCTCATTCGGCTTTGCTCTATGGAGTGTGGAAGGAACTAGTGCTGTGTCAGTCATGCAGAACAGAGACTATACTCCACTGTCTAAGAGTAAGGGGCCAGGCTGTTCAATATCCCCAAACTTGCACAAGTAATTAATAAATATCCTTATACATGGCTCTTTGTCCCCAGCCCCCTCTCCTCCAACTGTGGGGAGACTCATACACCTTCCCCATCCTATTTCTTGAGTGTGTGGAACAAAACTTTGAGTAAGAAAACATATGCATTAGACCCTCAATTCCTATCCATCTGCCTGTCATGCCATTTTCTTTCTGACTGTTCATGGCTCCCCATATTTAGAAACCCTTACTGGCTCCACAGACCTGTTTAGATATCTGTTCTTCTAGGAGTTCAATTGGCAAAACACAAAGATCCATTTTAATAGAAAACATCAGAATCCTTTTAAATCATAAGGCCTTTAAGAGTCTATGAACAAACAGATCAATAAAATCTTCCATTTGGCTGAACCACCCCTACCCTTACAAGAACCTCATTACCCTGACAACAGCATCTGGCCAATCATTCTGGCCTCTGCCATGTTTCACTGTGGCCCACAGCACCCACCTCTCCTGCTTGCTTGATTTGGTGATTCCTTGTCTTACTTAACCAAAAGGTCATCTGGGAATTCTGATTAAGGCAGTCTGGGTTGGGCCTGAAGTTCTGTCTTCCTACCAGGCACTCACGATGCTAAGGCCAAACTTGGAGCAAATGCGACCTAATGCTGACTTGTTATGGAGATGCCAGCTCTGTTTCCTCTCTGCCAGGTGGTACATAATCATGGGCTGGCCCCAGAATCTTCCTTGGATCACCCTGACCCACTATGCAAACCCTCTCATTTGCAAAATCTCTGCAATTCCACCAGCTACTTTCTGTTTTCTCATTTTGCAGTGTCCCCATCCTCTATCCTCCAAGCCTGACCTTAGCTGAGGTTTCTCTCCAGGAGGTTCTCATTGCCCACATTCACTGTGGCCTGAAAATAAATTTAAAAATCCAAAGATAAGCAATCATGAGTTTTAAAATTGTGCTTCCTTCCAGATAGTGTAATGGAATCCCCACCACCCCACTCAAGCAGAGCATTGCCCCACTATCCAGTGTACCCTCAATCTGTGCCACCCTCTTGTTAGTCCCTTATTGGCCAGTCATCAAATGGAGTGCTAAAGTATTGCTGTCGGGGTATCTGTTCAAATAATGCTGATTTAATTTTTAGAGATGCTGGAACTCAGTCATGCCAAGAAACTGAAAAGGTAGAATTTTCGTAAGGATAAATGTAAGTGTATATGTACATGTAATGTGTGGTTATGTGTGTGTTTGTGTGTTTGAAAAATATTGTAAACATTGGGCTCAGTACTCCTCATAGTTTTGGGGACTCCTGGGCCTGAGAACATGCCTGTCTCAGATAAGGAGTTCCATATTCTCTCTGCTCCGACTGCCTCTGGCCCATAAGAAGTGCAATTGAAAACCTTCCTCGCAGTTCCTGTCCACGGGGCTCAACATTACACAAATGCTGCATGCGTTTCTTGCCACCCAAACGTCCTATGGTTACAAAAATGTCTCCACATATCTAACCAATCTCAAGGCTTCTCCCTGCTGTGGGATGCATGTACCAGCAAGCGAGAAAACGTGGGAAGAAAACCACAAAGAAGACTGCAGAGAACATCCTGTACTTCATGTCTTACTCACAAGAGACCTTGATTATTTATTATGAGCTTCATTATTCTCCCCTGCAATCACAGGGGAGGAGAAAACATTATCAGAGTTGAGGGAGGTTGGTTCCAGGGGCTCCAAAAGAACAGGAACAGGCCTGTCATACTGATGAAGACTGAGCCCAGGGCTGTCGAACATCCCCTCCACACTTAGCCTACCGCCACTTGCCCACGCCTAGCAGCCAGCAAGGCCACCTCAGGGCTCCTCTTTTATTATCACCCAGTGCTATGGCGCTGGAATATTTTTGATGGGTTCTTTGTTCGTGGAATTTTTTGATTATTCAGATCTGAGGGAACATAGGGCCTCTGTGGGCGTCTCCTGAAAATCTGAGGGGGATCTCAGGGTGTCCACGTGCATGAAAAGAAGACTCAAGGTTGAAACCTGCCAGCTTAGGCAAAGCAGGAAAGAATGATCTTCAAGAAGCTGTCTAGAAATGAGAAGCAGATTGCTTTAGGACCATGGCTCTCAACCTCTGGGTCGCGACCCCTTGAGGTCAAACAACCTCAGAATTAGATATTCTGCACATCAGATATGTACATTGTGATTCATAACAGTAGCAAAATTACAATAATGAAGTAGCAGTGAAAACAGTTCTTTTGCTTGAGGGTCACCACAACATGAGGAACTATATTAAAGGGCTGCAGCATTAGGAAGGTTGAGAACCCCTGGTTTAGGGCAAAGGGTAGCACATGAACTCTATAGTGAGGACATGCATTTGGGTGCCTTGCTTAACTCGTAGTCAGTGACACTTACCAGGAATTTGCAGCAAACTTTAATAATGTTCCCCATGTTGAGAACTGTGGCCTAAGCATGTGTGTCAAGGTGTAGAGAAAGCACGTACAGCAGGGGAGCATGCCATTCTGCTCCCTGATGAGACAGAGACTTCTGAAAGCTGCTGCTCCTATCCAGCACAAGAGCTAGCTTTTTGGCTGTAGCCAGGTAGGACTTTCTTTGCCCTCACGGCCTTTCCAGTGGCTGCTTTCTCACCGAGAGCTGGTCACCAGTCCCACTTCACAGGACCTTGTTGGCCTGCCACAGAGCAACCACCTTTCTTGATACCCAGGAAGGCAGGACTCTGTCGACCTGAGCTATGGGCCAAGGAGATGGAGAAAGCTTAGTCTAAGCACGATTACAAAGTCCTTGGTGAGAAGACAACCTGGGACAATTGTGTTCTACCTCGAAGCACTTTTAAAACTACTTCGAACTGGAAGGCCAAAGCCTTAAAGGGCATCACAACTGGCGGTTCAGTTCCATTTCCCTCCACGTCTGGTGCTTCTGCAAACGTGAACTGACCCCAGACTGTGGGTGGAAAAGCAGGAAGGATGCTGCCTAGGCATCAGCACACTCCTGGCTCTCAGCCGAGAGTGCCCGAGCCATTGCCAAAAGGAAAGAGACAGCAGAGAGCCTCCCCGTGGAGTGCGACTTGAAAACACTACTCTGAAGCTTTGAGTTGGATGAACACGTAATATCTTAAATCATTTGACAGATTTTCCTAGAAAGAGAAGTGGTGATGAGTCAGAATCTATTTGAGACATCTCATCGACTAACATGTGGAAACAAAACCAATTGGCTTCTAGCAGACGAGAAGGGGCTATCACAGGCCTGTCTTGGTCAATGTGCATTGCTGTAACAAAGCAGCAGAGGCTGGGTAAGTTATAAAGAACTGAAGTTGTTTGAGCACAGTTCTAGAGATGGGAAGTTTATGATCAAGACACCGGCACAGTCAGTGTCTCCTGAGAAGGGACTCTGGCTGTGAAGCTGCTGTCTACTGCTGCTTCTGGAGAGGACAACCCTGTTATTAGAAATTAGGTTTGGAGAGGATGGTGATTAGGCCATGGCAGTGCAACCCTAGAGAGTTGGATCGGTACCTTTATTAGACACAAACAAAATGTCTTGTCTTTTTAGTATGTGAGGAGAAACCCTAAAGATGGCCCTATCCAATCAGGAAAAAAGATTTTAACCAATAAATCCACCAGCACCTTGATCTCAGACTTCTAGCACAATCTCAAGAAATAGATGTTTATTGTTTAAACCATGTGTTCTACGATTTTTATTATGGCATCCCAAATCAAAACAGTAGGGTTTCTATTTATTTATTTATTTATTTATTTATTTATTTATTTATTTATTTATTCATTCATTCATTCATTCATTTATTTATTTATTTATTTATTTATTTATTTATTTATTTATATGGGCATTTTGCCTGCATGTGTGTTTGTGCACTGCATGTATGCAGTCCCTGCAGGGGCCAATAGAGGGCATCAGACCTCCTGAAAGAGCTTCCCCTGGTGGGTGCTGGGAATTGAACCTGGGTCCAATGGAAGAGCAGCCAGTGCTCTTTACTAGTGAACTATCTCTCCAGTCCAAGAGTTTTGTTTTTGTCTTGTTATTTGTTTATTTTTTATTAAGTAAACCAGTTTGGCAGCTGGTTTTCAAGGCTTCCTTAAACTGCCGTTCATGGCTACCCTTAGCTATTGGAAACTCCAGATTGACTTCACAGGCCCTTCTGTCCTTGTTACACATTTCTCTCTCCCTTTAGTTTAGTTGTTTGGGTCCATGTCCAACATGGTTCAACAACCCTTCCTCCAGTTTCCAAGCATGCTGTATTATTTTGGGGGTGTCAACAAAGAAATAGACAATCTAGATAATGGAGTTATTTTCCTATTGCTGTGCAATACTTTCTCGTGCTGATTTGAATTTTTTTCAAGAGAGACTCTGGATCCGTCATCTTTCACTGTAATTATGTTTTCTGGAGCAGAAATGCCCCCAATTATCATCTTATTAGTAAATTATCCTTGATCTCTCCTCACACGCATTGCTTGCTTATTTTATTCTGCTCCTCGTGCTGGCCCTTCCTCCCACTCCTGACAGCCACCTTCTTGCCTTTACGACCTACCAGAGCTCATGGGAAACTGAACCTCTCATTCAGCTAATGGCGTCATGGAGACAGTTTAGGAATGTGAACCACAGCCCCCTTTCCCATCTTGTGGGCACTGAGTTATGATTGCTGTGATGAAACACCATGACCAGAGCAATCTGGAAAGGAAAGGGTTTATTCAGCTTACATTCCACACCACAGTTCACCATCAAAGAAAGTCCGGACATGAACTTAAACAGGGCAGGAACCTCAAGGCAGGAGCTGATGCAGAGGCCATGGAGGAATGTTGCTTACTGGCTTGCTTCTCATGGCTTGCTCAGCCTACTTCCTTATAGAACCTAGAACCACAAACGTAGGGATGACACCACCCACAGTGGGCTAGGCCCTCCCTGCATTGATTGCTAATGAAGAAAATCTCCCACGGCCTGATCTTATAGAGGTATGTTCTCAGTTGAGGCTCCCTCCTTTCTGAGGACTCTAGTTTGTGTCAAGTAGACATAAACAAGCCAATGCAAGAACGTTTCTATGTGCCTGTACTTAGAGACGCAGTTTTATTAAGTCACGTTGCAAACATAAACTAAACTATTTCCTTAGCTCTACTTCATGATTCATTAAGATTCTTGTTGATCATTTTCCAGAGTCTGAACTTGGTTGCCCAGAGCTCCCACTCAGTGATAAGAAGAACAGAGCATCTATTGGGAACTTTGTGTCCCGTCCATCACGTCAGCGTTCACCAATGTGTGGAACGTGCAGCGCAAAGTAGTCATTTCTTCTACTTGTGTTCTTAACGGAGTGGGCTTCTTCCTTCTGGCAGACATCACTTGTCTATTGGCGTTCCTGTGGCCACCCAGCTGCTCTGAGCACAGGACCCTGAATTTACCCCTCAGTTTCACTTTCCAAGGTTTTCATTGTCCCTCCCCCAAACTCCCTCCCCTATTAATAGCAACCTGAAAAAAAAATCACATGGAAAATTGCTAGAGTAATCCATGGGCTTTAAGCTGTGCAGTTTCCTAGAGAATGTGATGAATCTCTCTCCTTGCTCCATCCCGTAGCGTCGCAAATCAGCCCTGGGTCCAGCATATCCACCTGTGTCACCTGCTGTTACTTATTAGTCACACCTTGGTCATTAGACTGAGAGTTAACAGGTTGTCACAGTGTCTGTGAATAGAGTTTGGGCACTATCTGCCATTGCAGGAATCTACCGGGACTTTGGGATCCATCCTCCACCGAGCATCTAGTGTGGCCATCGAACTCACTGCAGCCTGCGATGGGTCTAGAACCAGTCCTGCAGCCAGGCTCTGCGGCGGAGATGTGCACAGACATCTACTGAGCTGCACTTCAGGTAAAGTGGTTTCCTGCCTCAGCACTTCGCCTCTTTGCCTTACATTTTTCCTTCTTTCTTCCAGACTGGGGCAAATATGTGATACTAATGCTGTCAGTTAAGGGACCCCATGACTAGAGGGGGGCAACCAAAGGCTGTGCTCCTGAGCTTAATGCTGAGTTGTTGACTCATCGGCATCCCAGAAGCATCTAATGCTGGATGCCTGACACCTCTGCCCTACTCCCAACTGCTCCCGTGCTACTTGCTGTCAAAGGTCCTCCTAGCAGATATACCTCTTAGAGCTAATTTATCTCCATCAGCTTCTGCACACAAAGGACTGTGCCATCCCAGGTGACAGCCACTTGCTCCTCAAGTCATTCTTTGAAGGAAGTCTTTGCCTCCCACATTACAGTGCCCAATGCTGGGTTCAATCAGACGAAGGAAAATGAATAGTTAGGAAGAAACCAGGGCCTGTGGATGCTCTAGCATCCAGTGCAGCTACCCTGGCAGGCTTTTAGATAGATCATGGAGAAGTGTGCTTGATTTGGGCTAAATATTGAGCTCTGGGTTGTTTAGAAAATGAGAATTCAGGGTTTTTCTTTCTTTTTTTCCCATAAATGATTTAAAAATATTGTGAAAAAATTTAACGTTACAGATAATGGCCAGGGATTGAATGAGCAAGTGATGTGAAAAGTGTTTATTTGCTCCACTCTGCCTGAGCAGTAAGAATGGGGCAGAGATCTAAGAGCAGGGCTCCTCGCAGATAAGAATGTGAACAGCTCAGAGCTGTGAACAGACCTGAGAACTGGGCACAACAGGGCAGAAGGGAGAGATGGTGTTGGTGAGAACGGGAGGTGTGATGGAATGGGTACAGATGTGCCCAAACTTTCAGTGACATCAGCTACAATGTTCACACGCAATAACTGTGCAATCGAGTTCCAAAAATAATCACATAATCATCTAAGAAGGTTTTAAATAATTTCACAGTTTTTAATTAAAAATTTTTATGCAACAAACTGTGATGATTTTTCTCCTCCCCAAATTCTTTCCAGATCTTAGGCACTGACAGCTGCCATCTCTCACCCTGACCATGCCAGCCGCTTGGTGGGCACACCAGGTGGGTCTTACAGGCCTTGGGGGAGAGATTCGAAGGTTCTGGAGGGCTTTGTGCAGGGGTGACTACATCTCACTGACCTTTTACAAAGATTACTTTGCAGCCGTGTGGGAAATGGACTGCACAGAAGCCAAGAGGGGAGACGGGGAGTGCGGCTGGAGGCCAGGTGGTGAGTGACGAACAGGGAAGGCAAACATGGCAGGGTCGTGGTTAAAAGTGGAAGGCCACACCAACAGGACCAGATCCAGACTCTGTGCCAATTAAAGACAAGACAAAGATAAACCCTGCCAGCTAGGGGTCAGGGGACCAGGAGAATACCGAGGCAGAAAGGACAAAACCAGGCTTTCAGTGTTTGTGTATTTACACAGAGTGGCAAGACCGAGATCTTGTGACCTTCAGATTCTTAGAGCACAGTTATAACCCACTGACTGGGATACAGGGGAGTGGTGTCTTTGGGGGAGGCCTTGAGCTAAGAGTTCCCTCTGGGATGTGTGACATCTCAGCTGCTACTCTGTAGATGCGGAATGGACAGGTCAATAATAAGACAGCAGACATGGCCTGCATTGCTATGACTTCACAGTCAGCTTCAGGAAATAAACAGGTGCTATGACTGTCCTCTGTCCCAGTAATCAGACACAGAGAAAGAGGCTCCGCCCAAGACGCCACAGCAGGAAGGGGTGGCAACAGGCCATCTAATCAGGGTTAAAATTCCAAGGCATTTGCTTCTCCCATAGAAGTTCACCCAGTCAGAAGTGCTGAGGGGAGAGCTCTCAGACCCCTTCCAGAGGCTTCTGCACAATTCATAGCTTGTTCCTCTGAGGTGGGGCTTCCTCAGCCTGGGTCACTAAGTGCCACACCCACAGCGGTGTCGCCTGTGTGACAACGATGCCTCTGGTCCGGAGGACACAGGCTGGGGGGGTTCGTGCCGTTCGCGGATAGGCCTCCAGCAGTTCCTTAGCAATCAGCTCAGGTCATGAACTTGAACTCAAGATTATATACTCACCGCTGTCATAGATGGTTAGCTGCCTCTGTTATTCTTTCCTGTTTCCTGATAATGTCCTTTGCTATACTTGGCCAAAACGTATAATTTTACCAGAGAACCCCTTGATGTTCCTGGGATTGATAATTCTGATAATGATACTAATACAGTGCTCAAGATGCCTCCAGTGTTTCAAGCCCTTGTGAAAATACTGGGGGGATATTATGGATGAGTTACAGCAGCAGGAACTTTGCTAGAAAGGACTGATGATTTGGGGGAAGCATAGGTTAAGATCCAGATGTTGTTAGGAAACCCCCGTTCTGGGAATAAAGAAACTAGGAAAAAATCCCTTGCAAGATTGGGCATTCTGACACATAAAACTCATGGGTTAATAAAGTTTAGGATCAGGGATATATGGTGGGAACCACCCAGAAGTACAACTGAGTCACCAGATGACCCCATTCCACATACAGAAAGGTATGAGGAGGATAGTCATAAATATATGATATTTGAGGGACAAAAGCAGAATTATTTAGCTCTACCATTTATGGATAGGCTTGCTAGATCCCAACCCCCATGGTGTTTGCTACATAAGAAAATACAAAGAAATATATTTCAGCAGATGCAGAGTCACTAGAGGAGATAAAGAAAGGGTGAGTAAAAGGAAGGGCCATGATAGCAAATGTGAGACAGAAAACTTTCTATTCCTAGATAAGATGAAACCACTTGTCTGAAGTTTATGTTCCCAAGGACAAGAGTTCCCCTTCTAAGGACATATTATGTCTAACACCTGCTCATCACTGATGTGACTAAAAGAAGCTTTCATACTGTGCCAAGTAATGATACATGACCTTCTGGTTTGTTCTTTGTTTGAATACTATATAATGACAACATGAATTCAGTAAAGTTGCAGCAGATTCAAACCACTCCCTTGTGTGTTGTGTCTGTCTGTCATTCGCCGAACTTGCGCCTTCCTGGTACCAAGACCCTGATTTTCCCACGGTCTGAGGGGCTCCCCTGAGCCGGTCCGTGGCAACTAAGCCGCTCAGGCCCTCATTCCCTGGATAATTCTGACCACCGCCTAAGGAGAGAGCAAGAAGAGAGAGGTTTCTTCTTCTCCTTCTCCTTCTTCTAATGAGCTAGTAAGATTTTCACCTTCCAAGTCCATTAAATCTAAAAAGCTTTCGGTTTTAGAACAAAGCTCCTTTCTCACTCTGGCTTCCATCACAAGTTGACCGGCCCTCACCATAAAGGAAGATATCCTCACCTGCTCTTCTGCAGAGAGAAATACTGCTCCTTTCCTGCGCTGTGGGAGAAGCAGTGGCCAATAGGTGCCTTAGGGCTGCTGCCTGGGATTATCTGACTTGTAACATTCCATTAAAAGCTCTGTGAGTTTGACCCTATGTGGGGGACAGCAGTGGACCCTGTGATGATCATCACACTGATTCCATCCTTCAAGGGCAGCTGAGCAGCAACAGTAAATAATAAAGATGTCAGAGCAGGGACCCTGTCTAGGTCTTCAGAGGTGTAGAGACAATGCTATCCAGGGCAAACAGGCAGGTGCAGTTGGCTCTCTTCTGACTCCCTTGCAGGGGATGGTGCCAGTAAAGTTCTGTGAATGTGTAGGCCAATAGAAGGAATCTTGGATAGAGTTGTAACCCAGACAGTATGTTGGCTTCTGGGGGGATGGTGAGCATGGAACTCGGTAGCACTTGAAGCTCAACCTCCAAGGAACACCTTCTTCCAGTTCCTATGCAACATGACATGCTTACATGCTTTTCCATCCCATTGTTTGGGTGTTCTTTTTTTTTTTTTAGAGGGGGGTGTTTTCTTTTTTCCTCCCGCATGATTTCAGTGAGGGAGTTGAGCCTGGATTCTCCGGCAGAGCCTAATCTACATTGTAGTTTTTCATCGTCTTTTCTCTCATGCTGTAGTAGGGTTACCACTAACTGTGGGTCCGTCTTCTGAATCTGGACTAAAACTGCCGTCATCCGAGGGCCCTGCCATTTCTCTCACGCTATACTGAAACTGCTGTTATCTAAGGGTTTGTTTTTTTTTTTTCACTTTGAGTTTTAAATTTGATCCAACCTTATGGGCAATTTCAATACTTTTTCAATTTTCTTTTGAGCCGGAATCACCAGAGTGCTGGTTGCCAGCCATCCTGAAGATTCTAGGCTGCTCTGAAAAGCTTTCCTCGTCCCCTGTGAGAAAGAAACAAGTCCTGACTACTGAGGCTGCCAGCGACATCCTCTCCCAGAGAACTCAGCCCCAGAACAGCCAAGCACTTGCCTCTGTCACTCAACCAAGCCGAGCTCCACATTGGAGGTGTCTCCCTGAAGTCACAGATTTCCAACAGTCCCAGAGTGGTGGAGCCACGGGGCTTTTGATAATTGTTTGTAAGTCTGTGTTCTCCCAAGTAAAAATAAAGTCCTAATCCAGATGGGTGACTGGCCCTCAGTTCCAGCCTTTACTGAGGGCTTCTGCTTTTACGAAGCAGAACTGGGATACTCTGTTGGGTCTGTCAATCAGCTGCTGCCTCCTCACCCAAGAAACTTCTCCGAGCACCAATCCAAGCCACCTCACACAACCGCCATGTTATCGACGTGGCACCTCCACGTCCAGTGAGTCCTCTCCTTTTTCATTGTGACAGTTACAGAAGATGGCTAACTTCATCACCATGTCCCAGGGGAGAGAGGCAGGGTAACAAGGAGGGGCTGTAAATTCACAGAAACCAAACTGTAGGCACTGATGGCTAATCTTATATGGGACTTTATTGTCTTCATTGTCTGAGGGTGACTGGGGCAAAGTGTCCCACTTAGTCCCTTTGTATCTCATTTTTCCTCATTGGACAAAGTTATCATAATGTATGATTTGTAATATTGTTATCACTAGTTCTCAAAATAACATGTGTAAAGTATAAAGCACACCATTTTTAGCTAATGCTAAGTTTCTCATAGACATTTATCCCAGGTCACTTCTGTGTGCCGAGAGTCCTGACAGGAAACAGCAGTTATAATGGCGAGCTGATCACAGCGCCAACAGCAGTATTCAGCATATGAAACTAGACTTTGGTTTCTCTGCCCTCTTCCCCCTCAAAAGTGGCAAGCCAACTGTGAAGACCAGGTACCTAGTGGAAGAAAAGGCAACTTCCCTTCGATCCATCTGACTCAATTTCAATTTTAAAATTATCAAGAAAGTCTCTCTGAGGTGCTCTCAAGCTGGGACTGCAAAGAGCATAGGCTCGACACATCAGTGTAAGGTGGCCTTTCCTGTCCAGATCCCCAGCCTTCCAGTCAGGCTCATTGCACCCCGATGGGGAGTTAGATACATCTCTGGAAAAAGCTCTGCGGTTAGGAGAGAAAGGTTTGCGAGTGCCACCGCTGTGCAGTAAGGGGCCTCACCCTTCCTGACCCTGGACACAGACATGGAATCACCAACCAGAACACAAACTTTCAGTAGGACCAGACAACAAATAATACCTGGATGAGATGTCCCCCATGTGTTTGGCTACTTAGTTCCCAGCTAGTGGCTATTTAGGGAGGAGGTGTGGTTTTGCTGGAGGAGGTGTGGCTTTGCTAGAGGAGGCACGACACTAAGGGTGGGCTTTGAGGTTTTAGAAGGCACACACCCTATTACTTAGCTCTTTCTGCTTCCTGCTTATGGCTTAAGATGTGACCTCCTAGCTGCTCCTGCTGCCATGCTTTTGGTCCATCACTGAAGACTCGAACCCTCTGAAATCATAAGCCAGTGAAATCAGTTAAATGCTTCCTTCTATAAGCTGCCTACTTGTGTTTTATCAGAGCAATAGAAAAATAACTAATACAGAAAATGGTACCAGGAAGTGGGCTATGGCTGTGGCAGGCCTGACTTTTTTTTTAAATGTGGAAGACTTTGAGACTTTAGAGTAGAAAAACAGCTGGTAGGCCACTCTAGTAAGAACTTGGAAGGCAGTAGTGCTAAGAGCAATACAGACTATGGACGCCCCAATGAAGTGGCTTCAGAGGGGAACAATATTAGCAACTTGGCTAGAGAGCATTTTTGTGATATTTTGACAAAGAATGCGGTTGTTTTCTGCCACCGTGTTAAAAAGTTTACTGATGTTAAATTGAAAAGTATTGGATTAATTTCCTTGGCAGAGGAGATTTTAAGACAGTCTAATACTGACTCTATTGTTTGGTAATTAGTGATCATTCTAATGCAGGTCTACAATGAAAAGAGCAAGTGGTACACACACACACACGCGTGCACACACACACACACACACACACACACACACACACAAAGGGCAGTGTGAACAGACAAAGAACACCAGGGAATGCAATGTTGGAGCTAAGGAGTGTATTGAAAGAAAGAGAGAGATTATTGATAGGCATTGGAATACAGGGAAGGATGTCATCAGGGCAAGACCCCACCCTGCTAAACTTCCAACCTGTAAGAAGAAAAAGAACACTGATTTTTCTGCTTCTAAAAAGCAACAACAAATCCGAGATGCTTTGAATGTGAGTCAAGGAGGCCAGGGTCTTGGAAATGTACTTTATTATCTGGATATTTGGTGACAATCAACGAAAAAGATTTTCCTTCTCTGTAAGAGGAAGGTGTAAATATTTCAGTAGTCAATTCTCAGGCTCTTACAGGGGTTAGCCTTTGACTAATGGGATGTCGGCAAGAGGTAAACATTAAACAGATAGGAGGAGACTACTCATAAATATTCAGAAAAGAAGAAAAATTTCTCTCCTGACAGAAAGTCTGCCAGGTAACAAGCATAAACAAAGGAACCACATCTGAGACCCAGGATCCCAGACTGAGCCAAATGAAGAGGAGAACCAAGGTTAGCTCCCGAGCAGAGGATGAGGGCCAAGAACAGTCCTGAGCGTCTCAACACTGAGTGGGGAGAAGACCCAGAACAGCTTCAACAAGGAATGGGACTCTCATCCAAGAGTTGCCTGTCTGGAGAAACTCAGTGTGGGTGAAGTTCAGAAGTGGGAGAGTGTGCTGAGGAGGTAGCCAAGAAAGAAGAGAGAATGCAGAGATGAAAGGGACACACTGAGGAAGAGAGGAGGTCCCCAAGAGGGCAGCTTCTCCCTACCCCTGAGTCTGGAGGACAAACTGCATAGAATATTGCAATCAGATTTGAAGAAATACAAAAGGGTAAAATAATTTAACAATAGCCCAAAGCAAATATACAAAATAGCAACCACAGAAGCCCAGCCATCCTCAGCATGATGAAAAACAGGTGATAATTTAATTAACCAAGAAATCAAAGCTTATACATTTCTCTCTTAGGAGAAAAAAATTTTAAAATATGAAAAAATATGAACACGGATAAAAGAGTTGAAAGTAGCTGCCTCTACAGAAGAGGAATTGTGTGTATTTTCTGGTATTTTGGTTTTGTTTTGTTTTAAGAAATAAATTTTTCCATACTGTAAACAACCATGTGATTGCTCCTTTCTTAGCCTATCTAAGTGGTGTGTGTGTGTGTGTGTATATATATATGTGCGTGTGTGTGTGTGTGTGTGTGTTTGTCTGTCTGTCTGCCAAAGAGTACATGTGTATATGAAGGTCACTGGATGATTTGCAGGAATCAGTTCTTCATGTTGGTTCTTCAGTTCCTCAGGGACTGAACTCAGACCCACAAGCCTGGTGGCAAGCGTCTTTACTTGAAAAGCCATCTCACGGTCCCCTTACTGTCTGTTTAAAGCCTCAACCTTGTGTCATGAGTCCCGAAGACGGACTCGAGGGGGCAGGGTCACTAAGACTCTTCCCAGTGTGCTCACGTGGACTAAATCACCTTCCTCTGCTTTTCACTGTGATGTATCTGTTTAATTGGCTAATCAAGAGAGGTGATTGGGTCTAGCATGTTAGGGCTGCGAGGAGCCCAGCTTTGACCCCCATCAACTCAGGCCACAGTTGGCAAACCACAAGCTGGCAAACCACAAGCTGGCAAAGCCAGAGAGGTTGTGGGGCACTGCCCTAATGCCACCCTCCACTGGGGTTAGAGGAATGAGATAGTAAATGAAGGACACCAAGAGTTACACCTTACTTGAGTTATGCTTGCCTGTCAATGCATCTGTGACATTATCCTATAGAGTCTAGGAATCGAGATTCATCCATCTCAATTTCAGCACCTATTTTAATTTTTTATTATCTTAGTAAAGTAGATCTCTTTCTTTGTTTCTCTCTCTCTCTCTTTCTCTCTTTCACACACACACACACACACACACACACACACACACACACACACACAGCACACACAGATGGCATTTCTGACCAGTTTCACTGATTTAGTTTGAAGGCTTTAGAATCTAAGATCCACTGGAATCGTTTACTAAACATAGACTGTTAAATTTCTGGTCCTTAGAAACCCAGTTTAACCGGCAATGAGAAAAAAAAGTCCAGTTGCACTAATGAGATCAGTGTACAGAGAAAGAATCTGTCATTTTGAGTGAGGGGAGGAGACAGCTAACCCAACATCCTGTCTGAGATAGGCAGTATTTGGAAACTCACCATCCGAGGTTGTCACAAGGAACAAGCTTCTTCAAAGCCATCTGTTTCTTGGCTGACAAGGACAAGAACACCTGTGGTCTGTGTTCTTTCACACATGTCTAAGACCTGAGGTATTTCCTTTTGTGCTGGCTCTCTCCTGAAGAGCAGTTGATTGAAGAACCCCAAGAAGCTTTTCAAACAACAATTGAAGAGACACTGGGCCTTGTGAGTGTGTGAAGTTGAGCAACCTAAGAGCCTTCCCCCCTACTTCACTGGCTAATTTGGAGTTCTGTGCTGACCTCAATCAGGAGAAGGAGCAGAGGCTTCGTTCTACTATAACTGAGCCCCACAACCTCTCTGGCTTTGCCAGCCTGTGGCTTGCCATCTAGAGCTGCGGCCTGAGTTGACAGGGTCAATGCTGGACCCTAGCAGCCCTAACAAGCTAGGCCCAATCACCTGTCCTCAATTAGCCAATTAGTTAGCTGCATCCTAGTGAAAAACTGAGGAAGGTGATTTAGTCCACGTGAGCACACTGGGAAGAGGAAACAAAAGCTTAGTGACCCTGCCCCCTCGAGTCCGTCTTCGGGACTCATGACACAGGTTGAGGTTTTAAACAGACAGTAAGGGGACCGTGAGATGACTTTTCAAGTAAAGACGCTTGCCACCAGGCTTGTGGGCCTGAGTTCAATCCCTGAGACCAACATGAAGAACTGATTTCTGCAAGTTGTCCTATGACCTCCACATGTGCATGTGTGCTTTAGCAGATAGACAGACAGACAGACAGACAGACAGACAGACAGACACACACACACACACACACACCATTTAGGGGAAACAGAGGGTAAGAGGAATGCTTATCACTAGGCATCACTACTCAGTCCTCCAAGGTGGTCTGAGGAGTTGTCAGGACTGTGTAAAAGCTTTCCAGAAGACAAGTTCCTCCTCTGGCTGGCAGCAGGCCTCAGCCTTTCCCTTCACCTAGCAGGAGACCCCCTAGGGAGATTCAATTCCTTGGGTACCATTGATTCAATAGTCTGATAACCAAAGGAGGGGCACAGACCTCCCTTCCCGAGCATCCTTATTCCTGCCAGGAGGACTACCATTTTATTTCACAAACACAGACTTTTACTTCTTAGCCCACAGCCTCCCCCAAAATTAACCATGGGTTTTAAGATTAAGTTGTCCTCAACGGCAACGTCACTGCCCTTTGCTACCATTTGCTACCACTGACTGACGGCAAGAAAATCTACCTACAATGTCGTGTGAAGAGACACCGGGTACAGAGTGTGTGCGCGCACACGTGTTAGATGGATGGAGGTGTGTTTCAGAAAAAGCAATAAAACACTGTTCATGGTTATCTGTGCTACAAATTATTGAGGGATGACTTGTAATTGTCTTTATTTTGCAGTTCTTTCTGAAGGAGCGAAGGGACACATACTGTTTCATCATGGAAAACAAACTAGACCTTAAATACAATTTTCTGTTTAAAGCCAAAACAGTTACGGTGGCTGCCTTCCTGGGGGAAGCAGAGGAACCGAAAATGGACTTGGTGATGGAATTGCCACCAAAGGGTTTTAGTCTGATTTGGGCAACTGTAATGTATTTATACACTGCCCTGACATTGGGCAATAGGTAAATGAAATGAGTTCACTTGGCTCGTGATTCTGGTGTCTGGAGGGTCTGCACAGCATGGTGCTGACAAGTGGCAAGGCTCCTTAGCTGTGTCACAACATGGTGGATGTTCTGAAACAGATCCAAACCAGAGAGATCACGTGTTGAGAGATAGAGTGACTCTGGATCTTTAATAGTAGCCTGCTCTGTGAAAGGAAACTCACTCCAAACCCCTGTGCGAACCCAACATCGGATCCCTGCAATCACACTCCACCATGCCCCACCTCTTAAAGAGCCCATTGCCTGTTAAACCTCACTACAATGGGGGCCAAGCATTCAGCCCGGGGAAACTTTAGGGACAGAGAACAGCCAAACATGGTAGCAGTTTCCATTGCCCACATTTGGAAGATGCGTGGGGCACAGAGAAGAAGGAATCACAGCTGACTTGTAGATAAGTACTACTGACAAGTACTCACCATCTTTATCGTCATGCTAGGACATTGCCCACCTGGTTTCCTGTTGTCCGAAGTTTCTGTCCTGCCCAGTTCCCCCAGTCATTAAGTCCCAAAGAAATCACACAGAGGTCTACATTAGTTATAAACTGATTGGCCTAGTAGCTCAGACTTCTTATTAACTCTTATAACTTATATTAGCCCATTATTCTTGTCTATGTTAGCCATGTGGCTTGGTACCTTATTCGGTGAGGCAGTCACACCTTGCTTCTGTGGCTGGGTCACAACTGCAGACTGCTCTTCTCTCTTCCCAGCATTCTCATTTCCCTACCTCTACTTCATGCCTTGTCACCCCGCCCATACTTCCTGCCTGGCTACTGGCCAATCAGCGTTTTATTAAAAATAATACAAGTGACAGGATAAAAGACCATTGTCCCACAGCACTTCCCCCCCTTTTTTTCAAAACAAGAACTCTGAATCGAATCTCCCTTGATTAGCTTTTCTACTGACCATTATCCATAACAACTTGTAACCAACATTCTAAACAAAAGGCAATAATCCATAATCCCTTTTTTGGGAAAGTGGGTGTAGTTTTTCCAGGCTACTTCCTGATGATTGGGGGCACTGATAATCTTTTGGGGACCTAAAGAAAATTTTGAATTATGATCAGGTCCTGAATGGAGTATCCTGTGAGGCTTGATCATATCAGGCATGTGTCTTGAATCTGTGCTGGATGTAGAACTCAGACATCTGGGCCATCTGTTCCTACCAGAGATTTCTCAGGTGGTCTTCCTTGATCAAACCTGATTTTTCTTAATCCAGAATGAATCCATAGCCTCTCATTTCCTGTGGAAACAAAAGCAAAATCTCTTCTCCAAAGTAACATACCTTTTGACTTCAATTTTGAAGTCAAGGTATTTCCAAACTACCTATCTTGGATTAATTCAGCAGCATTTATAAACAAATATCTTTTAGCAGCTGTTGCTCCTTCCTCAGCATTCAAACAGTTCAAAGAGAATGCAATAACATTCAGTATCCAGACTCTGTGTATTTTTCATCTTTATGTGGCTTTATTTTTACCTCTTTTATTTTTAATTTTTGGCTTTTTGAGACAGGATTTCTCTATGTATCTTTGTCCTGGAACTCACTCTGTAGACCAGGCTGTCCTTGAACTCACAGAGATCCGCCTGCCTCTGCCTCCCAAGTGCTGGGATTAAGGGTGTGTGCCACCACACCCAACTACTCTCTTTTTTTCTTTTAAAGACTTTATGCTTTTTTTTCAAGCCTACATATATTTTTAAATACACAGTTAACCATTTAGAGGTTTTCTTCATATTTGAATCTGTCTTTACTGTATATCTCTCTTTTTCTGACCACATGGGTCTAATTTGCTAAGCAATATGGCTAGGATTAAAGTCATGGCTTTGGCGGCTAGATCCAGCCCATTCTTTAGCTTTCTGAGATTCCAGCCTCGTGGCAGAGGTACTGGTGGAGCCATGTTTATTGCCACAACTCTATGGCGTTTCAAGGTCCCTGCCACCACCAAAAAGCATGAGGTCAGCTTTTCATCAACACCATTTAAGTGTTTTGTGGCAAGACCTCTTTAAAAGAGCTGCAAGGTTTTGCAGCTAAAGCTGAGTCAGGAAGCCTCTCTTAAATGAGAGCACTTGCTTGCCTCTAGCAAGTGGAGTAGACTCAAGAAATTGCTGCTACCAAGAAGCCATGCTTAACACTGTTATTTTGTGTCTAGAATTACTACCCAAGCTCTCTCAGGCTTTATGTGAATGCAGTTGTCCACACATTGGGCACCATTCTGTAGTCTGAGGTTTCTGCCCTGTCTGGTTCCCACAGTCATTAAGTCCCAAAAAAATCACACAGAGGTCTACATTAGTTATAAACTGATTGGCCTAGTAGCTCAGACTTCTTATTAACTCTTATAACTTATATTAGCCCATTATTCTTGTCTATGCTAGCCACGTGGCTTGGTACCTTATTCGGTGAGGCAGTCACACCTTGCTTCTGTGGCTGGGTCACAACTGCAGACTGCTCTTCCCTCTTCCCAGCATTCTCATTGCCCCGCCTATACTTCCTGCCTGGTCACCACACCCATATTTCCTGCCTGGCTACTGGCCAATCAGTATTTTATTAAAAATAATACAAGTGACAGGATAAAAGACCATTGTCCCACAGCAGTTTCCTTCCTCTCTGAAACAGTGAGCTCTTGTCTATTTTCTTGAAGGAACTTCCAACTCTACTTTCCCGTCTTCATCTACATTATCATGTGATCTCTGCTGTATAGAGATGTACTGGAGGTCATATCCTAGACACCCCCACCCCACAGCCTTTCTCTTAAAAACCATATTATTTCATTTTTCAGTCAATCTTTCTGGTAGTTCTGACTACTCTACTTGACAGCCAAGAAGGGTGAATGAATACCTTCATCTGGCGAAGGGTCCTTCGGCTTATCCTCATCTCTTGTCAGGAGTTCCCACTCCAGTTATTTCTCTCCCTTCATGGTGGAGCACCCATGTGCATTGACTGGATAGACACTCTGTCAGTACCCTCTCTTCCTACAGCCTTGCACTGTTTCAGGCCAACACTGACCGACATTGTGGCAGGAAAACACATGGCTAATCTTATATTTGCACTTGCCACCTGTGAGACGGGTAAAGAGGAGACAAAGGCTCTCTTTTGGATACCTGACTAACCACTGTCTGGGTGTGGCACCTAACGGACCAACATTTGTGTGAGAGGAGCCCATCCCTCCTCATTGACACTGGCAAAGGGCACTTTAACACATCACATTATCAACTGCCGTCATTGATGCAGGGCTTCTGAGGTCAGGCCATTCTCGATGATCCCTCAGACAGCTTGTCTGTTTAGGGAGTGTGAATACAGAGAGTCCTAAGGCTGAACAATCTAGAATGTGTCTGTATAACCTTGGACTACTGCTTCATCTGAACATTTGGTTTCTATGCTGCTGTTGTTTGAAAGTTTTCTCCAGTATAAAGAAAAAGTTACACAGTAGAGATTTGGCTCAGGGCCACAGAAGAGGAGAGTCTATGACCTATCACCCAGCCATGACTTTACACCATGCCAGTGTAGTTGGAGCCTTGGCTTACTAAGAAAGAGAAAGAAAGCATCTCCATTAGCTGGCTTGTCACCTCTAAGACTATACAGAATTTTTCCTGGATATATTAGTAGAGTCAAGAAGCTTTTTTGTTAACTAACCTACTAAATCAAGGATTGAATGTTGGCTTGTTCTGTGATTTTGGGCTTGCTAGGTACTATAGTGGTCCTGACACAAAGATAGCATTTCTGCCTCCAGGGATACAGATGAGTAAATAGCTACCATACCATGCTCTGGGTGCTGAAACAGGACAAGACAGGAGGGTTTTACATGTTAAAGGCCTGACCTACCTGGAGGGTCCAGAAGGCTTTCTCAAAGGAAGGAATATCGAAGGAGGAAGATGTTTCTAGAAAATAAGGAGCAGGAAGGTGTTATGAGACAAAGAAATGGCCTGGGTGGAGGTGGTCAGAAGAGCAGATGGTGAATCCAAGGGCTTAGCTGAAATACAGTGTAGCTTTAGGGGTAAGCGACAAAAGTTGAGATGGCACTGGCCTTAGAGGTCGCACGTTATAGACAGCAGTACTTTCTCAGGCTTTGTCTCGAGATCAGGAGGGAGTGACTAAGGCCAGCAGACAAGTTAGACGACAAAAGTTGCCCTTGAGAAAGATTAGAGAAGTTGCAGGGCCTGGAGCTCTGTGAACCCAGGTTGAAGGTGATGACAGGAGACCAGACATGAACTCTAGCAACAGCTGCAGGAGTTGGCATGGAACAGAAGGGGTGTGGGAGGCAGAAGGTGACAGATCAGATGGCGGGGGTAGAAATCAGGGAGATGATAGGGCAGCCCCAGTTTGGAACTGGAGAGCATCACTGAATGTTAGTGCAAGGAACGTAGGAGGATGGGATTCTCTTAGAGGGGCTTCCATTGCGATAGGATAGTGCCTATCAAGATGAAGGACCACTGGGTACATCATGCTTCATGTATCCAGCTGCTGTAGGCTGTGGGCTGGACAGTGGGACAGCAGTCTGGTGGACTCATTTCTGTGTGCAGCTCTTCTCCTCAGAAGCCCCAGACTTACACAAGCCTGTTAACCTCTGAGGTTCCTTTTCATCACTGAACCCTGGGCTTGCTCGGGTGATCATTATGCTAGCACAGGGGAAGCCCTTATAAACTATGGATCTCTGTAACTCCAATAGGCATTTCAACAACAATGGGGAGAAAAATAAAACTGAGGGTAGGGTTCCTTTGTGAATGATGGACACTCTGAACTACAGAGAAGCTGAGTAAACAGGTGAAGAAAACTAATCTCCCCAGGAGGTGACAAGCCTGGAAAGCAAGTTGGGGCCTCAGCAGGCCCATCAGCTCCGTCTTCCTCTGCACTCAGTCCTTTCAACCCACAGAATAAAAGGAGGTGAGCGTTTCTCTACTACCGGTTGGCAGTATTGGGAGGCAGCATAGTGTATTGTTAAAATTATTTCAGTATTCTCACTCCTATCTTACTGCAACGTATTTGCAAGTTCAGTTTCGTGGTTGGATTTCCTGGACTCAGTCCTGTTTGCAGCTTCAAACTCATGGGGGTTGGGAGCACCCTCACGGATCATGAAGGACTGCTGTTTCTGTCTGACCTTCTCTACTCAGTTCTTTCTGTATGACCTGGAGTAGAGTTTCTGGGTTATATGGTCACGCTTGTTCCCATGTGAAGGGAATAGCCATCTTAGTCTGCTCTCTATAGCTGTGATAAATACCATGACCAAAGCAGCTTGGGAAGGAAACGGTTCACTTAGCTTACACATTAGAGTCTGTCATCCAGGGAAGCCAAGCCTGGAGGTAGGAACTGAAGCAGAGGCCACGGAAGAATGTTGCTTACTGGCTTGCTCTTCATAGATTGATTTCTCATAAAACCCAGAGTCACATGCCCAGGAGTGGGCAGGGCCTTTCCACATCAATCATCAATCAAGAAGATGTTCTACCAACTTGCCTGTAAGCCAATCTGATGAAGGCATTTTCTCCACTGAGATTCCTCTTCCCAACTGTCAAGTTGAGACATAAATAATCAGCACATAAACCATTGCAGAGCCCTCACCATTCCACATTCTTCCTAGCAACTGACAAGGGTTCCAGGTTGCTGACATCTTTAACGACGCTCGCTATTTTCCAATGTCTCATTATGGCTATCTTTCAAGATAAGGTTTCTCTGTGTAACATGGCTGTCCTAGAACTCACTCGGTAGACCAGGCTGGCCTTGAACTTGGAGATCTGCTTGCCTCTGCCTCCTGAGTGCTGAGATTAAAGGTGTGCACCACCCCCGCACCATGTCCTGGTCTCACTGTGGCTATCTTTGTGGGTGTGAATTAGTGTCTCATTACAGTCCCAAGGCCATTTTTATTTTAAATGCTAATGACTTATAAAACTAAGTGTTTATTCACAAAAAGACTGTTACATGAATATTCAAAGCAGCTTAATTTGTAATATTCCCAAACTAGAAGCAACCCAAATGTCCACTAACAGACACTGGCAGATCTGTACAATGAAACACTAATTAGCAGTATAAAGAAACAAGCCACACAGAACATATGGATAAGTCTCAAGCCATCATATATGGTTCAAGAATATAAAATTCTAGAAAAGACAAAACAGTGCCAGACCTGTGATTTTCCTGGCCGAGAGGTAGTGACTGGTGGTGACACATATGTTGTGGGTACCTCAGAGTTCTACGGAGTTCTCAGTACTCATTAAACCCAAAATGAGTTCATTCTGTTTATGCAAAAACTTTGTTTTTCATAAAGTTCATGAGTTCAGTTTTAGACAGGTGACATGTGGAGTTCCAAGCTCTCTCAGGCTCTCACTTCCCTGAATGCCTCTCCTTCCCCAGTCCCCGTCATTAGAGATGTCTGTGCATTCACGGGAGCACAGCTCAGGTGTCACTACCTCCCCCTCCCATCAGGCAGGCTGCCTCCCCCAAATCTATCACTTCTTCTGTGTTAGCTCTCCATCCAGAACATGCTCATCCATCACGCAGAATGGCACTCTCCTCTCACCTCCTGCAGTCTAAGCTGCTGCTTCCCAGAGGACAGACTTGTGAATCCGTCTCTGCTCTCTACACACCAGAGCCGTTTCACTGTGCAACAGCTGGTTTATAAATATGTGGCGAAATGACGCGTTTTAAGCCCCTCGGGTTTCTTTGGTGCCTTCCTTCTAAAGACCCCAAGAAGTTCCAGAATTGACAGGAATATACCTAGAAGCATATTTGTCGCAGCAGAGGCGCGGAAGGTGAGCTACTGCAGGTGTTTCATGAGTGGTAGGAGCAAATAGGAGGTTTTTTTTTTTTTCAAGTTACATTTTCCATTAGGAATACATTTAACTGTAAAATTGGACCCCTAAAAATGTTCCTTTCCAGATTAGACTGTCCTTATTTGGAACAGGATGGGTGGCAAACAGCGGCTTAAACAAACAGTAGCAACTTTTTCTTTTCCCTAATAAGTAGTCCAGAGGTGGACATCTGCTGGCTTTGGCTTAGGTGCCTAGCAACACAACACTGTCTATATCAGAATATACTCTGATACTCTGTCATTGCTGATAGTGTTGGTTGGCGTTCATTGTTTCTTGGTTGAAATCTAGTTGTATCATCACTAGGTATTGAAGCATAAAAAAATAGGGAATGTAAGAGACAGACACACATAAGCACACATATGCACACCCAACTCCTTCTTCCAACTCACTGGCCAGAATCAAGTCAACTCAGGTTCCTAGACTTAGTAACAAATGCCTTTACTAGCCCAACCATCTCATCTGCCCCTACTGCCTGCATTATGACAAGTTTTTTTTATTGTTGTTATTTGGGGGGTTTTGTTTTGTTTTACATTGGTAGTACTGGGGTTTGAACTCAGGCAAGTGTGCTTTCTAAGAAAGTCTAGGTGATCAGGAAGGGTACTGTTCCTATAGCCTTCAGTCTTTGACCAGTCACCATCCTGAGTTCTGTCCATAAAGAAGATGGGGAGAGTTGGGGGACAGAAGCTTAGGCATGGCTCTGAAAGACTTCCTCTAAGGGAACTCATCCTCTCGCAATGCCAGAGGAAAGGGATGCAGGGAGTATCACTTGTGCCATGAGACACTGAGCACTTGGATGCAAAAACCTGAGGATGATTTCAACCCCGAATAGCCCCACTCCTTAGGCACCCATCACATGGAACCAAGCGCTTGAGAAACTGAAATATTGTGTTCTCCAGCAGCTCATAAGATGAACAACTATGTCCAGGCAACTAGTCTGCGCTTGGGGGGCTCCATGGAAGACCTGGTGGGACTTCTACAGGCTGGTGGAAATATCTCTTCTCTGCACATTGAGCTTGCCTTCCTTTTGAAATCTGAACACAAGTAGCTAAGTAATGAGAGTGAGGATTAACAACCGAGAAGAGTGTCCTTGGGTGAGACCCCGGCCTTCTTAACAGCAATTATTCATGCAGAATGGTTAATGACTCTTAGTTGAAGTATATCCTTTGGGCCTCACGTCCAGGATCATGTATCTACACATAACCCTCTTCACTTAAATCAAAAGAGAAAGCTGTATATTTGTCAATACAAAAGTGAAAGACGTCCTGAGTGTATTATTAATCCTTGATATCACCATAAGCCTGTCAGGCTATAAACATGAGCAATTAGAGAAGGAGCTGAGGGCTTCTGGGTGTACATACTTTGACCGTGTGATGCTGACACCGACTCCCTCGTGCGTGTTCCCAAACACCTCCTTGTAAGCACTGGAGTCGAAATATAAAGGTAGAGAGCCTGCCTCCTTCAGTTAGCACACTGTAGGACCCTGCAGAGCAACAAGCTCACAAAAGAGCCTCAAACACTGAAGGGCCAGTTAAGATTCCAGCAGGACATCCTAAATTAGCAGGGATGCTTAAGACATGAGAGACAGGAAAGGCTGGCCTGTATTGCTGCACCTGAAGCAGCACAGTGCATGTTGCCTCAGGCACAAACCTTCTGCACCCTCCAAGCACCAGTGGGACAGTGAAGTGGGACAGCGATTTGCTGGCCACGCATCTTCACTCCGAAGGCTTATACTAGTTTCAAACTGCCTTCTTTCCCCTTCAGCCCCACCTAACGCTACTTACCTCCCCGTTACCAGGATATTTTGTGTTCACCTTATATTCTTCGGGAGCAAGCTTCTCTACCCAGCCCAAGCCCCAGTCTGAATTGGGTACCCTCTTCTTGTGCATACTGGATATCCGCTTGGCTCTGAATTGTACCTACTCATTCTCATCAGGACAACAAGCTTTCCTGATCTCCTTTGTCCCCTTGCTTATGGCGCTGTCTGGGGCTTAGCGAGGGCTGGGAAATGTTCGGAATGCGTAGACAAGGTGGCGGGCGGAGAACTCCAGCCCTAGGCCACACTGTTCCCGCGGCTCATACTTGGGACTCTGTACCTGGGAGGTGCGCCGCGCGGCCGGGACCCGCCTCCTGTGTGCCAAAGCGACCCCGCCCGCTGGGCCGCGTCCCCGTGCGCCAGGCGGCGGGGCTCCCGGGCGGCCGCAGCAAGCAGGTGGGGGCGACGGCTCCTCCTCCGCGTCCCGGCAGCGCCTGAGCCTGGCCCGGAGCGAGCGGGGAACACCGAGACCGGCTCAGCCAGGCGCTCAGCGACAACGCCAGGCGCGGTCTGTAGACCGAGAGTGGACAGCTGGGACTACGGAGACCGCGGCGCCAGCTCGAGTCCAGTCCGCCCAGCCAGGGCCAGCTGCAGGTAGCGGCTCCTCTGAGTCCCGGCCCCGGGTAGAGTGTCCGACGCTTGCTGTCGGAGGGGTGGTGGGGACAGTCCCGAGGAGGAGTGTCCTCCTGCGATGTCAAAGACACTGGGCGCCTGAGAGTGTCCAGGGACCCCTCCAGATTGCAGTCCCAAGCCGTAACTACGATCCAGGCGCTAGCTCCGCGTAGCCCTAGCGCCGGCTACTCCGCTCCCCGCCCGCACCGGGTCGGAAAGGGACCATGGCGACTACCAGGTTACCTCAGGGCTGCCGGGTGACCTCCCAGGACAGCACTCTCCCGAAAGCAGCTTCTGGCACGGAGGCTTGCTGGGCCTGGTGTCCCAAGGGTCCCTGCTTTCTTTCCTCACGCCACCCCCTGAGAACAAAAGGGTAGGTCTCTCTGAGGTTGGAGCTGTCCCTGGGAAGGGCCGTGGTGAATAGAATAGATCTGGGAACCTGCACAGTAGGAAGGGACTTGAGGATACTGGAGCAGCAGCCAGGAAGAAAACCAGAGCTGAGAAGTGACTTATCCAAGGTCACACAGCTCAACGGGCGACAGAGCTGAGCCAGGAGCTCAGATGTCCTGACTCCTCAGAGGTCAGAAGTCAGAGAGTGTGTGTCTATCCATTATCCCTAGCCGTTTACATCAGGCCACAAACGGTCTTTAAAGTCATTTGGGGGTACCGAGGACTGGGTAACTGTGGCCGTTCCCCTAGATGCATAATCAGGAGCTCAAAAGGGGGTGGCAAATTTGGGAGAGGGGCACGCTGGCACCATTTCTCGGGAACGGTGCCTTTTGCACTCCTGGAGTGCCAGCCGAGTGTGTAGGAGGACCGAGGGTCTCTAGTTGGACAGATGTTCTGCGAGAAAATCCAGGAAGCCTGTCCAGTTGCCTGAGGACAAGCTAGAAGTATCTCTGACACTCGGAGGACACTCCGAGGAAAGCTACTGACTGGGCTTCCTTATTCCACTCTGCTGTCTGTGCCTGGGGTCCTGAGATGTAAATGAGCACCTTTGGTGCATGCCTTGGTCTCCTCCTTGCTAGAATCCTTTGTCACCTCAGAGAGGATCCGAAGAGGTGTTACCATCCCTCAGTCGGTACTGTAATCATCACAGGCACTCCAGTCTTGTTTTAAAGATTTACTCTTTTAACTTTCTGCCTGAATGTATGTCAATGCACCACCATGTGTGTGCCTAGTGCCCCTGGAGGTCAGAAGAGGGCATCAGATCCACGGAACTGGAGTGTTGGATGCATCTGAGCCACCCTGTTGGTGCTAAAACTGAAGCCTGTCCTCTGCAAGACAAGGCTTTTCACTGCTAGCCTTCTTCTGAAAGCTGTCCTCTCTGGAGCAGTGGTAGAGACCCCAAGGAGGCTGACTCTGGGCTTCCCACTGCCCTGGGCAGGCCTTCAAGGCACTTTGGGTCTAGACATATATAGACAATCAGGAAGTTATGTGTTTTGGATTTGTGCATGTAACTTTTGCCATTTTTTTTTTTACTTCATAAACAACTTAAGTGAACATCTGATGCTGAAGGGCACTGGCCGTGGCAGTGCCCAGATCGCTGCGGCTTTCCAGCTAATGTACTTCAGAGATGCATTTTAAACCCACAAAAACAAATCGGGAAAAACAGGGAGAAGGGCAGGGGAGGAAAAAAGATAGAGTAGACGTCACAGGAAATGGCTGGGTGCTGTAGGATGCCCCCACATGCATTAACCTGAGAGTTCAGTGGTTCCTTGTAATTGTGCCTTTTCACAGATGGGAAATAGACAGGGGTTAACTGAGTTGCTCAAGGAAGCCGAGGCTAGGGACTTGGGTCTGTAGACTTCACACTAGGAATGTACCCTACATATGCAATTTTTGGTTCCCTAATCTCGGCGAAGGAGTCAGGCCGCCTTACTAGAGCTGAAGGGCTGCCGTGCACCCCGTTTTGGTCCTGCCAGGAGCCTCGGTTTTCAGGCACTTGCGACTGTGACACAGAGCTCCACTCAGGCAGCCAGCAGCAGAAGGGGTGGAGGAGTGTGTGTGTCTAAGAACATTCAGTTTCAGGAATGGGAGACAGCCAGCTGGCCCAGCCTGGCAACGCTCTTTTAGGCGATTATTGTTCAGCAACCATACAGCGCAGGTTGAGATTTTGTAGTTATTCCAACACACCCCGCAAAAAAGGAGTAATAGAGCCGGGGAAAGAGCTGCAACACCAAATGAGAGTAACGCAGAAGAACAGAGAGTTTTTACCAGGAAGCCTCAACTCTGCCTGTTCTCTGTGGTTGACAGTCGATTGGTGAAAAATCTACAAAAGGTTAGGCGAGGTGGCTCAATGGGTAAAGGAGCCTGTGCCAACCCTGAGTTCAACTCCCAGAATCCACATACTGGAAAGAAAGAATTGATCCCTGCAAGTAGTCCTCTGACCTCCAGAGTTCAATGCGGGGTGTGTGTGTGTGTGTGTGTGTGTGTGTGTGTGTGTGTGTGTGTGTGTGTGTGCGCACACACACATAAAAAATGCAAAATCAACCTACAAATATAACTTAATAGAAGAAATGAAATTGATTTACCTGCACATGTGATAAATTTTCAGGACACAGTCACACCTTAAAAAGAAGTGAAGTCCTCAGAAACTTGCCCTGCTGTGTGATCTAGTGGCCTTATACGTCTGCTCTAAGGCCTGAACTTAGAGACATAGAAACATTTTTGTTTTACCACAATTTCCTGACTGTACATTGAATGTCTGTCTTCTGGGGACTGTGAGGTTTAGTGGGAGAGACCACTGAGCAGGACCACTAAGGCGCTTATGGGTGGGCCCTCTCAGCTGCCAGTCTGTCACAAAGTTACCTCCTAGTGAACTGTGTCTTCTCAAGGAAGCGCTGCTGCCATCAGGCTGCTGGAATATTTAGAAAGGAATTGTAATATTTGACTAAGGTGGCTGATAGCATATGACAAAACAAACTGAAGAGGAAACTAGTAAATCAGAGTTCAGCTTGGTGAGAAGATGATTAATTAGTTCCTTTGCCACTACAGAGAGCCCCGGAGACTTTGTGCTCGCAACGGAGCTCAGCAGGCCCGCTGCACACTGCTCCCTGCCTCCAGCCACTAATGCATTTTGAAAGCTCCCTTTGCTATCTGAACTAGCTCTTTCCTTCCTGTGGGGGACACTAGGGAGGGGCTTTGCCCACGCCAGGTGTGCAGCAGGGATTGCATTGTGAACAACGGTATTCACACATCAAGCCAGATAAAATGGAACAGAATGAATGTGGTAAAAAATAAAACAAAACAAAAAAAACGCCGTGTGGGCACTGAGTGAGCCAGACACCATTGGGAAAGTGTTCTGGAGCATCCAGAAGGACTGTTCATCCTGTCCCTGATGGGTGATGGATTCCAGTAACAGGACGAGTTTCAGATGGCAGCTCCCAGAAGGAACAACCAGACCCATCTTTGGAATGGAAGTTAGAGTCGGCTCCAGGATGAGCTGGGAGGAGGCTCAGGTGGCCTCAGATCTGTGAACACTGCTGTCAGAGCAAGGCACCCAGGCTACTATCCACTGTTCCTAAAAACTAATGACTAACTCCTGCCAGGGCTAAGCTAAGAGTCTGAGAGATGGAAACCATCCCAAGAGCCTTCACAGGGAGCTTCGCCTTCTTCCTCCCACTGTTTCATTTTCAGATGCTGTTAAGATTTATTATTAATTATATGTATCTGGGGGTGGGTATGTGCAGGTGCTCTCACAGTCCAGCAGAGGGCGTTGGATCCCCTGGAGCTGGATGTAACAGGAACGAGCAGGCCGCCTCCCCCCACCCGGCTAGCTTAACCCCCGAAATAATCACACAGAAATTGTATTAATTAAATTACTGCCTGGCCCATTATATCTAACCTCTTCTTGGCCAACTCTCACATCCTGATCTAAACCATTTCTACCAATCTGTGTAACACCACGAGGTCGTGGCTTACTGGGAAAGATTCTAACCAGCGTCAGTCTCAGACAGGAGCTTCATGGCATCTGCCACACTGCCCTTCTTCCCAGCATCCTATTCGGTCTGCTCCACCTATCTAAGTTCTGCCCTATCAAAAACCCAAGGCAGTTTCTTTATTCAACCAATGAAAGCAACACATAGAAAGATGGACCTCCTACACCAGCTGGAGTTATAATAAGCATCTATGAGGCCTCATGTCGGTGCTGGAAAGCAAACTGAGACCCTTTCCCAGACCGCGAGCCATCTCTCCAGCCCCTCCCAACATTTAAGGGAACTCAGAAGCCAAGGACTAAACTGCTTTCAGAATGTGGGTGTACTGTTCCACTCTGAACTCCTATGAACACCTCATCCTAACCCCACCATATCCTGGTCCTAGCCTCTGCTTTATTTCAGTTCCCAGAGAGCAGATGCTAAACCCACTTTCTCCGTTCCCTAAAAGCTGACAAATGGATGAATGAATGAATGAATGAACGAATGAGTGTCTTTCACAGTGGTCCAAGAGCCTATTACCTTTCCATCATCTGTTGTTTGGCTTTTCCTCCCATAGCCCTCTCTGTTGCTCTGGACCCTCCGGCCTGATGGTAGAGACAGGATGTGAGGGCTGAGAATTTTTAGATTCAGTTTGTGAGATCAGAAACTGATTGTTGTCTGTGTGGTGTCCACTTCAGAATTCCTGGGCTTAAGTTTATCCCCGATTCGGTGCATGATCCTAGGCAAACCCCTTGAGTTTTATGTGACTCAGTCTTCTCTCTGTAAAATGGGAATGGTGAAAAGGCCTTCCAACTAGGGTAAATAGTACACTGTTGTACACATGGTGATTCTCAACAGATTATAGATGCATTTGTTATGGTGGTAACCTGGTGCTTTTTATAAACTAGTGGTGAATGCAGTTTTCAGAGGGAAATCAAACACTGATCAGAGCTTTCTGGCAGCCAAAGCAAAAAGGGAAACACAAATCTTTACCCCATCTACAGCAACCATGAGATAAACATAGACAAATCGCCAGCTCTTCCAGGTCCTGAAACCCGAGAAAGCTTTTCCCTGGCAGGTCTTTAAGGCCAGCTCTGTTGTCATGGAAATCCAGGTCTTTAGCATGGCCTTGCCTACAGACAATGGGAGTTTTGTGGCAGAGGACCTTTACTGACTGTAGTTGTGGGGGTGGTGGCGTGCCAGAGCACAGCCCAGATGAGCACCCCTGTAAAGGCCAGGACACTTTGGTCCAGAAACTTGCTAAGACTCCTCCTTCCAGAGATGCTAATCCTTTGCAGACTCAGGTGGATGAGAACCCTACTAGTCAACCAGAAAAGGCCTGAGGGTGTTTGGGAACACAGCTGCATTAATAGACAACTGCTTTGCTGCCCTGAAAATTATTTTCCATTTTCATGTGGGTATATGTCCATATATGTTTGTGTGTGTATGGGTGCATATGTGTGGATGTGCACACACATGGATGCACATGCTTGTGGAGGCCCAAGGTTGACAGGGCTCAACCTTGACTGCACTTCCCTCCCATTA
This sequence comes from Ondatra zibethicus, assembly GCA_004026605.1. Lineage (NCBI taxonomy): Eukaryota > Metazoa > Chordata > Mammalia > Rodentia > Cricetidae > Ondatra > Ondatra zibethicus. The sequence continues at coordinate 168,417 of PVIU01000150.1, forward strand.
ACTGTGGCAGGCTCTCTCAATCAGACCCAGAGCTCACCAATGTGGCTAGTCTCCCTGCCTTGGCCTCCAAGGCTGGATTATAGGCTGGCCATCCCACCTGGCGTTTACTTAGGTCCTGGGGTTCTGAACTCTGGTCCTCAGGCTTGCATGGCAAAAGTTCCAACCACTGAGCAATCCCACCCCGTCCCCACACTAGTGCCATTTTTAGCTTCCAATTTAGAAAGGAGACACACTGCTGGGTAAAATAAAGAATGTGATGTTGTGTTTTAAACACTTTCAGACTGAAATACTGATAGTCACATTGTTTTGGCCCACCTCGTGTGTGTGTGTGTGTAAAATGCCCAGATATAACTTGATTCCATTGGGATTGCATTCAGCAGCCGAAACAAACAGGAAAAGTGTATACATCTGGATCTACCTTGAAAAGAGGCAAGTTATTTGTTGCGGGGAACCAGACTTCCCAGTCTGCCTGGGAAGGCCGCCTGGGAGCAAGTAGCTCTAACAACGGGACAAGGTCCTTCCCCTCTGTGTTTCTCCCTCCTTAATTTGCAATCAACACTTCATCCTAAATCTGGTTGCCTCACAGTCACAAAATGGCTGCTGCATCTCTGGGTTTGCATAGATAGCCTAGGTAAAGAGAAAGCAAGCACAGTAGCTAACGACTGGAGCTGTTCTATCGGAGATTCTTCCGTTTTATTCAGAAGATGGTGACCTCTCCAGACTTCCATTCACATCTCCTTGACAGAATGCTGTCCCAAGACCATTCAAGTATAAGAGTTTGAGAAAACAAATCTTTCCAGCTGGGTAAATCCCTCCCCGACCCCCCAATTAGAGGAGGAGGTGGTTAGTGGGTAGAGACTAGAGTGCCTTCTTTAGTCATGGCCCTGACTTAATTAGCAATTGCAAAGGTGACTCAGTCATTTTAAATGTCACACATTCCAGATCTTCATAGCAGAGTGCTGGAAAGGGAAGTGTGGTCTACTTGAAGATTCCTAGATCTCTGAGCCAGCTCCACCCCTTCCTGGATCTCAAAACTACCCTTGTCCCTACCACAGCACTTCAAAGACTCAAACTCACTTTTATCTGCCTGTGCTCCCCTCCCCCACCCTTCTCTTTAACACTGAGGTGGTCTGGCAAAGGGTCCTGGAGTTTATCTGTTTATCCGGCCTTGTCCTCTGAATTCCAGACACCCAGCGTTTCCCATTGGTGTCAAACTCAGAAGAACAATCTCCCTTGGTAGTGTTGATGTGCGCTGTTTCCTCTCTACAGACCTTATCCATCCTATTCTACTGACAATCCGCAGGAATGACACCACAAATGCCCACCACCCGGATCTGAATGCCCGCCTGCCTTCCTGATGATGATTAACATACAATTGTACAGATTAATGAAAGTCACCGGGAGGTGGCCACAGGCCTTTGATCCTTCATGACCTTACAAAATAAAGCCAATAGCCAAACTGTCACTGTGAACAACATGCCACACCCCGCACTGGGCACAGCTGACTCCAGCCCACCACCCTCCCAACAGGGGAGACCCACCCCTAGTTCCTTCTTATCCTTTTTATTTGCTTGTGACCCTTGTAAGTGGTTTCTTCATTGCCTTCACGGTTCCAAAGTGCTTGTATTTGTCTTGATGCTCTGTGCCCTGGATTCTGCCTTGCCTTTTAATTACAACTTCACTGAGATATTTACACATATTAAGAAAATCGCCCTTTTTTAGTATTTAATTTCAGTGAGTATTAGAATACGCAGAATCATGCAGCAGCATCCGAAAAAGAAACCCTTTCCCATGGCCTCTCCTCTCAGCTCTGACTACCATTAATCTGCCTTTCACTCTGGATTTACCTATTCTGGACATTGTATTAGTGGAATCATACAGGGACAGTGGTTGCTTTGTCTTACACAGTATATTTAAGGTGAACCCACCACAGTACAGTGTGAATTGGCTGCCATGGCTTTTTATTGTCGAGTAATACTGCATCCTTGAATTGATGGCCTGAGACTCTCGTTTCTCCTTGTTGTCGATTATAATAATGCTGGCCTAGAGGTGTGGCCCAGTAGTAGATGGAGCACTTGCCTAGAATGCACAAGGCCTGGCTCTGATCCCATCATTGCAAAGAAGGAAGAGGAGGGCTAGGATGAGGAGGAGCATGGAGGGAAAGAACAGTGCCAGTCATGTGGGAGTTTAATAAGCGTGGTCAAGCATGATCAAATGCACATTTTACACATGTATGAGACTAGGCTGTGCCCCAGAAGTGTGTTCAGTTATCATGTGTCATTGAACAACAGTACATGCGTGGATGCACTTGGCCAAAGCTGGATACTGACCTAGGGGGCCTATGGTTTTCTGCTATTGCAGCTGTTACCTGTCATAGTGATTACTCACATATCTGAGCCTTCCTTTCCACATCTTGGATATGGGGCTGATATTGTACGTCTGTCATGCAGAGTTGAGTTTTTCTTTTTGGGGGAGGGTGGTGAAAGAGAATTGTATAAGTAGCAAGTAGATTGCGATTTTTGATCAGAACATGTGAACTGTTGTCTTGTTAATGAATTATTTAGCAAAGTATCCTTATAGTCATGCCTTTCAGTGTTGTTTTGGGCAGGCTGGGGACCAAACCCAGGAATTTGTACATGGTAATCATGTGTCGTGCTTGTCCATGGTAATCAAGTATTCTGCTATTGAACTCTTCCCAGACTGAGTTCCATTAAGTAGTCACCAACCCTGACTACCAAGGAATAAAGTTATAGAGAAAAATGAATGTACCCTATCAGAGCAGGAGATGTTTACACACACACACACACACACACACACACACACACACACACACACACACACACACACATACACACAGAGGTGGGGGAAGGGAGAGGGAAAAAGTGAGAAATACACTTCCTATTTCCTTTTAATGACAGAAATTGGTTTTAAACGTTTAGTGTTACTTAGAGCTGATGTTTATTCTAATATTCTCCTGATATCAAAATGAGATAGTTTTGTTTCCATTGTTCTGTTTTACAGTAGGGCAGAGGGAAAGTTAAATTGCTCAGGCATAACTACTAAACATGACAGGTGAACAATTATCCTGAACATAAAATTTGCTTTCTCTGCATTTCAACGGCTTTTGCATATAGTTTTAGTTGTTGCTCTGATTTTTTACACAAATGGATGTGTTCTAAGGTCTGGAAATGTACTAGCAGTGTTCTAGAAAGTAGGCCAAAAGTGTAGTGGGCTGATGTCCGCTGTGCACCTTTCTGGCATTTATGGATGCTCAATGGGTTCTCAGGGATGGTGTCTGACTTTGTTATGCCCACATTAGCCATGTAAGTTATGTCTGTGCCTATGTGTATACTAAAGATCAGTAGCCCAGGATATCTATCTGTGGGAACTGAGGGTCCCTATTTTCTAGTGAAGGAAGAAAGCTGCCAGTCATTATTTCCAAGCCGTGTGTCTTGTGGCTAGCATCCTTTGGTGCTCCTCATTTAATGGGTGGCAAGAATTGATTCCCAGCTGGAATCAGCTTGCAAATGATTCGTGTCTAGTAGAGTATAACTCTGTAAGCTGTGGGTCCCGTAACTGAATGTGGTAGCCATGGAAATGTGATAACAGAAAAAGGTTTGTGAGTCTGCAATGACCAAAAACTAATTTAAATTTGTACATCGAGCGTGCGATGCAATCGCCTGTGTTCCATCACACAGCTTCCCTGCAGCCGTGGCTATGGTCACACACGTGTCATTCCACCTGCCACTCCACCACCCAACACCAAGAGAGATACCTGAAACAGCTCAGCTCACATTCCAGAGCATTGTGAAGTCATAAACTCAGTGTTTTGCTGTACATGCGCTGTTTTCTGCTCCTACGGGAACACGGGGTTTATTTATCACCCCAGAGTCTATCAAATGCTTGACTTTAATGTAATGATCCAGGAGTCTGAGGCCATCCTAGTCTACATATGGAATTCCAGGTCACCCAAGGCTACCCAGTGGGACCCTGTCTTTAAAAATAAGATAAAGTAATGAATTTTAGCTTAGGATTAAGACAGAATTTGCAACAATTTCAGAAACGGCCGTATGTTGGCTGCTAGGTTTTTTGTTTGTTTTTGTTTTTTGTTGTTGGTGTTGTTGTTTTTTGTCAGTTTGACAATTTAATACAAGTTAGGGTTATCTGGGAAGAAGGAACATGAATTGTAAAAATGCCTATATAAGACTGACTTGTAGGCAAGTCTTTGCAGCATTTTCTTGATTAATGATTGATGTACGTGGGTCCAGACCATTGGTGTAGGTGAGGAGTGCCATCCCTAGGTAGGTGACCATGGGATGAAGAAGAAAACAAACTGAGCAAGCCCTGGGGAGAAAGTCAGCAATCAGTATTCCTCCAAGGCCTCTGCTTCAATTCCTTCCCATTGGTTCCTGCCCTGACCTCCCTTCCCGAAAGGGCCATGAGCCATGGTGGGAGAGTGGTTTTATTCCACCTCTGCCTATTTTCCTAGCATGCTTGACTAGTCCCCTGACCCTGTGGATGGTAATGACTGTGTGGGTGTCCTCAGAGGAGCTGACCATGAGGCTCAACCGCAGAGCTTGGCACACTGTAGATATTGCTTTGATTTTCTTCCCCCTGTGTTCATCTATATTTCCTGTTTAGGCACAGAAGTCTCCTGATTTGGGTAGTGTGAAGCTTTAAAAAAAAAAAAAAGCTTCAGAGTTCCAAATAAGAAACACAGAGCCAGCAAGGCTCTTGTTTAGTCAATTCATCCATGGTCTTAGTTTGGAAACAGGTGACATTGCACTGATGCTTCAGACATACAAAAGAGTGCACAGTGCAGAGGGTTCTCAGGTCACCCAGCTGCCCCGTATTCTTCCAGACACTTCCTACATATGTAAGCATAAACATGGATATAAATACACAACATAAATAGAAACCTACTCAGACTGTGGGCATTTGCTGCTGACTGCTTTTTTCCCTTACTATAACCTAGAGACCATGCCAAATGTCACACCCGAGAGTCTACTAGATTCTTGTTTAGCATCCATCTTGTTAAGCATTATTGGGTATGAATTACCTTAATATCTAGTTGATAAGAGAGCACACACTTTATATCTGGTCGTTTGCTATTTAAAAAATACTGTTTCTCTTGAGTATGGGTGTGTCCCAAAGATAAAGTCCTAAAATTGGAAAACACATGTAAAAGTTTGTCATATTTGATCTCGCACTCTGCCCAGTGAGAGAGAGTGACCCCTCCACTCTCTCCAGCACATGAGAGAGAGTGACACTTGCTCTCTGTCTAGTGCATGGGATGGAGTGACCCCCAACTCTCTCTAGTCAGTGCATGAGAACGAGTGGTGACACCCCCCCCCCACATCACTGTTTCTAGTGTGTGCTTTTCAGCTTTTGAGCTTGGCTGATCTGATGGGCACACAGTAGTATCTTGTGGCTTTGACTCACATTTTCTCATGAATAATGTTGAGCATCTTCGAATGTGTTTTAATGTCACCTATGCTTTTGCTTTAGCTATGATCTGTTTAGGCCCCTTGCATATTTTAATTACATTATTGATCTTTACTACAAATTTATAAGCCTCTGTATGGAAAATAAAGCCATTTTACCATAATTTTAATTTGCTATAATTTCCCCTAATTTGTAGTATGCTTGTTTCAGTATCATGATTTTTCTCAAATTTATAATGATGTATGTCTTTGATAGTGTGGTTCATGTACTTATATACTTATTAACTGCAGAAACATTTTCTTATGGCTTTTAAAAGGACTTACTGGCTGGGCAATGGTGGCACGCCTTTAATCCCAGCACTCGGGAGGCAGAGGTAGGCAGATCTCTGCGAGTTTGAGGCCAGCCTGGTCTACAGAGTTAGTTCTAGGACAGCCAGGGCTACACAGAGAAACCCTATCTTGAAAGTTAATGTATTTTTGTTGTATGTATAGGTTGTGGGTGTGCATGTATGTGCACATATGTATGGTGTTTGTGTGTGACACATCTGTGCATGACACATACATATGAATGTACTGGTGTGTGTACTTGTGTGTGTGTATACAGAGACCAAAGGATGACATCAGTGTTGTCTTCTATTGCTCTCAGCATTAATCCCTTGAGACAGGGACTCTCAGTGACGCCAAAACTCACCTTCTTGGCTAGGCTGGCCAGAATCCTCCTGTCCCCGCCTCCAATGCCAGGACTACACAGTCATGACCAGTTTCTTACGTGGGAGCTGAGGATACAAATTTGGGTCTCTGCTGCTTCATTGCTTGCTAGAGCTCTTACCCACTGAACAGTCTCCCCCGCACCTTGCCTTGAAGGGTTTTTTAATCTCCTATATTTTTCATATCATAACAGTTTTCTCTTTTAGAAGTTAAAATTTTAGTATGTTGGATTTTATTTTAAGCCAAGGCATGTGATCCTTACATTCATCTATGTTTCTAGCTATCCAGTTTTCTCAATAGTTTTTATTGAATAGCACACCTTTCTTTTCCCTCCTCCTACATGCAGTGTCTTTTTAAATATATATATATATATATATATATATATATATATATATATATATATATCCAAATCTTCTAAAAATTTACCTGTTTGCAGCTTTCAGATTCATTACCCAGGTAACTCTCTGTTCTTCTCAGTGGTGTGGCTTTATCCTTTTATAATCCAAGGACTTGAGGCTTGCATGTGAACTTCAGAGTCTCCTGCCCAGTTCTGAAAAGTGAAAGAGTTGGTATTTTTACTGACGTCACTGAAGTTTGCAGCATAACACGGACAAGTTAACATTTGTCTGGTGTTTGGTCTTTTCTGCTGGAAAGGAAAGTGTGTTTTTTCAGTGTCGTCTCTTACTCAGCCTTGTCTTACCCGGTCATATCGTATATTCTGTTCCATATTCTCAGGCTGACTTGTGAGCACAGTTGTCTCTTTGCATGATTCTAGCAGCTGTTTCTGCACTCAGAGGTAAGTGCTGAGATTTTGCTCATTGGTGTTGAAGTCACCTTTAAAGTTTTCCTTATGACTCAAAGTTATTTCCTTACTGATTCTTTTAGGCTTTCTGTGTACATTGCCATATTATTGAGGGGGTGGCAAGTGAGCCTGCTTTCCAACTAATATATAAATATATGCTTTATTTCTTTTATAATTGAATTGACTCCCATCTCTGGAGTGATGACATCGGGTCGTGACAGCCATATTCAATCCTGATTTGTTCCTCATTTTAATTGGAATCTATTGACTCTTTCATCATTTACTATGATGTATTTTGTGCAGTTATAATCAGGTGACAGCTAAGGAAATAATTCTATTTATTATCATTGTATGCAGGAAATTATGATATGTGTGTGGGTATGTGTGACCTGTCGCTCCTACAGAGGTCAGAGGGCAACTTTGTAGAGTTGGTTCTCCAATTCTTTTGCTTGGGTTCCAGGGATAGAACTCAGTTGTCATGGGTTCCAGGGGTGGAAGTCAGTTGTCGTGGGCTCCAGGGATGGAACTCAGTTGTGGGCTCCAGGGATGGAAGTCAGTTGTCGTGGGCTTCAGGGGTGGAAGTCAGTTGTCGTGGGCTCCAGGGGTGTAACTCAGGTTTTCAGTCTCATTCAGCAAGCACCTTTCACCCTCATAGCCCATAGTGCTGACACTGAGAAATTATGTCAGTAGGTGTTTTTGCCTTGGTATGTTCCTGTCTTTGGTTCTTTGAGGCAGGGTCTTTCACACAGCCCTGGCTGTCCTGAAACTCATTCTGTAGACCAGGCTGGCTTCAAACTCAAGAGATCGGCCTGCCTCTGGCTCCAAGTGCTAGGATTAAAGGCGTGCGCCATCATGTGGCTGAAATGCCCTTGCCTTTGAACTAGACTTGGCTGATGGGTTTTACTTTAAATGTTGCCAAAATCTGTTTATTTATGTTTCTTAGATCTAGCTTTGGGTTTCAGGGTCTGCCTGTCTCGCCTTTGGGTCTGTCGGCTTCCTGTAGTTAACTTCTTCCCCTAGCAGCTGGGTGGAATACTGTGTTACAGCCTTCCTGAAATTGACAGCAGACCTTTGACATATTTACTGTGTTCCACCCTCTCTTGTCTTGGTTACTTTCCTAATTCATATTGTAACAGAAAGCCGTCTACTTTAATCCGTGTTTTCAGATTAGAGCAGAAACTTCTAGCATCTGTATGGCTGTCACTAAGTCCTTTCCTTCCCCTGTTCTTTGTATTTGCTGATCTTTTGGAAGATTCCTCTTCTGAATTCTGATGTTCAGAGTAACTGCATGCATTCAGATGTTGTAACACTTGCCATTTTCCTTATTTCTAGATATCTGGTTTACATTCACAGGAGAAAGTCAGTTCTTTTCTCTCTATTGCCCTTAGCAAAGCTGTTGTCACCACACTCTTCAGGGGCTATCTGTCCTTCTGCCTATCAGTGTCATCGCTGACAGCTGTGATGTGCTCCGGCCTGTGCTTTGGCAATGTCCCATCTGCCATAACTTTAATTCTCAGGGTCATTGAATTGGTTGTTTAGGGTCCCAGCACTTTCTGTTGCTGCCATGCTGAAGATGTGCTCTGTGTGTCTTCAGTATTAGGATTCTGAGGAGAGCCTTTTATCTGCTGTATTCCTGCCTTTTGGTTAGGTGACTTTTCTTTACATAGCTGCAGCTGAAGCACTGCGATTCTGTGCCCATTTCCAGAATAGCTTAATGAGCAAATCTATGCTCATGGCATATGGTCATTATTTTCTAACTTCCATTTACCTAAGTCTTTTGTTTATATATCTGGTCTGTGTCTTCTTCATATGGGTGTGCTTAGCCCTGGCATTATGCCTAAAGTCCTGTCTAATAGGTCTGATGTGGACAGATTGTTCTGCAATGAGAACCCCAATTCCATCCACCCTTTCTTGGGTGTCCTAGAATTGCTTTGTTTGTTTTCTTGCTTGAGAGTCTCAAGCTGGCCTCAAACCTGTGCTCTTCCTACCTCTGCTTCCTTAGTGCAGGAGCTGTAGAAATGACCTACCATAGACTGTTTGCAATTTTGCTTTATTGGTTTGGTTACTGCTAATTGGCGGTTGATGTTTCTGGCGCTAACTCATTTTTTGCATGTTTATATCTTCACCATGGGAAAGACCCTTATTTAGGTTTTTGTTCTGCTTTCAACTTTTGCTGATTTGGTGTGCACCTCTTAGCCAGCCCATAGGCAGATTTCAGGGCAACCTGAAAGTGTCCTCAGTAGCACGGAAGCTTAGTCTCATGCTTTGATGGATGGATGCATTTGCTTTTATTTCCATTCTGTTCTGCTTAGTTTTTACGCTAAATTTGCTTTTTTTCATGTCATTTAATGAACTTTTAAAATTTGTTTTGTTTCCATATTCTGCCTAAAGTTAGACTCTGTTTTAAGTTTTTCCAAATGCCTCTCTAGCTAACTCTCTAGCTGATCTCTGGATGCCGCTGGGTTATAGTTTGCTTGTATGTTTTTAATGTAGTGAATATCAACTGTTCCTTCCATAAGCAATGCCAACTACTGATCCCCCCCCCGTTCCTTTTGAAATCTCTTTTCTGCCACCCGGTTTTAGCTGATAGGATCACTTCCCTTAATTTTTCTAGTATTTACATTTATAGCTTTCATAAACTTTTATTCTTGAATATATATGATTGTTTCACTTCAAAGGTATTTTGCCTCTCTGTGTAATAGCTAAAGAATAGATATGCATGTATTCTTCATTTTGTCTTCCTTTTCACCTGATAACTCTTGCTGGTTATATCCTTCTATGTTGCTGTTGTAGATAATAATTGCATTCCTTTCTATTATTTTTAAAGTTAGAATTGCTTTGTTCCTATTCATCACCCCTCCCACCCTCCCTGCCCCTCTTGCTATTCTGCTTGCTCCCAAATGTCCTTCCTTGCTGTTCACAAATCATAAAGTACAGCTTCCCCCTCTTTGTGCCCCTCTTCTCACCCTTAAGATCTTCTCTCCATCATGATCCTGTTTCTATTCACATTCTATACAAAATTAAAAACGAATATAATCTTAAAGATGAAAAGACATGCAGGTCACACATCCACACTTATCAAGATTCACTGAAAGCTAAGTGGGAACTTGGAAGAGAAAGTAGGTCCTCCAAAATGGCAGTAGTATTAACCATAGAACCAGATTTTTCCTATATACTACTATCAGTACAAATTCAGGAACTCGAATTTGACATATTTAAAAAACATTTTACACTTGCCTTTTTGCTGCAGTGACAGTTTAGCTGGGTATAAATTTTTAGGTCTTACATTATCTCTCTGTAATTCTATGGCATGGATAATGTCTGCAAAGCTGTATCATTCTCATTTAGTTATCATAAAAAACAGAACTGCTTTTCTCTGTAATAAAAGGGCACACTAGGAAAGATGGTTCAGTGGCTAAGAGCAGCACTTACTGCTCTTGAGAGGATGCCTTAGTCTCCCAGCTCTAACCACTTGTAACTCCAGTTCCAGGGGGGAGTCTGACACCTCTGGTGTTGACAGAGACTGCTTTCATTTCCCAGATGCCCAGACCCAAATAATCACACAAAGCTATATTAATTATAAACTGTTTGGCCTATTAGCTCAGGTTTGTAATTAGCTAGCTCTTACAACTTAAATTAACCCATAATTCTTGTCTATATTCAGCCACGTGGCTTGGTACCTTTTCTCAGTGTAGCATTCTCATCTTGCTTCCTTTGCATTCTGGCTGGTGACTGACTGTCTGCCTTTCCTCTTCCCAGAACTCTCCTAGTCTGGTGCCCCACCTATACTTCCTGCCTGACTGCTGGCCAATCAGCGTTTTATTAAACCAATATGAGTGACAAATCTTCACAGTGTACAAGAGCATTATCCCACAGCACTCTGGTCTCTGCTGGCAGTGCACTCACATGCATATACCCATACACAGACATACACACACACGAGAGAGAGAGAGAGAGAGAGAGAGAGAGAGAGAGAGAGAGAGAAATAATCTTAGAAATTAAAAGACATACAGGTGCACTCAAAGGAAAGGGTATTGATGTCCTCTGTGATGCCCATTGCCACCTCTAGTCTACATGATGTTACCTCAAAGGACAGAACTTTTGCATAATTCACAGTTCCCAGGGAAGAGGTACTACCTAGCTGTGAAGTTAAAAGCACCTTCCTAGTAAAACTTCACATCACAAACTGAAGCGGCAGCCATTCGTTTTATCAAGCGACTGACAATATTAGAATGAAAAATGAACTGATTGTGTTAATGCATAAGGTGGGCTCTGTTTTTCAAAAGTCAGGGTGCACTTTTTAGAAGCATAGCGATTACATAAAGTGAAACTTCTTTACAAGTGTGTGATTAATGTATTTTTAATGAGCCCAGTTCTTCTTTTAGTCAACTCAGAGATAGAAAAAAAAAAAAAGACAGGAAACCAACATTTCTCGCCCTCGGGATCCACACACACAATGGTTATTATGAGCTTGAGTCATGGTGAATATTATCAATATCTCCAATTTTCCCTTCACCAGGTGCTGTTCAAATATTATAAAGAACTCAATGAATGAGCTGGTATCCAATTTGAATTTCAGCAAGAGTCTAATAAAAGGAAACTAATTTATGAGCTCTTTTCAGGTGTGACATTGAGTTTTGTACTGATTGTGGCTAAGAAATGTATCATTTTAGAATTCCTGCAGATGAGCCTACGTTTGTTCAGTAATTAGATAACAGACTGGAGCATCTGGGCAAGGCAGAGCTCCAGAGCTGATGTTGGGCGATGCTTCTCGGGAGCTGCAGCCCTTCCTGTGGCTCCTCTGGCGTGGGGCAGGCATCCTTCCTTACCCCTGCCTTCGTCATTTCCAGCTCTAAGTACAGTCCGCCATTTGCATGGCCCCAACCTGCTGAAAGTCAGTGGATCTATGCAAAACCCAGTTTTCTCAGAGAAGACCCAGCCTGTGGCTGTGAGCCAGTGTTCAGCACCCTTGACTCAGACAGCCTTAGCCAGCATTTACATCCTTTACTGGGAAGATACTGGCAACAATGCTGGTCCTGTGGGTCTGGCAGAGATGCTCCCTTGCTCGCAAGCTTCCACCAGAGAGTCCCTCCGAGTGTGGTTTCCAGTGCAGCAGTGTTGGTCTGTCCTGGGAGAATAGGAAGGAGAACTTGTTAAAAAACAAGACCCTGTGTTCATCCTTTCTGAAAATGAGTGACCACTGCCCTAGGCCTCTCCTCCCAGTGATTCAACTTGGACTCCCCTGGGAAATTTGAGATGAGTTTTGAGGGGCAGGTGAATAAACACCAGTTTGATAATGGTTGTGTTTATCCTTACTCTTAACTTCCACTTATGGTAGATGTTCTTACCTTAGCATTTGCAGGCAAAATTTAAAGTATTTATCTAAAGACACGAGTTGATTCATAGCAATCGCTAAATATACAAGTTCAGGTGATATGTGGGTGTCATAGAAACTGTAAAGTTACCTGCTGACAGCTTAGACCAGACACTAAGACCAGTCTAGTGCTGAGAAGGTAGAGGTGTGGGTTTGGACAGTGCCCCTTCCAGGGCTCTGTGTGAATTCCATAAAGTGACCGAAGTATCACTATGTGGAAAGTTCTCTGCTGCACTTTATCTCAAATAATACAGCTCAGAGATTTTTTTAAAGGGTTCCTCCAAGTATATATGTTAAGTATATTCCCCCTAATGCCCTATCCCCATTTTCTCAACCCTTCTTCCCCATTAATCCCCTCTGTCCCTAGACAGGTTTACTCCTAATGTCATGTCATATGTGTGTACATGATTGTTACACAGTTGTATGAAATCCCAGGAGACACAAATGGGAAAACCCGATTTTTCCCCCTGAGGTTGATTTAATTCATTCAATATGATTATCTCCATCCATTATTTGGCAAATGATATGACTTTGTTCCTTTTGCTGAAAATTTGTGTGTAGGTATGGGTAGGTGTCTACCATATTTTCTTAATCATGAATTTTTTTAAGTCATATGCTATCTCATTACCCCCTACCCCGTAACCCTTCTTACTCAGGTGTTGGATACCACTTACCAGGGTTGAGCCATGGGGATTAGAAAAATCAGTATAGAGCATGAAGATGCAAGTAAAAGTAATAAACAGAAGCACAGGATAGTACTGGGAGGGAGTTCCAGTGAATAATGAAAATCGCCCACGTTTAATTTCCATTTGCTTGAATACCCCGACCCTAAAAGATAGAAGTAAGATAAAAAAAAAACTGCATTAACATGATACAAGGAATGAACAGACCAGTTGAAGGATTATGGGCTACACTATTAGTTAAACATTCTATTGCCAGAAGACAAGTCATGCTCATACCCTAGACTTAAACATTCTGAAGGCAAACCACTCCCTGGGTGGAATCCATGGTTATCTCCCTAAGGGAGTCGGAACTTAGCTGGATCCTTAGACTTTTGTTTGAGGTAGAAACAGATCTACTTTTTAATACCTGAAATATCAGGGCTGGATATTAGCCACACCTACTAACAATAACCCTGAAGAAACAGAAGTAAGTTTTAACTCTCTGACCTTTAGTCAAGGTTGAATGGACCCATACCTATGGGCCCTGTCACTCAGGCCAGTGTACCCTACCTCAAAGTTACCTCTCAAAAAGGCAAATATTCCTAGCAATCATATATCATGGAGAATGAACAAAAATCCAGGGGGAAGTCAACCGTAAGGGAGAGAGTGGGCTAGGGGAGGTCCAGGGGAGGCTGCTCAGAGAATCTGCTCCATAGCAGATGGGGCGGCAACAGGAAGTGACTGGAGGTCACTTGGAGACCAGCTTTAAATCATAAAATCCCTTGGTTAGTTTGTATTGCTAGGAATTCTCCACAGGTATTCTGAGGATTCTTCATCTCACGGAGTTTGCCTAGAGGTCAGGAGTAGGCTGTCCTGGCTGCAGGGTCTTTGTGGTCAGTACACATTAGTGACTGGTCCTTGGATGTGACAGCCCGCTAAAGTGAAGTGTAAGTGTGGATCACCTCCTGGGATTCTTTCATCTCCTCTAGTTCAGAGGAAGCACATCGCTATCCTTCCATCTGGTTTCACAAGCCAACAAATCGAAGAAACTCAAAGGAGAAGTGTTAAGACAAAGGGTAGCAGTGTAGGGAAACCTTATTCTCAAATTCTCATTCTGAATGGACACAGATGGATGGTCATACAAAGAAAGAAAGAAGGGGACCCGCGGGTGACCGAGGGATTGTATATACCACCTGTGTTAGGTAGGGGTCCACACCCTGTGCAACTGGAACTCACTGGAGAGAGTTTCTACTATGGCAGTTCGTAAGAGCTGTGTGACCCACAGATTCTGTTAGCCACTGGGGCATACAGTTGCTTTATGGATTGCAGACTGCCGTCTACACCCATGCTCTCTTCATCTGCTGATTAAGCCAACCACTGATTGAAAGCACTGCATCTGTCCTGAGCACGCACACAGCACGCACGCACACACCCCCCATCTGTCTGTCCATCTGTAACCTTTTCTTCCCATTGCCATTATTCCCAACTGTTATTATTCCCAAACAACTGTTTGCACAGAATTTGCATTGTATTAGGCATTATGGGTAATGGAGAGATGATCTAGAATATCCCAAGGCTGTTTGGAGGTTACCTGCAAATAAACCACACAGAACAAAGATAAGGTCTTGCATGTCTGAGAATTTGATATCCAGGGGAGTTCCTGGAACCGACCCTTTCAGATACCGAAGGAAAACTGTGCTTACCCAGATTTCAAAATTGAATTAAAAAAAAAATCTGGAAGGGTGGTTAGGGTGGTTTTTCTTCTGGAGAGAGGAAGAAAGTTCTGGCCAATACCGTGTTTGCATTCCTGGACAGAACCAGTTATTGTGTGCTGAGCAAGGACCTCCACGCCACACCCAGGCTTTGCCCTGTTAACCTCTTTGCATTATTACTTGAGTCTGTGGCCACAGCCTGCTTTCTACTTACGAGGGTGCTGGAAAGGGGGTCCTGGCTTCTGGCTGGCGCTCATACTACAGAGAGTTTCTTGTATTTTATAGAGAGTATGTTTAAAGATAGTAGGTGACCAAAAGACAAACATCCATCCCATCCCATCCCAGGTAAGAGACACTTGCGGAGTGGTGAGCACCAGGCAAGCCTGTGTGTCCTTAGCCCCCTGCCCTTCTCTCCTCACAGGCAGACACTTCTGTCCCCATGCTTTCCTGTCCTTCCTGTTAACCAGGACATATCTCAGAGCCACCTGTTTGACTTTTGAATACTCAGTCAGCTCTGCCAAAGGTTTGTTTATTATGTCCCCATCCCCCAACCCTAACTGAGATGCAGTTGCCTTCCTTGCTATTCCAGGCTCCATTGGAGAATTTGTCCTCCTCCTTTCGTGCTGGGTATCCTAGCTGTTCGTGGCCATGGTTCTGAGTGCAGCCAGTGTGTGCTGGGATCTGTGTGATATTCTTCTTACTGTCCTGTCCTGTGGACTCTGTTTCAGCTAAGAATGAAGCCTTGGAGCACTCATTTTCCATATAAAATGTAGCGGGGGAGAAAGGCAAGCAGACTGGGAACCAGGTCTGTGTGAGTCTCAAGCCAGCGCTGCCCCATATCTAGGTCTCCCAAGAAGCACAGGGCAATCTATTCCCCTCCACTCTCCCTCGTGTTTACATCACTAATTTGTGTGTAAATGCTGCTTTTTGGTTATTTTGTGAATTGGAAGAGAGTATAAAAGCCTTTGGATATCTGGCCTTCTTAATATCTTATGCATTTTGAATGATTTCAGAACAAAATAAAACTTTTAATGGGTGTGGAGAGCATGAAGCCTTAAAGAGCCTACTGGTGGCGCAGCCTATGACTTCCTGGAGCTTGGTATTCTTCACTGTCAGATTCTAGCAAGCGCTTCTCTAGAAAATCCTGTAATGATTCATCTGTCAAGAAAAAAGCCTCCACAGTCATGAAGCACTGCACGTAAAAATATCCTTTAATTGCAAACTTTGGGAAATTATGCCCTGTGATTTCAGCAAGGCTGAATCCCAGTCAGGTGCCTAATTGCTCCCCAGTTTCCCTGGACGAAGCCAGGTAAAGAACAAGGACACAGAAGGAGAGGGAAGCAAGGAATTAGCCTCACCCTGTGGGCCCTCCTTCCTTTCTTGGCCTGAAAAGCATTTTTAAATCACTGTAAATCAAAGCAACATAAGTAATGCAAACTGTTAAGTTTAATGAAAGATGTGGTAGAGTCAGAGCTGGGGATGTGTATCCCAGGCTAGAGATCAACTCTCATCTATGGTCTTCTGGAAGTCGGTAGAAACCGCATGAGCTGAAGTCAAATCGGGTTATCTGTTGCAGAGCAATTGTTTGCACGTGCCGTCTGATTGGTGGGAGGGTTTGATAGATCAATGGTTTCCAATCCCTATAACTGTGCTGGGCACACACTGGGGAGTTAGGAACTTACACAGCTCGAGGAGAATCAGAGGGACATCGGTAGACATCACAAGCATGTTGAATCCATAGATAACCAACCAGCACCCCGTCTCAAGCTGACCCTCGTATTTACAGACTCACTGAGTCGGCTCTAACACCAGTGCTCCCGGGTGTTTTGCAGTCATGCCTAAGCAGGAGGAAGTTCTGATGATTGAAGGACCCAACTCAAGTGTTCCCGGCTTAAGACTGGACAAGGCATCTGCTGCCTTGCTCCCTCTCTGTCGCTCAAAGCAAGCCTCCTTTCACAGTTTATTTAGTGCCTGTGCCATTGGCGTGCCTGAGCTGAGTGCCTCAGTGCTGTAGGGTGTTCTGAAACGCAAGCTGTAAGTGCCCTTGGAGAGAGTGTGTTCAGACCCCAGCCACAGTGCTGCCGCTGTGAGTTCTGTTGTTTATTCTGTCCTCGGTGGAAGTCATGATGCCAACCCCCATAGGAGAAGAAGTCTGTACTGAGACTACTGGGTCAAATGTTACTGTTGTCGGAAGTACCCTGGTAGACTATCGTAAATAATCTAGGAGTCCTTCAGCCCTGTCACACTGACACATGAACTTCACCATCACATGTAGCACTATTAATAAAATTCCAGAGACAGATATTGGGATTCAGCCTGAAGGTCAGAAAAGAAAAGTAACCAGCTACTGGCTCTTACCTCTACTTCAGTCTGAAATGGCGATCCTGCCTCCAGGAATCTCAGAATGATACTGTGTGAGAGCTGTTTCCTCCCGTGTTATATTCCTCTCTAGTGCTGGGATTAAAGGCGTGCACCACTACCACCTGGTTTCTATGGCAAACTAGTGTGGCTGCTGGGATTAAAGGTGTGTGTCACCACTGCCTGGTCTGTAAGGCTGACCAGTGGGACTGTTTTACTCTCTGATCTTCAGGCAGGCTTTATTTATTAAAATATGAATGAAATATCACTACAATCACATGCAGTGTCCACGGCAACTTTATAGAACACAACTACATTACTAGCTTGATTTAAGTTCCTATACAAAGTGGTGGTATTATAAATGAACTTTAAAACCTCACATCTTAATACCAGAGAAGTTTGGGTTTTTTATGTATGTTAAGTCTTAAGAAATCTTTGGCATGTGACTTTACAGTAAGTGAGTTAGAAACCCATCTCCTGAGCAAATCAAGAAGTCCAGCAGATCACTTCTGCTTCTTTTCTGTCGCTGCATCTCAGCCATGTGCTGAAACCTAACTGCAAAGGAGGCTGGGAAATGAAGTTGGAGCTTTCATAGCTAGCCCTGCTGTAGTTTTTAAAACTGTTGCCTTTGTCATTTCTCTCTAGGTAAATAATAAAGTTTTAGGTAAACAGAATTTTTATGCTTTTAGTTAATTTCCAAATAACTTTTTTTTTCAGCTATTCACCAGAGAAAACAAGTCTTCATCCTCTTGTGTTCCCCAATTAAAGACGAAGCCCTTAGATGTCGGGACCATGCTATATTCTCTTGTTCTGTTAATATTTCTGCCAACCATTCCTGATGCACATTTTTTATTGAGGATATTTTTGCCATTGAATAAAAAGTTATATAAAAGATATATTCAGTCTATGTCCAGGGATGTCTGACCCTGCAGTATTGCAGATGCTAGACCACAAATAGTACACAGCACTCAGCCTGCGGAATGCCAGCTGTGTCTGACCCTGCACTATCGCAGGTGCTAGACCATGACTAGAGCACAGCACCCAGCCTGTGGAATGCCAGCTGTGTCTGACCTGGCACTATCGCAGGTGCTAGACCATGACTAGAGCACAGCACCCAGCCTGCGGAATGCCAGCTGTGTCTGACCCTGCAGTATCGCAGGTGCTAGACCATGACTAGAGCACAGCACCCAGCCTGCGGAATGCCAGCTGTGTCTTCCCCGGCACTGCTGCAGGTGCTAGACCACGAATAGAACAGTGGCACTGCTTTGATTCTTCTCCCACTGTCTAGTGTCCTCCACGATCTGCTCACTTTTCCTGTGGCTTTATTATGTGGACTCTGAGGCGTGGCCTCAGCCGTTTGTTGTCATTTTTCTAGCAAGGAAAGGGGCAGTAATAGTGACTCTCAAGCCCATTGTTTAAGGGAAAATATCAGCTCATGCACCAGGAAAACTATAAAAGGCATACTTGGATATGCATTTGGTAACATTTATACTTCATTGCAATTCTGGAGGATTCTTAACCTTGCTGAAAAGAAGCAAGTGTCACACAATAAGCCATTTCATAAAGCGCCTTTACAAGGGAAGCGGCCCAGCTGTCCACTAGGACATGTATGATATAGACATACAATGTAATGACTGCAGAACACATTTCTGATACATGCTGAAATATGAGCTAACAGAAAAGGTTGTGCTAAGTAAAATGTCAGAGCCAGAGAGATGGCTATGTCATGGGTCCACATAAGTAAAGAATACAGGCTATGTAACATGTAGGTTTCCAGAGGCCTCGGGTTGTGTGAGGGGACACTGCTCAGTGGGTACAGCATTCTGTTTGGAATGGTAGAAATGTTTGGGGGATGGGTAATAGTCATGCTTGCCCAGCCTTGTGTGTTTGTTTAATGGCAGAGAATTATCAAATACTTACAGCAGTTAAAATGGCAAATTTTATATTATATGCTTCCACAATAACTAAAAGTTACATTGGAAAGAGATTGGATCTGAGCCACTGAGCCGGACCTGGGTCTGCCTGTTACTACTATGTGTGTGTGTGTGTGTGTGTGTGTGACTTGTGGCAAAAGTTTCACTTCACTGAATGTTCCTTTGCACACTGTGAGAGCAAATGAAGTCCCGAGGGCATTGTGTAGTTGACGTGATCACAGCCATGTCAAGGACCCCAATGCCTCAGGCCCATGGCAATGGCAAAGTCTTCCTTTGGACCAAGTATGAATGGTTTAGCTAAAGCCAGTATATGCAGAAACTATCAACCCCAGCTTTCTCTTCTTGGATTGATCATTGCCTTCTGAGATGGCCCTCTTATAGAGAGAGACATCCTACCAAGATTAGCTTAACTGGCCTCCTTGTGCAGCTATGTACAAGAAACCTGCCTCCTCAGTAGGTGAGATACAATAAACACCCTGTGTTTCCCAGCCCCTGCTGGTGCATCTCCATCAGAGCTTATGGCCCAGCTGATCCCAGCTTGTCTGTACATGTGTCTGTCCCTTTTTTTGTCTCCTCATCACCCTACTAGCCACAGCAAGTCCAAAGCCATGCAGGTTAGGCATGTACCTACGAAAATCAGGACAGCCCTGCTTTTTGTGAAGGGTTACTGTGGGAACTGTGACTCGCTTGTCTCATACTCTGCACCATGTAAAAGGTGATGAGAAATACCAATAGTGGCATCATTACAGGGTGTGTTGAATAGTTGTTTATTGCCTCTGTAGTACTGAGGATGTATATACATGTGCACACACTCATACCCATGCACAAACACTACACACACTTAGATAGGGGTTGCAGAGAAATACCTGTATCTGGAGATCAGACATCTTGCAATAGTAACCATTTGAAACAGAACTGTATTTGCAGAACCTTGCCAAAAGCTCTGTGTGTCACAGGAGAGGTGACATATCTATACCCAGACAGCTATGTAAAAATGGCAATAAGGGAACAGCAAGGAGGGGCAGCTGACAGATTAGAAAGGGGCAGGGAGATGTGAACACCCTTCCTACACTGTGCTTCAGGCTGGCGTCCTGGGTGAGGCTGAAAGGAGCAAAGGTCAAGTGTCGTTCTGACTGTTTACAAAGATGATGTCTACGCGGAACTCATTGAAAGTGATAAAACCGCAGGTTATTGTCGGAAAACCACTTTAGAATGAGGTGTGTGTGTGTTTATACATTCACTTTCTGTGGAGATTCAAGAGTAAATCCCATCAGTTTTATCAACACATTAGAATC
Source organism: Ondatra zibethicus (assembly GCA_004026605.1). NCBI lineage: Eukaryota > Metazoa > Chordata > Mammalia > Rodentia > Cricetidae > Ondatra > Ondatra zibethicus. The sequence continues at coordinate 188,706 of PVIU01000150.1, forward strand.
TATCCACTTTTCTCCTTGCAGGCACATAGTCCAGGCCCCCCTCCCAATAAGTGCTCAGTGTCTGAATGAACAATCAGCGAACTAAGGAAGGAGGGGAAGTGTCAGCATGACCTGCATCCATTGTGTACAAAAGACACCGAATGAAAACGATCCCTTTCTCTTTCGCAGATCAGAAACCACTCTCTTGGGACCATTCATAAGCAAGAGACACCAACACTGTGACCTATGCCGGTGCCGCCGCCGCCCCCACCACCTCCACCGCCCCCACCTCCTCCACCTCTTGGGGCTCCTCCACCTCCACCTCCACCAGGGCCCCCGGTAAGACCTGTTTGTTTTTCTCTCTGTTTTATTGTGGCTCACTGGCCTTGGAATGACCTTGAATGGGAACTTGGTGTTGGAATACAGGTGACACCGGCTCTTGCCTCTTGCGTGACAGGGTGTACACCTTAGGATCCTGGCTCTGGCTGCTTTGGGGTCTAATCAGTCTGGACTACATGTTTCTCCCCCCTACTCCCCACACATCTCATTTGCGCCTTATTTCCATCTCCATGATTTCCTCCTCAATTCCCACCACATGGTGCATGCTTCCCCAGTCTCTCTAAATGACTTCCCATGTCACTGGACACTCTGGTGAGAGGGTCCTGCTGAAGTCAGGCCCATAAGGCACTGAGAAGTCAATTTGCATGTGAGGTGTCATGCAAAAGGTGATGATAATACCCTGGCTTCAGTCACTCAGTTCTGTGTCCAGCAAGTTACACGTTGGGTGAAAGCTATTGGGAAATGGGACTCACTGACAAAGTTTCCTGATTCTGAAGCAATGAATCGAATCTACTTCCATCCAGGCTATACACTTTTAGTTTAATCATCTGATTTGTGTTAGAAGAGGGCCACGGAAAGTAGACATTCTGTTCTGGAACGGAAATTGCACCATTGACATTGGGATCAACTAACTGGGGTAGGGAGCTGGGAAGCTATACATTTTAGGACACATAACAACATCCCCAGCTTCTACCTGTGCAATGCCACCCTTCAAGTGTGGCAATAAAAATGTCTTCAGATATAGCCTGGTGGAGGAAATTATAGACAGAATAGAAATAAGTATTGAAGTTTCACTGATGAACTTAACTCCACACGCTCAAAGTCAAGGTCATCGCCACGTGGTGAGGAACAGTTTGTAAATAAAGAAGATGAAGGGGAAAGTATTCATGAATCCTAGATTTGCTGACCCTGAAGAATGCAGCAGCTGGAAAAACAGACACATCAAAAGTCGTTAGTGGATCTGGGGAAATAGTCTTTTTACAATCACTGCTGGTGACATATACATCTAGAGTTTCCTAAACGGTGAACAGTTCTTTCTAGAGCATTCTAGACAGGAAACAATAAACCCATGCACATCATTGTGTAGTCAGGCTGTTTCTCTTTTCAAGAGTGGTTAAGAATTACACCCTGAAGTAACCAAAAAGAATTTATGCAAAGGTATGCACACAAATACATTTTAGACTGGTGAAAAATAATAGTTTATGAGAACTAATTTTTTTACATTACACTGCAAATTAAAAACTGCATCGTAACACATTATTAATTAAAAATGGCATATATGGTTATCACTTTTAAGAGTATTGACAACATGCCTATTGCACATAGTGAAATCAGCTGTGTAATTTACATCATAAGTAGAAAAGATCATAAATAAATTTGATAAGCTGATATAAAATTTAATATTTTATTAGGAAATTCTTTGGTTATTTTTTTTTGCATTGTCTCATTCATTCCTTTTTTAAATGTGTGTCTCATAGGGGAACAGGTCACTTGGAGCAGAAAATATCTATGTAAATTTTAGTATTTTAAAATTAGCTTCTGCAATCTGGAAAATCTTTGCCATGTATATTAAAGGTAAAAATAGTTAATGTCCTTGGTGTTTCCAGAGCTCTTATAGATCAACATGAAAAGGATGATGGGAAAACAGATACAGGTAAAAGGATGCTCAGATTTAGAGCATTTTGGATTTCAGATTTTTAAATTCTGGATGCTTACCCTCTAAAATCTATTTACAACTATTTCAAAACCTAAAAATACCAAAAATAGAAACACCCTTTATCTCATCATTTCTGGTAAAAAATGATCCACCCATAGTGAGAACACAGGATTCATCTGCTTGTTTGACGATGGGAGGGTTTAGAATTGGCCAGGGTGTTGGAACTCTTAATGAGAGCACAATTATGATTTCCTAAGAGGCAGTTTTGTGGTATCGATCAAACAGTTTAAAAAATGAATGTACTCTAGGACCAGTTTCATTCCAGGCCGTTTTCTTAAGAAATTAATGATGAGAGCCAGTGAGGAAGGAAGACACTAAGGAAAGAAGCCCCTAGACACAGCAGGACTTACAGAGACTGTGGCAGCATGCACAGATCTGCACACTGAGCGAGGAAGAAGACACAGCCCCCATTTCTAGCCCATTAGCTCTCTCCAATATCTCTAACAGCTCACAGAGGAGTGGTGTCTCACTGGCACACAAGCCCACGGAGGGGCGGGCCCCATGCCCAGCAGTCGATGCCAACACGACCAACTCATTGGTGGTTTCCGGAGTGCTTTTGTCACACTTTCTTGTCTGGGCATTTTTTTTTTTTAACCTTACAGATCCTTTGCTTGTCTGTCATGGCTTCTGACCTTGTTTTTATGGGTTTTCTGTGTGTGCAGATGTATCTCAGCATCTGTATGTGTTTCTTGTGCTTTTTCTTTGACTTTTTTTTTCTGTTTGTGTGTTTGTTTTGTCCTATTATGTTCTTTTTTTTTAGTTTTGTGATTAATATTATTCTTAGATCCCTGTTTGTATTCTAATGAGCTAGAGAAAAGAGTGTGGGTTTGGGTGGGTGAGGAAGTAGAGGAGGGGAAAACTTTTCAGAATATATTGTATGAAAAAACTATTCTCAGTTTAAAAAATATACTAAAATTGTGAAAATAATAAGTATTTTTGATATTCTGAAAAAATACCTAGTTATATGACATTTAATAAATAGATTACTTGTAATGGTAAAAAAGAAATAAAAAAATTTTAATTACAGGAGAGTCAAAAATTGTTTCCCAGTGCACAAAACAGCATGCTAGATCTTCATTAAAAATCATACTCCAATTAGTATATAAATTCCAAAGTATAATTGATTCAGGAATATTACCCAGGAAAGCTGAAGGCACCAAGTTCAGAGTTGTTAAGGGACAGCAAGATGATCCAGGAGGAAAAAGCACTTGTTGGGCAAGCCTCAGTATGATTTTTAAAACCCACAGAAAGGCAAAATAAGAGAACTGACCCCCCCCACACACAAAAGTTGTTCTCTTATCTACACATACACGCCAATAATGATAAATAAATTTTGAGTTGATGGGGGGAAAGAATGCTGTTGAGATTCTAAGAATCTCATGGAGATTACATCTCTTTTCTTACATGTTGGGGATCAACCCATGGCCCACTCATAGTAGAGAGTGGCTCTGCTACTGAGCAACACCCCCACACAGCCCTTCTTACATACAGAACACTTCTAATTACGCCGGGAACCACGCTTCTAAAATGCATCTCTGCTAGGATGACCCTTATATCACAAGCCATCTGCTATCCCACATCAAGAAGTGCAGTCATATCCTGCCTAAGCAAGCACTTACACATATCTAGAATCCAGGCCGTGCTACAGCTATCTGGCAAGCTGCAGCCTGTGGTCCACACCTGGCCTGTGACCAAGGTGCTTTCCAGTCAAATAGTTGGGGTGAAGAACTGAAAGAAAAATATTTTATGATACAGAAAAATGACATGGTATTCAAATAAAGTTCACGGGAACACAAGCACACTCATTCATTTGCATGTCATCAGTGGCTGTGTTTTTGCTCTAGGGCTGACATAGCAACCAAGAAAAATGTTATTTGACCAAAAAGAACTTTCTTCTCACTTGTGGGCCTGTGTTTTAATAATTGATTTAGTTCTTATTTCTATATTCTTAATTTGGGCAATAAACATTTTGTGGAATTCATTTCTACATGATTTTTTTGCTACATGGGCTATCTTTCATTCGGCCCCTTAGCCCACAATCCCTGGAATATTTACTGTCTGACTTCCAGGGACTGGTCACCAATACCTGCCCTGCAGGAGGGCAGCTGGCCTCCTTCAGCCTCCCATGTCTCTCCAGCCACCAGTGAGCTCAGAAAGCTTCTATCACACTTTGTCCTCCTCTGCTTTCCCTCTCAGGGACTTCCCATGGCCTTTGACAGGCCCATGCCAGCGTTCACAGCCTGGGGCCTGCCTCCTCTCCAGCTCCTCATCAGCCCCTCTCAGGGGACTCCCCACCATGACTTTTATAAACTTGTTCCTTCTGTCTGGAAGGAACTTTCTACTAAAATCAAAGTAAAGGTCCTAGTCCACTGACCCCACTGGCTTCGGTACTTATTTTTAAAACCAAATGAATTGGAGCAATAATTATTTTTAACTATTTTATTAGTATTTACATACATTTTATCTTATATTTTTTGTGTCTGGCTTGAAATAGGCATTCAGCTTATGAAGGAAGGAAAGGAAGAGAGGAAGAGAGGGACAGAGGAAGGGGGGATTAAGGACTATCTGAGGAAACAGAGTTGAAAAACAGAGCTAAAGTTTTCATAACTAGTGATCAAGGCTCTAAGCACTTGTTAAAGATCAATAAACACGACATTATTCAGGACCCCAGGGACCATGGGAAGTAGACTGAACTCAACTCTGAATACAGCACGGGCAATGGGAATTTGTAGTCTAGAACTTGAAAAGGTGGATAGTGGATGAAGAATTACTGACAGCAAACGTGGGGGGAGGGGAATCAAGGAGACTCTGGATAAATCTATCTGCCGTGTTTGTTTATCTGTTTGTTGTAGTAACCTGGGACCTTGTGCATGCTTAGCAAACACTTTACCAGTCAGCGGCATCTCCAGCCAGCCGAGCATGATCTGGTGTGGGAGAGTTTATGACCTAATCATAACCAGGGCCATCAGATATCTGGAGTTCAGGGTTCTTGGTAAACGTATTTGGCAAGGATCTTTTTCAAAACTGAATTATGTTATAAGGAAGTGCACAGATGGGCCTAGAAGTTCCTGATGCCTGACCAAATTTTGATTGATATCGAAGGTTCCTCCCTCTTGCCTTTCACTTTCCTCTACCCAACTCCATACATGTGCATCTCTGGCATGACAGAAGGTGGGGAAGGCTGCAGGGGCTTGGGATAAGCTTCCGCTCAGCTAGGCAGCTCTGCCCTCAAGTCTCCCACCTTTATGAATCCCCCAATCTTTTCAGCTGTTCCTCTTTTTCTTGTACCTTTATAATCCAATAATGTAATTTGCCTGTGGGGTATGTTGACTCACTTTTAACTAAATTATTATTGTTGCTTTGTTTTTTGGGTGTTTTTTTTTTAAAATAACTTTTTTAAAGCCTACAATAGATTTGGATTTGGCATGCTTCAAAATTGTACTAAACTTTTATTTTCAAATCCTCTTGTACCGTTGTGTCCAAATATATTAGATGTAGTGAGAGAGTAAATTCCATAAGGGCAAATTTCATCTGCTTTCCATGGTCCCCAACAGAGGAACATATAGACATCATTGACCTGCAGAGAAACATGTAGACATCATTGACCCGCAGAGGAACATGTAGACCTCATTGACCTCAGAGGAACATGTAGACCTCATTGACCCATAGAGGAACATATAGACCTCATTGACCCTCAGAGGAACATGTAGACCTCATTGACCCGCAGAGGAACATGTAGACCTCATTGACCCGCAGAGGAACATGTAGACCTCATTGACCAGCCGATATATTTTGGAGATTGGTAACCAGACAGAGCCTGCCAGTAACACTCATGGCTATAGCATAGGTGCTGATTTATCTAATAGTTTTCCTAACATTGTTTTAATCTTGCCATTCAAGATTAAATATCCTCAGAGAGAAACAGTTGTCCCAGAACTGGCCATACCTTGGCATTTAAACATCAACTGGCTTGGCTGTCATTGCTTTACCATGAGAGGCAACACACGGTTGCAGAAGAAGCCACGGTGCCGTGCATTTCACCTCCCTGTTCTGAAGACTGTGTTTGCTACACACTGCTGAAGGGAAATAATAGTGGGCCCCCACTGTTCTGTTCTCGCCTTACTGTTTGTCAAGTCTCTTCCTTTGGAAACTCAGTGGCATCATTTTTCTCCTGTGGACTAAGGATTGCATGATTCATGGGCCAAGTAGTCATCTCAGAGTTGACAGTATCAGCCATGACGGGGAGATTTTCCTACCATCTCTGGCACGCAAGGGCTTCTGTTAAGAAAAGCAGGGTAGAAAATGCACTGTTCTCCGATGTCCCATGAGATAGTTGGGAGTCAGGAGGAGTCTTATGTTTGATGTTATTGAGGGAAAAGTGAGGGTAGGGAGAGCTGGGTGAAAGGAAGCTTGGGAGAGCTGCATATTTGTGCTCCAGACAGGGTAATCTGCATGTTCACTAGTGCTTTTGCAATAATGAAAGGCTCACAGATTCCTACGTACTGTCACTCATGTGTGTTCTCTTGACATGCTGGTGTTTTGACTGGTGCTGTTAACAGGGGACCGTAGTGTTTCCCCAGGACCAAGCGATCCTGGAAGGAGGAGGAGGTTTTTGCAGTGCACCCTCTATGCAGATTGTATTAAGCTGGCTTTATCTTTTGTTTGGCAGTTGACAAAACGGCACCTTTGTCTTCTAATGACTTTAAAAATCCAATTCCTTTCTTTGTGGATTTGCCTAGAGAGCAGTAACAACAACTGGCCTGTGAAAGTCAAGCTGGTTTTTTTTCTTTCTTCTTCGGATTTTCTGTCTGCATGAGAGGTGTGTCAGGACCTGCCACTCATGCCTGCAAGGGGCCATTCAGGACGACATTCAAACGTGTTTGTTCCGTTGCAGCTGTGAGGTGGGCGGGTGGCAGGCAGAGAAAGGAGAAGCCTGCATGGCGTATAGTTCTACACCGATGATGGCCAGGAGCTGGCAGGAGCCCACAGCGCCAGTGCTCCAGCCATCAACCCAGAAGGGCTGTCATCTCATGGACCCGACCTGAGCAGGAGCCACCCCGTGCAGCCCCTAAAAGGAAGGGAGGGAAAACTGCACAATGCCGAGACAACCCTTGGATATAGCCAGTTACTGGAGCTGAGACTCCTAGCCAGAGCGTTATTCACACCCCAGACTGCAGGAGTTTGGCCTTAGGGAACTCGAAAGCCCACCATCACTAGCCATTCCCAGAAAACCACAAGGTAGCCCTTTCCCCCTCCCTGGTCTGTCTTCATCTGAGCACGGCTGTGGTAAGAATGGGACATCCTAGAGCCTTTGGGGCCTTAGATCCCTTGCCTGTTCTTATTTTTACCTTCCTTGTCCTAAAGGAAGTATCCAAGCCTTCCAAGCTCATGTGGTGACTGTCAGTCAGACCAGGTGTGACAGCTCAGCACTAGCAGGAAGCAGTACTGGGGACTCCTAAAGTCTTTAATCAAAGGCCTTGCATGAGGTGACGCCTCGGCAGAGTGTGCCCTGGTTATACAAACAAAAGCATGCTGGCTCGTGTGCACTCAGAAATTTTTCAATAATAATTCCTGCACTTTCTCACATATCCACATGAGATTTTTTTTTAAATTTCTTCTGGCATTGTAGATGGAGCCCAGGTCTTCGACTGTGCTTGGCCAGTGCTCTTCACTGATCTGCATCTCCAGCCCCATTGTTCTTCTTTTTTATAATTTCTTTAAAAAAGAAAAGGATGAGTGACAACTTGCCAGAGGGCCGAGTGAGACTGTGTAAAGATGACAGTGTGTGACAGCAGTGGCAGGCACCTCCTGAACAGCTGCTAGGCCTGGAGCTATGCCAGGCACTCAGCATGGGTGACTTGTGTTAGAACTCAGCAGGGACAGACCTGGCGGGCCAGGTGAGGAAGCTGAGGGTCAGAGAGGCGCCAACAGGCCCAGGGTCACAGACCCACTCAGTGGTGGGGGGTGCATTCCTCTTCAATTCCTGGGTGTGTACGGGTGTTTTACCTGCATATATGTCTGTGCACCACGTGTGTACAACAATGTCAGGGGCCAGAAGAGGGTGTTGGATGCCCTGGAACTCAGGTTACAGACTGTTGTTAGCTACCAAGTGGGCGCTGGGAATCAAACCAAATCTAGCTCCTCTTCAAACGCAGCAAGTGCTCTTAACCACTTCCTCAGACCCAGGTGATATTATTCTTAGTTTTAAGAAGCACAGAGGGGCTAAGAATTTATTCAGGGGTGCACAGCTACTAATCTGATAAGGCTGAGGTCTGAACTCGGGCAGGATGGCACCAGCCCTAATCTCCAGTGTGAGGCCAGCTGCCATTGGCTAGAGATCAGAATGCACCGAGGGTGTGTGATTCTCGGCCACTGTTGGTGCCCTTTGGGATCTGCAAGCTAGAAAATGAATGGGTCACATTCCCCAGACCTTGGACATGGCATCCAAGACTCCTTCCCATATCCCAAGCTTCTTCTGGAGCTACTCCTTTCTTTCCCATTCTTCTTTTCTTTGTGGTTCCGTTGTTTTTCCATTTATCTATTCATTTCTTCCTTTAAACTGAAATTTTAAAAAAAAAAGGTAGCAGTTGAGTTTCCAAATAAAACAGTGATGTAGCAGTAGAGAATCCCATTGGGGAGGGGGTGGGGCCGAGAGAGAGGAGCTGACAACCTACTCAGCATGAGCTCACACAGAGTCTCTGCTACCCCTGACAATGGGCACATGGTGGGGACAGTAAATGCCAGATAACCTCAGCGGCAGCATGCTCAGTCCCTACCCGTGACCAGGCCATCACGTGAGGTACTGAACTCAGGCTGACAGAGCTGCAGGGTCTCTGCCCCAGAAAAGTGTAGATTCCTGAATCCAGAGCAAAGCATATCCCTGCTCCGACAGAGAAATGGTTTCCTAGTCCCAGATCAAGGGTGCCTTGGTAGTATAGTGGTGAGTATAATCCCTTCCTATTCCCAGGTTGGAAGTTTGAGCAGTATATTGTCTCTTCGTTACTTCCTACCTCCGGGTTCCTGGAAGTGTCATTTTTAAAGTCTCTTCGCCACCTAAGGAGTCACCCTCCTCTTCCCAAGCTTGCTCCTCCCATTCTTTGAACGCTTCTCCTGAACAAACAGACAAGAACAGGTTGAGGAATGAGAGAGGGTCCTGGGGCTAGCAGCTAATGAGTCACTCAGAGTTAGACGGCCATGCCACGGCCAAGGCCAGACACTGGTAGACGCCTGCCTCCTAACTTTATTCCCTTAGTTGGCACTGAGGTCACAGGTAAGGCTGCTGTGAGCTGGCTAGCCCCTGCTTCATATCTTCCACCTGCCTGTGCCCTGAGAGTTAAGAGTGGGGTCTCTGCCATGTTGTATAAGAACACCTCCAGTACCTCCAGACTCTACTAGAAATGTTTTTTTGTTTGTTTGTTTGGTTTGTTTTGTTTTTCGAGACAGGGTTTCTCTGTGGCTTTGGAGCCAGTCCTGGAACTAGCTCTTGTAGACCAGGCTGGTCTCAAACTCATAGAGATCTGCTTGCCTCTGCCTCCTGAGTGCTGGGATTAAAGGCGTGCGCCACCACCACCTGGCCTAGAATTTTTTAATTTACTTATTGTGTAATCAGTGTTCTGCCTGCATGTATCCCTGCAGGCCAGAAGAGGGCACCAAATCTCATTACAGATGGTTGTGAGCCACCATGTGGTTGCTGGGAATTGAACGCAGGACCTTTGAAAGAGCAGGCAAAGCTCTTAACCACTGAGCCATCTCTCCAGCCCCCTCTACTAGAAATGTTATGTAAAGCAAATGCAGTTACATCAGAAACAGCAAACTTAGGAGCAACAACAGTTAACACTTGGGAAATCCTTGAAAAGCCAGAATAAATCCTTCAGCACAACCGTCCCCATTCTAATTTGTTATTATTTCTCAGAGAATAGACCCCGTACCTTTGCGCTCCATGGAACATGTTTTAAAGCTCACAGAACGCGTGCGGTGCTCCTGTTCTGTCGACTGTAGCAATAGATTACCATTTCCATAAGATCCGTGCACACCGGAGGAGTCTCTGACTGTGTTCCAAGATGCTGACAGCAGGACTCCACCTGCACCATGTGGAGCCTTGGAACACAAAGGTGCGAAAATGTGTTTGTGTCCTTCAGCCCTCTGTTTGGAATGCATTGTGGGAAGCTATGGGCTTCAGCAGGGATCCTGTAATGGCACAGCCCGCTGTGCAAAAAGGCAAAAACCATGAGTTTTAGAGTTAGGCAGATTGAAAACTGAATCGCAGGAGCCATTTCCTAGCTGTGATGAGCGAATTATATAACAACTCTGAGCCTCAGTTTCCCCATGTATTCGTGGGAATAATAATGGCCACTTCCTGGGGTCTGTTGCCCCTATCATAAAAACGTCAAGAAGGGAGGAACAGGGTTTTTTGGTTGTTTGTTTTCCACAGTGTGTTCTTAACATTTTGGGGATTGCCTGGCACATGGTGACACTTGTAAATGCGCAGGGAATGAATGACTCCTCGGCTAACAGTGAGGATCCAGAGGATGGCAGAGGGTGTTCGCCAACTGTCTCTGATAAACAGCAGCAACGACTCTTTCAGAGAGCAGAAACAAACCCAGTCAAAGGTCTGTGTTATTGTAAAGCTGCCAGGATAGACAGAGGTTAAGATAAAGACTGAGAGCCCGAGCTGACAGTCACCATTAGTCTGAAAGGGGTCCAAAAACAGGAAGCAACGAGCATTCCTTGGGGTTGTCTGTGGTTTCTGACTCACTCTGCCAGGTTGCCCTGCCTGTGGATTCTGTGGATCCATTCTCCCAGAAGTGGCCTTCCCTTTCTTTCATGCTGAGTTTAGTGGCTCTGTGTCCACACCACAGCAGGGAGCATCTGGGACAGCAGGTTTGAACCACATGGCCTTTGCTGGGGCTCATCTCTGCTGCGGTGTCTCATGGGGGAGTGCCTCACCCACTCCAGGGAAACTGCAGCACAATTTAAGTACTTTAAACATTTGGAGAAGGTTTTGGTTTGTCGTTGGCCAACAGCAGCAGCAGACTAACACACTAGCTGAAGGGAAAGCCTCTGGATGGCTTCGTGGTCATACCAGTATGGGAATTCTAGATGGCCTGACTTTAAGCCCTGGGTTCTAGAGCAGCTCCATGGAGCTGAGGTCAAATTCTATGACCTGGTCTTTCTGTCTGAGCCGAACATTTATTTACATTTTACTGACAGGGAAATTGGAACACAGGTAGAATATCTTCTTTGTACTAGTTGTTATTTAAAAAATGAGAAATGATTTTATAATTAGTTCTTATTTGTTTTACTTAATAACACTTTTGTATTGTTATGAGTATTATATATAAATGTTTGGATGTAAACAGCTGGCCGAGATGGAGGTGAGAGTGACTATGAGTTGACAACTGTTGAAGCTAGATGGTGGCTCCTGGGGGGTCATTATACGTCTGACCATTTGTATATAGTAATAATTTACTATAACCGAAAAGAAACCTCCATATGCCTTAAGTAACTCTTGTGACTTCGCAGAACCAGGAGACTGTACAGCCTGCTTTCTCTAATTCAGAGAGGGGTTTGGGGGACCAAATACTGATGCTTTTTAATTGAGCAAAGTGAGATTTGCACTAGCAGTAATGTGCTTGAAAGACATACTGTCCTGCTCTGTTCTAAGCAGACAATAGATATTATGGTGTTTGACCTCTTTTGTCATCCCGGGTGTCCCCTTTAACCACTGTGCTGATCAGTTGCATGGCTTGAGGTTCTTCTCTCTTTAAAAAAAAAAAGTGAGAACGAGTGACTTTTGAGTGATGTGCAAGAAACAGTGGGTTTCCATCAGCATCTCCGGGTTTCCATCAGCATCTCCGGGTTTCCATCAGCAGCATCTCCGGGTTTCCATCAGCATCTCCGGGTTTCCATCAGCATCTCCGGGTTTCCATCAGCATCTCCGGGTTTCCATCAGCATCTCCGGGTTTCCATCAGCATCTCCGGGTTTCCATCAGCATCTCCGGGTTTCCATCAGCATCTCCATCTCCCCGGCTGCTTTCTATCCACATGACCCTGGAAGGAGAGGATGCCAGCAAGCAGAGTGCTTTGCAATACTGTTGCATTTGCTGTTCTCTGCCCTGGCCCAAGGCATCTGTCTGGTTGCTGTTTCTTCCTCTGGCAAGCACAGAGAACATTGCGGTAGTTGTTACAACAAAGTTTTCCCCCTCTGCAACTCTTTGGAAGGCCAAGGTCACTAAAATATGTACAAATTTTCACCTTCAGCATTGTCTGTGTCTGGCCACATTCTCTGAGATGGAACCTCTGGGTATAGTTGCATGGACATAGCTGATAAGGTGTATATTAGGGATTAAAGTACAAATAACTATATAGCACATGAGCATGTAAGAGCATGTGACATGGATAGTTGTACATACTACATACCGTCATTGAAGAAGGGAGACAGTCACAAAGATAAGAAAGGTTCCTGAGTGTGCTGAGAAAAGAACTTTGTGTATATTGCCATATATTCTAGAACAATGTACATGTGGTGACAGAGTTTTCTAGATGACTGAATCTAAGACCAGGTTTCAAAATCATCTTAAGAGCTAAGAACATTAGAAAAATACTTCATCCTTTCCTCCGTGCTCCCTGCTCCCAGCCCCATTTGCTGGCACTGACTTCTCAACCATGTGCAAATGTTTTCAGTTGAATCACCCATTCCTGTCCTTCAGCTAGGTAAAACCATTGCTGCATCTCACAGGACCACTCATCCCCTCTCTGTCCCCATTCTGTGTCTAGAGAAAATGCAGAGGTTTACATCCAAGGCCTAAATGTTCCTTGGGTGATAGTGCAGGGCATGGAGGTTGGCTTGGATAAGAGCAGTAGCCACGGAGCTGGGGTTGTGTGAAGTCTGTGAAGTTCAGTGTTGTGTTTTCCAGCCTGGAGGTCACATGTGGTGCTGGTCCAGACAGGATACAGGAGCTGAGCTTCCTCATGTGGCCTCATCAGTGCCTTCAATGTCTTCATCAGTGCCTTTTGTGTGACCTCAAGCTCCTCTGCCTCCTGTAGGACAGTTCCATTCTCATTCTCTCTTTCCCTTCCTTTCTCCTTCCCCTCCCGTCTCTCTCTTTCCCTCCCTCCCTCCCTCTGCTAAGTAATGCCTGAAGAAGAGATTGCTCTAAAACTTAAAATGTTTTATTTCTGGAGACAAGGTCTCATGCCTTCAAGGTCCCAGGTTGGTTTTGAAATCACTACATAGCAAAAGATGGCCTTGAACTTCTAAATGTATGCAGTTCTGAGAACTGAATCTAGGGCTTTGTGCATGCTAAGCAAGTACTGAACTACATCTCCAGACCTTACATGTGTCTGTCAAAGGGTGGATTTTGATACAAAATGGAAAGAGTCTGGATGATGGAGACATGACCACACCATATCCTTCCCAGGACTCATATGAACCAGTGAGATTCTCTGTAAAAACTCTAAAACGCATACAGAATCACATGTGTTCTCATTCTATGTTAGAAATAACTTTTTAAAAAGGCATTTCTGTTAGGATACGCCCTTCTAGGGCATGTTACTTCCTTGTTGCTTTCTTCCTTTTCCTTGGAGAGTCATTGTATTTCTCTAGAAGACTCTTTTTCTCTGCTGTCGAATACAGATGCCCTGCCCAGGGATCTGACAGAAACACAACAGCTTGCTAGGTTTCTGATTGGGAGTGTGAATAGGATGTGTTCAAAGTCTCTGTGGCAAAGGGGACTTTTCCAGGGCAATTACAATGGCTCCTTCATATTGTCACTCAAAATAGGGAGTGTCCAATACCTTATAGTTGGACAGAGTCCCATTCTCTCTTTTGGCATCCACAGTAGAGAAAAGGTGAGAGATGTAAGTCACCTTGGAGTCTGCTGAAGGTATTTCTTTACCCTGCTGGGAACCCAGGTGTAGCTGTAGAGAGCCACCTCAAGTTGTGCCACTAAGTCTTGCTCTTCCCTGGCAATTTTACCTGTCCATCTTCCTTCCTAGGAGTTCCAGTGAACTCTAGAAACCACCCAATAAGATACCTTTTTGAAACCAGCTTTGGAATTAGGCTAAGCAGCCATATTTGGGGACCCATAGCATCTGCCACAATAATGCTTATGACCAAGGTAGATAGAAAGGGTGAATACTAGCTGAGTCACACCGCTAACCATTTTTGGATTTTACTCTCTGCGCTCTGTCCCCGACACCTCATTTCCAGGCAGCCCTTGTGGCTGAGGTGATTTGAGCATCTCTTAAAACTGGACAGACCATGCTGGGAGAATTGGGCACAGGGCTTGCCATGGTAGCCTCCTGTAGTAATGCTTGTCACATGGGGCCTTCCCGTGGCTGGTGCCCTCTATGTTTAAACATTTCCTCATAGCATCATGGCTAATAAGCATCGACATTCCCAACCAAGCCATTCTGTTCCTGTCCTGGAGGTTGTGTGGCCTTGGTTGGCTAAATTCCTTTTGCTTTCTGTACTTCAGCCTTGTCCTCTAAACGCTTTCTGTTTCATTACGCCTGGCATGAGGGTGAAATGGATAAATGCATATAAAAGCACTTTGCAGAGAGTTGCAAAAGTCACTGGCCATGCCGGTTTATGTATACATGCTCTTTTCCCCTTTCATACTAGCATCCTAGCTTTGATAGTAATATAGCGTGCTGTAAAACAGAAGCTCACATTGCATCATAGCATCATGGCTAATAGATAATAATCTCACCTATTCAGATATTACCCTGGGGCTGATTTGTAAAAAAAGGACAGACAGACAGACGCCATGGTTTTCCTACCCAAGATGGACGCTGGTTAGACTCATGCCGGTAAGCCACAGTCAAATGACGATACACATTAATGGAGATGGGTTAGATTAATATGTGAGAGTTAGCCAATAAAGGGCTAGAGATAATGGACCAGGCAGTATTTAAATAAATACAGTTTTCTGTGTAATTACTTCGGGAGTTAAACAAGCCGGGCACCGGAAACGTGGCCCGCGCCTCATTACTACACCCCACCCCCCGTGGTGGTACTCTGTGAGGAAGAAGACCCGTACATCCCTTGCCCTGTTCAGAGGCAGCATCACTGAGTCAATGGGATGGCTAGTCTTCGGACCTGATGCTAGAGGCACTGTCATAAAAAAACATTTAAAGTTTGTACCAAAGGTGCACACCGCTCAGAATGTCCTGTGTACTTACAGAATCCTGTTCTAAGGCCCCCATGGGAAGGATTTCCAACTGTGACCCAGTTCTTTAATCCCAAATGAGTTGAAACTGGAGGCTAAAGTATGGTGTGTGCCCTTCCAATATGTGCACGGTTGACATCTCCCAGTGACCACCAATATTCAGATTTTATTTATGCATGACACCCTTTGGCAAGAGGTAGGCTGGTTTTAACATCTGTTTGACCTTGACATGCTCTTTGAAAGTCATGACAAGCTGAAGATCATGTGTCATAGGTGAGAGGTGAAGGTCACTGTGGTGTGACCCGAGCCAGGTCGCTCATTACTGTCAGGTTCCTTTTGGCAAATGTTGGTGGCACCCAGTAGCCTCAGCCTCAGCCCCGCATCTCAAATATGTATTTTATGTGCTGAAACTGTGCCCCACCCCACTGCCAAAAATCATACATTGAAGCCCCAGTACCTCTAACTGACTGCATTGGAAGACAGGGCCATTGGTGGCAGGCTCTAATCTGATAAAACCTCTGTAAGGAAAGGAACTCATTTGCAAACCTGCATAGAATGAAAAACCCTGGGGACCCTAGTGAGACCTTAAGGGGGCCTTAGTGAGACCTTGGGTGGACCCTAGTGAGGTCTGGGGGTCCCTAGTGAGGTCTGAGGGAACCCTATTGAGACCCAGAGAGACCCTAGTGTGACCTTGGGGGGATCTTAGTAAGGCCTGGGGGACCCTAATGAGGCCCAGGAGGACCTAGTAAGGCCCAGGAGGACCCTAGTGCGACCTTGAGGGGACCCTTGTGAAGACTGGGAAGACCCTGGTGAGGTCTGGGGGACCATAGTGAGACCTGGGGAGACCCTACTGAGCCTAGGGAGGAGGACCTATCCTGTGAGGATCCTATTGAGGCCCAAGGAGGACCTTCATAAGGCCTGGGTGACCTAGTGAGGGCCATCCACAAGCTCGGGAAGGAGGCCTCTGGATTGACTAACTGGTGACTCCTTGATCTTGGACTCCTGACCTCGAGACGGTGAGAAATAAATTCCAACTTAGGCCAGCCCAGCTAATAAGCAGTGTTTGGGAATCCCGGGCATACCAACTCACTCCTGAAGATGAGCAGCGGCATTCCAATGACCCCTGAAGCGTAGGGTCATTCCTATTTGGTCAGTTTAGGAGAGCCTGGCTTCTGCACCCACAGCTGTCCCCACCACACTCAGTAGGAAAAGCCTACTGAGACATCTGTATTTCTAGAAACAGATTGAGCCGTCCCCAGACAGAACCTGTGTCTTGGCTCTCATCCCTGTGCTGCCGCGTGCCCGCATTCCCAAGTGTGTGCACAACTTTGCTGCCTTCCTTTGCTGGCTACTTAGAAAAACACACAGACTCTCTGCATCCAAGGAGTGGTTGACTCCAAGAGCTTAGGCCTCTGCTTCAAATGACACAGATGCTGAAGGTGCTTCAGCAGTAATGTATTTCAGAATCGATGGACGGATACCTGCTATTTCTGGAAGCTTATGTGGAGAGTCCGATCAATTCCTGGCAGCCTTGCATCTTCTTAGCATCCATTATAGATTACTTCTGAGCAAGTGCCGAGCGCTTTGCCCTGCTCATCTGCCATGCAGGAGCCACTGACTTCCTCTTCCAGATCTCCTGGTTCCTGAAGACACTTGCTGGCAGGCTGATGTGCCTGGAGCCCCTAGACGGACCCACCTGCACCACAGGCTGGGTCCCCGGGTAGAACTGGAGTGAACAAAGTACACATGGACTTCACAAGTCATGCAAACCAGATGGGGACCTGCTTTATTTTATTATTATGTTGTTTTTACAAATGACCGGACTCCTTCTTCGGCTTTAATTCTTGCCCTTCTCCTTTCCTCGCTCCACCTGGACTTACTGTGTTGCTTCCTTTGTGCTGCCAGAGTTAGAAAATAAAAATATAAAACACACGCTTCAATTCAGATGAAAAACAACAAAACAGTAGTCAGGTGTGGTGGCACACACCTATCAGCCTAGTATTCAGGAATCAGAGGCAGGTGGATCTCTGGCAGTTCCCTGCTAGGCGGGGCTACATAGTGAGACACTGTCTGAAAGAAGTAAGATAAAAAATTCAGTGAACAAGTAATTGCTTTAGAACAAGCATGGAGCAAATGTGGCAATACTTATATATAAAATAGTCATGGAGTTTAAAGAGTGTCCTTTTTTTATCTGGCAGTCTTAGGCCATGTTTATGTTTTCTGAATATGTATGCTTCTCTGTCTACAAAATATCTCCTTTATAGACTTGGGTTTTTTTCTCCAGGACTTATCTCGTTTGTATGTTCTGGGGAAGGTAATAATGTCTCTCCTTTATTTAAGTTTATACATTGCTTTTTTTTATTGTGGATTATGTTACTTGAGACCACTGGTCGTACTTGACCAGGCTTGGTTCCCCGCACCCACACAGTGGCTTACAAGCATCTCTAACTCCAGTTCTAGGCGATCGATACTGCTTCGGATTTTTTCAGGCACCAGGCACATTCATGTTGCATACACACAAGCAAGCAAAACACTCAGACACATAAAATGAAATAAATAAAGAAAGAACCAGGCTGGCCTCGAACTCACAGAGACTCACCTGCCTCTGCCTCCCGAGTGCTGGAATTAAAGGCGTGCACCACCACCACCCGACATCTATCGCTGCCAAGCTCTTAAACCCTTTTTATACTTGACTTCTGTGGGTTTGGTTTGGTTGTTTGTTTTGAGGGGGCAAAGTTGTTGTTGGTTTGGTTTTTATTTGTTTTTGCTTGTTTGCTTGTGTTGTTTTGTTTTGTTTTGTCTTGGTTCTTTGAGACAAGGTCTCACTCACTATATAGCCCTGTCTGATCTGGAGCTATCTAGGTAGACCTGGCAGGTTTCAAACTTTCAGAGATTCCTTGGCTCTGCCTCCCAGGGACCAGAAATCACTATACTGTGCATGTGATTTCATTTCCGATAGCCTCTATTCTTACAGGAGTTTTAGTTCTTAGCAAAACTGAACAGAAAGTAATGTTCCCACATACTTCCTGCCCCCCAAAGACATATCCCCCACAATAAAAAAACAGATTTTTCACCAAATGCTTAAAGATTCTTCATTTTTCAAACCACTCTTTTGATGGTGTCATTATTCAGAATGAAGAGAAAAATTACCAAAGATTATGATTCTTAAAGATGTTTATGTGATGGTGTTCTGCAGCAAATGCCTTACATTCATATTACAACGTGGTCTGATTTTCTGCCAGTACAGTGTAGTTATTAAAATGAAATTAACTATAGTTCAGAGGAGTAGCTGGCAGGCCAAGGGCAGCAGCCACCTGACTGAGTTAATGTTCTCGTCCTTAGCATCTAGGACAGCAGGATGCCTCTTGGTCTTTTCATCTTCCAAAGCAGGGCTGTACCTGCTTCCTTCATGGTGAAAGTCACGGGGCTCACAAAGAGGCAGGGATCCGTCTGCCTAAAGAAAGGACAGCACAGCAGTAGCTCTGAGGTCACTGCAGTGACGGTTGCATCAGCCCACGCCACGCCAATCGCAGAGAGCCCCAGTCAGCAGACCTAATTTTAGGAGGTGCAAGACAGAAATACAGTTGAGAGGAACAAACTAAAAATAATTCCTCTCTAATCCTTGCAGTTCACATGCTCAGACTGAATGCGTTCATTTAAGCAGACGAAGTCCTTGCCGTGGTTGGCATGATGACCTCAAGAGGAACAGTGGGACCCGCGTTCTGTTTGGAGCCACTGCAGCTGTTGTGACACCGCCCACTTCTGTCCTCTTAAAGTGCTGGCATCCAGCTAAACTGATGTGACTGTATTTTCAGGAGGGTTAACAGTGACCCTGTTTTGTTAAAATAATATTCAAGGAGCAGCATGAATGGGAGCCTCCTGTGTGAGGCATGCCTCTAGGGTACCCACAGGCCTCTTCTGTCATTATCATGGAGAATATTTATTTTCATTTTTTATTCACACTGTATTTATCACATTGAAGAGCAAGTTTGGTTTGAGTGAATTTTTGGAGTTTAACGTGTACTAAATACTGGAAAGGTGGTTTCAGATATTATTTCTATCTCAAGGGACATACTTGAGGGGACAGATGCAGGTCAAGATGGGTATGGCATCCAAACACTGGCTTTGGGTTGTGAGTAAGATGCTCAGAAATCCTTATCTATTGTTGGAATGGTCAGAGAGTAGCTGAGGCCTGGCAAACCCAGGACCTGTGTGAAACTGTTGATGTCGGCTGGAATAAAATCCTTTCCACCACTTCCCTGCAAAGCTGCTGTGCTCATGAATGGTGTGTGTGTGTGAGTGAAATGTGTGAGAGAGTATGTGTGTACATGCATGTGTGTGAGTGTAATTGTGTGTGTGAGTATTGTGAGTCTATGTATACATTCATGTGGGTGAGAATGTGTGAGTGTGTGTGCATTCATGTGTGTGTGAGCTTAAGTATGAGTGTGTGTGTGTGTGTGTGTGTGTGTGTGTGTGTGTGTGTGTGTGTGTGTGTGATGTTGCTTTAGTTTGGGCGGCAGAAGTACCACAGAGGCAGTGAAGATAGGAGACACCCCTGAAGTTGCAGGAGTCTTCAGGAGGCAGTAGGCTCCTATGGGCGGCAGTAGGCATCTACCAAATCTCTTCTTACTTCATGTGCAGGAAAGCCCAGCTATTCCTGCCTCACTGGCCAAGCTCTTTAAGTATATGGCTGTTGTATAAAAAACACTCACTAGGGAAGAACTGTTAATTCTGAGTCTTGAGTAGACGCTCCTGGAGAATGTCTGCCAGCTGCGGCTGGGGAGAGGACTGGTTTCAGTAGGAAGAGTCAGAACAGGAGCCATCAGGCAGAGGGGATGTGTGAGAACTGGGGTGGGACTGGTACCAGGAACAAGGAGCTTGGCCTGTACAGCTGGCAGAGTAAAGGCTGATGCACCGTAGTCACTAAATACCATGCTAGGGAAGATTTGTCCTCATCCTGTGTGTAAGTCATCTCAAGCATGAGAAGATTATAGGAAAAATGACCTGAACACATCCGGAGAGGAAAAAATTGGAAAACAAGAGTCCCTTTGGGAAACCATTCCAGGCTTCACCCACTTCTGCTCCCATTGCTAAGATCACAGCCCTGGTCTAAGTGATTCAAGTAGGAAAAAGACGTGTGAACACAAGAAAATGGTGGCAGAACTAGGAGGAGGGTAGGAACTGGCATCTTTTTAGGAAGGAAAGTTGGTGGGAAGTAAAAGTAGCTAACCGTGGAGAGAGAGGGTTTTGTTTTGAGTCTGGTTGACTCGAAGGATGCTTCTGGGCCACATGTCAAAGTGAACTAACAGGTGGTGTGCAGAGGTGTGTGCACTCGTGTGTGCTCATGTGTGCACATGTGGGAAATGGTGGGAAGGGCCTGGCGTGGCTGCTGAAAGGGAGTGCTGTCATTCCAACACTCCATGGCATACATGGGTGCCTGAGGCTTACACATGTCCAGTAGGCTCACTCTCACCAGAACGTGTCGTATCAACTTCTGGCGCCACATGTGGACAAATTGCACTGGATGACAGCTGGCCCGGCACTGAAGATGAGGCTGGCGGGAACGCCACTCCTTTCTCTTCAGGAAAATGCCAGGTGTGATTGCTCTCAATGTTGAAACTTTCTTGTAATATAGGTGCTTCGTGACTGAATGAGTCAGCGAAACCCAGGGACATCATAGCAAAGTATCAGTGGGACCAGGAAGTGCCTGGCTGTGTGAGGATATAGGCCCACCAGTGTGCATCTCAAATATGTACCAATTACTGAAAATGAAAGAGTGCACAAAGTTGGCGTGTAAAACAGAGCAACAGCATGTATGAGTGTGGATTGAGTATGTTCATGGTGTTTGCTCTTTGGGGCCCCTTTTTGGAATAGAAGAGATGATAAGTCTATTGAGATATGTGGGGTTGCAATCTAAAGACTATGTCAACACTGATACTTTTTAAATTCTTTTTATACCTGTTTAGTGTGTGTGTGTGGTTGTCTGTGTGTGTAGCATGTATGCATGTGCATGTATGTATACATGTGGAGGCTAGAGAACAACTTGCAGGAATCGGTTCTCTCCTTCTACCATGTAGATCTCAGGGCTTGAAAGTGTCTTTACCTTCTGAGCCATCTCGCCAGCCCTGTTGCTTTTATTATTTTGAAGTATAATCTATTGGTCATCTATTGACCGGCTGCTTTGAGACTCTCGACCTCTTAGACCCTCCTCTCACCCCTCCCTTCCTTCTTCTTCCTAACATGGGGCTTTTGCTGCTCTGCTCCTCGCTTCCTTTGTGGTACTCTGACATGTAGGCATGGTACTGTGTTAGACACATCCCTCACTCAGACAACGGTTTCATGGTTGGCTTGCTCCATCGCTGGAGCCCGAGGTGAGGAGGAGCATCACGGTGGGAAGAGAGTATGACAAGGCAAAGAGGCTCACACCATGGTGGCCTGGAAGCAGAGGCAGAGACAGAAAGGGGCAAGACACAAAGTATTTCTTCCAAGGAAAAACTCCCAGTGACCTACATCCTCCAATCGGGACTGAACTCCCAATATTCCCAATCGTCTCTCAAAGACACTATCAACTATAGAATCCATCAATGGATTAACCTGTTCGTAAGGTCAGAGCCCTCATGCTGCAGTTCCTCCCCCCCTCTTGCCTGGGAGTGTTGTTAACATTGGAGACCCAGCTTTCAGCGATAACACTGTGCCTGTGCTGTTTGCCATCAGCATTGACAATACGTCTTGACTCTGCTATGTAGAGCGCAGTTACTGGTGCCTTTACCACCGGCCCATCTCTCTTTTATCTTTCGTTTGCTGACTTTTCTCTGTCACGTTTGTATTTCATTTATATTTTTCAAGCTCTATAGAATAAGATTGACTTTCACAGGAGAGGGTGACAGCTCTGTGTGACAGCACACATACAGATTTGTGCCCTCACCACTATCAATGAGACTATAGTTCAGTTCTAGCCCCCTCCAGAGCTTGCCCTTACTACACCTTGCTACTCACACCCTTCTTACCCAGTTGCTGGGCATTGTCCCACCTTTTGTTAATCCAGCCCCTGCAGAAGGGTGTTCGGGCAATTTCCAGTTGTTTCTGCTGCTCTTGTTCCTTTGCTTCTTTCTATACATTTAAGAACTGCCATGCCAATGTCTATTTTTAAATCTTACTGGGCTTTAGACTGGAATTGCATTGAATCTATACATTGACCTGTTCTCTTTACTGCATTGTGTCCTCCAGCGGACACCGTGCACATCTTCATTGGTTTAGTTCTTCTTCCTTTCATCAGAATTCTATGGCTTTTAGAGCCCATACCCTGTGCATAGTTATATGTATTCCTTTTATACTTAGAAGTATTTTGAAGTGTTTTTGAATATTTGATTTCCTGTTGTTTATCCCCAGTTTAGAGTGTCATGCTCAGTTTCAGTGTACTGGCCCAGTAAGCTATGACCTTGCCGACTCACCTCCTAGCTCTAGCTGTTTTCTGCAGAGATGGTCCTGTAGCCTGTGAACGGGTAGCTTTATCTCTCTCTTTCCTACTGCCCTGTCGCTCATTGCTCTCTCCCAGCTGACTGTGAGCCCTAGGATTACCTTTGCCATATTAAAGAGATGAGAGGGAAGAATCTTGCTTTGTGCCTAGCAGCAGGAAGCTACTTCACCATGGAGTCTGTTGTTAGCCCCTGGGAATGAACTCCCCCTTCTGCTCTGTTTGCAGAGAGCTCTTATCATGAAAGGATGTTGAATTTTGTTGAGTTTTGATACCTTTTCATAATCAATTGACGTGGTGTGTGATTTTTTTTCTCATCTTTACACTGTTAATATGATGGGTTTGACTGACTGGCAATGTATACAAACACACACACTCACATGTGCTGGCCTCTATCAACTTCAGCGTTAAGGATTTAAAAATATCTGCCTTCTGTTGTGTGGTCATATTTGAGTGTTTCCTGCTTTGACTCTAAAACTGTCTCTGAGAGTTTGAAAATCCATGAAAAAAATTATTTTCAGGATTATGAGGTATAAACAGGATTCTTATGAAGCCACTTGAGCTTGTATGATTGTATTTGTCCCACTTTGAGGCCAGCATCTGCTTCACCTATATTCATCCTGTGCCTCCTTCCTTTCTCTATCAAGTGACTCAAAGTTAGTGCCTATCTCAGAAGACAGTTTCTCCCTTTTCCTGGGGTGTGGGGGTCTTCTTTGTTTTTTGTTTTGTTTTCAGAGTCAGAGAAGAGGGCAGACATACTCTTCTTTGTCACTGGGCATCGTCCAGCCTTTCCCATGCTCCCATGCTCAGGACGGTCCCTGTTCCTCTCTGGTTTGAACGAGCTGTTCCAGAAACTAGTACAGCTGTCATCCGGGACCTTCTTTTTTGATCTCTGGCTTTATTCCGGGAATCACAAGCTTTAAAACAGGAAAAGGTAGGAGTCTTTTGGAAACTATTAGAGGGTGCTGATATTAATAGCCAACATCTATTGAATTACTAAGTGCCATGCACCATTTTAAAATCATTGTACGAATGACTTCATTAAATCCTCACCACAGTGCGTGTGGTAGTTCTTGTTATTCTCTTCCCTGTTTGCAGGTAAGAAAACGGAAACTTGAAGGCATTAGATAAGTTGCCAAGATTATACCACTAATACACAGTAGATCTGGATCCCACTTGAAATGGTGGGACTGTAACTCAGCAGGTTACAAAACAAAACAAAAGGACACGAATGTAGGAGGAGGTTGCAGGAAGAAGGAAGGTCAATGGTTAATTTAAACCAGGAGAGGCTGTCTTGGGTGCCAAGCCAGAAAGGATGGCCTCCATGCTTCATTGGCAGGGTCCCGGAACCTGAGTGAGAGCCAAGCAAAGGTGTCAGCCAAGTTATGGAGCAGAGGCCTTATGATCTCCAAAGGGGCCTGGGGAAGGTTCTGGAATGGAGGAGAAGCATATGGTCTCTCTTTGGGCAAATCTGGGAGTCATTGTTTCCCAAGGATCTAGTCCATGCCCAGCCCTAGTAGCTTCTTTTGGGTGGACATGCAAAGAAAATGTGATTGGGGTTAGGTGGGGTCTAAATCTATCCACAGTATCATGATACTTCTTGAACTTCTTGGGAATTTTATCATCCCACCCCCTTGGTTATTTTTCCCCCTTCTGACTCTTTCCCTGTAAGCGATATTCATAAACCCTATCATTTCCCAGGCTAGAAGCCATATAAACACTGCAGCTTGCCTGCAACCAGCAAGGAGGTGTGAGAGGAGAACTGGAAAGAGGCAGACGTGCAAGGCTGGCACTTGAGAACTGTGGGTTACCTGACAAGGGAGTGTCGGGTGCAGGTAACTTTCGGCACAGAGTATCAGCCATCAGCCAGCGGCACAGCGTAGGGTTACTATCTGCACGTTCTATCAGGTGCTCATACCCCTCCCACCTGAAGCATCTGACACACTCATTAGGCAGTTCTCGGAGCCAGTCACTCAGCATTGACTGTCATTTCTGGCACTGGCCAAGCCCTAGCACTTAGTTCCTATGGCCCAAGTGTCTCTGACACTTTCCCCTCCCCTCCCGGTCCTTTCCTTTTCCATCTGATGCCTCATACCTGCTAACTCCTTCCTGCTCCTGTTCTCACATTGGTTGTGATGCAACATCCCCTGGTCCCAGGCCAGAGGGTAAATGTCCCAGCCTTAGCTCTGCCTTGCATTTCTTGGGTGATGTCATTATGAAAGGACTGAGCAGCTTAACATTAAGAGAACCAGGCTTCCCTGGCTTATCTCTCAGTTCTATACTTCTAGGAAGTAGAACCTGTTTCGTGTCTGGGCCTTGTCCATAAACTGTACCCACAATCACACACTATGTTACCATGACAAGTTCCTCCAAGGCCCTTGAAATGAGACACACAGAGCCCTTGCGATGATGCCTGGACCGCATGAACAGAGAGAGGGAACCAGGTCTCTGTAGAAGCTTGGCTATTTCACATGAAAGAGAAAGGATGCGGAGAGCCTTGAGCAGTTAGGATGAGTGGGAAACACCCCTGCCAGGAGGAGAGATGCTGGAATGGTGAATGCTTGAGAACCAGAGGGTTTGCAAATCAGCTGGGAGGGAGCCATGCTTCTCGTTGGCAGTATGTGTGACATGGTGTTCCCAAGAGAATAAAGCCACACCTATGCATTCTACCAGGCTGATGGCAGGGAGGGGTGTGTGAGAGATGCCTGTCATTGTGCAGAGCTGCAGTGAGTGTTACAGCTTGGAAACTGAATTATCTCGGGCCACCTCTAGTCCCCTTAAGGCCATTTGTTCTACACCTTTCTGTTTGACGTAGCATCCTTGTGGCTATCAGACAAGAGTCTTTGGGGGATGGACAAGCAGATCCCTAATTTCCACCCACTCAAAGGCATAGACTGCCATCAGACAATATCAGAAGCCTGCAGCTGAGACTCCCCGCTCAGTCGTAACCCACTGATGTCCCCATCTGTATCTTTGAAAGATACCTGATTTAGGGTTTTCTTTGTTCTGCTTTTATAAGAACATCATGAAATTGTTGCCATATTGGGATGTGACATTTGGGGTGACCTGGCCTGTGTTCTAGAGCTATGGCCACTATATTTGGCTTCAGAATAAATTCCTATTTTCTTTGAGGTGAGAACTGGTTTTGCATTGACATACTTTTTGTCTTAAAGAAAAATAAGAAACTTTGCCCACTTTAGAGGTAATGTTCAAAGCCTGGATTGTTTATTAGCTACTTGTGCCTTGCTTTCAACTCTTAGCCTAGGGAAATTTGGTTCTCTTAATTCTCATTAAATTTTTCATTCAGATCCAACATAAGTTTTTAAATCAAATTTTCCTATAACTTAAATCCTAGGAATATTGTCATCATTGAAAAAGACAGTGATTTCAAATTGAATTTACACTTCCAGGGGCAGAACATTCTAGAAATATGACTTAGTCCCTGTGCTAATTGCTGTGAAGAGACACCATGACCAAGGCAACTCTTATGAAAGGAAGCATTTAATTGGGGCTGGCTTATAGTTCAGAGGTTTTGCCCATTGTCATCATGGTAGGGAGCATGGTGGCGTGCAGGCATTGGAGCAGTAGCTGAGAGCCACATCCTGATCTGTAGGCAGAGAGGCAGAGAGAGCCAGGGCCTGGCATGGGCTTTTGACACCTCAAAACCCACCCCTAACTGACACACTTCCTCCAACAAGGCCACTCCTCTTAATCCTTCTAATCCTCTCAAATAGTGCCACTCCCTGGTGACTAAAGAGTCAGATATAGGAGCCTACAGGGGCCATTCTTAGTCAAACCAACACAAGTGAGAAGGCCCTGGGGAATCAGGGTTTTGAGATAACCTCAAAGGCCATAAGTTTTCTCCCACACCTGCGCGCGCGCTTTCTAAAAACAGACAGGCCAGGTCTGTGGAGTCAGGCTCAAGGCTCTGAGTTATACAGGGATAGTTAGAAAAATGCCTACAGCTAAACAGGCAAAAACAAAAACAAAAAAACCCAAAAAACCAAAACAAATGAACAAGCAAACAAACAAAACCCTGTATTCTCTGGTCACAGGAAAGGAAGAACATAGTTTCTGAACTTAATAATGAGAATTTTAGAGAATTTTAATTCCAAAATGAATTCTAAATCTCTTCAGTAGGAAATTATTTGAAAAGTAGGAAGATACATGTTGGGGATAGAAAGAGTAGCAGTAACTAACTGTGGAGAGAGGAAAATTCAAGGCATGTGCAGATAGAGCCAGCAATCCAAATATTTGAGACCCACAGGTTCAGAAGGGCATTAGACATGTAAAGAGATTGGATTTCAGCAAAAAATATATGGCTATTTTCACTCATGAATGAACTTATAAATGGTTCACGGGACTTGCGGGTAAATAGAAAATCTCTCAGTTACTAATGTAATGTGTAAACCTGTCCTCATCCGGGACTGGTGGTGGTGCTGCTGCTTATGGGTAAACATGGGAGCCAGGCAGGGACATGAATGTTTTATTCTGTGTGAGATGGAAAGCCGTTGCAGGTTATGTGTGAGGTGACATGATCTGGGTAGCAGGTGCTCTGTTGAGGGTAGGAACACAGAGCTCTGCTTCTGCCTTCCAGGATCCTGAGGCTTCTTGGAAGAGTGCCAAGAGACAAGCATAAAAAGATCAAAGAGACAGTTCAAGTCAGGGTCTGGAGGTGAGCTCCTTGGTGAAGTGGAACATTTGAGCTGGTCCCTAAAGGCCTTGGGCTGCAGTGGGTTTAAGCTGGATTCCCGAGAGCACTGGGGAGACAGAAAAGAATTGTATGGAGGAGAGTGGCATGGCCAACTGCATGCCCCTGGTAAAGGTCACTCTGGCTGCTGTGTGGAGGAGGGCAGGGCAGCAAGCGTGAGAGCTTGCTTTATGACACAACCCGAAGGGGACAAAGCAGGAGCCTGTGAAGGAGTGGCAGCCTGGAATGGGGCAGGGAAAGAAGCGCCGTCTAGTCAGCAGAGTTGTACCACTGCATGAGATAACCTTTTACGGGGTAAGAAACAGGCCAGGTCTCACCTGTAATCATGCAGCATCAATGGGAGGCTCATCCTGTATCTCCAAGTGAGAAGCATGCAAGTACGCTGGTGCTCATGCGTCCTTAGTGTGGATATCAGGTGTACATGCGGCTTAGACAGTCCATTGATTCTGCTCATGAATTTGAAATGCAAATTGGAATTCTAAAAATGAAACATAAAACTGTGTGATGGCAAAACGCCCCGTTCTTGAACAGCATGACTTATGTACCATTTGGAGTGCAGAGAACGCTGTGTCAGACCTGGTGCAGGAGAGTGGTTTGTTTCCCCCTTAAGGATATTTTAGTCTCTCTCCTAGATGCAAAGTTCCCTGTGTTCTTCTACACAAAAGAGGATGGCAGCAGGTACGAGACAGTGCTATTCTAGCTGTCCTAGCGATCCAGCCTTGGCAATAAACTACTGAGGATGCTGAGACCTGTCTGCCTGCAAGTCTGTGGACGCTGGGGTAGCCGAGGGCTGGGGTAATGTGCTGGCCTAAGTACCTGGGAACCTGTGCACCCCTCTTCAGTTTAACAGCCATAAGGAAAAATTCTGAAATCTGACATCTGTAGGAAAGTGAATGGAATTGGAATCCTTGGGTTAAGGGGCAGGGGGCGTGGGTGGGGACAGACTCAGAAACACAAACACTGCATTGCATGCTTTGTTTCAAATACAGAGACTAGATTTAGCTTTGCCTGTGTATCTGAGGATGGGTCATAAAACTACAGAAGAGTTCATCAGAAGTAGGTAGAGACTTGAAGGGAGGGGGAAGAGGATAAAAGGAAGACGTTAATGAAATGCTTGTGGTTTTAAAGCAGAAAGAAGGCTATGGGTATGGGAGAACCAGAAAGAGAAAACTAGGAGGGCAGGGAAGAGAAACAGAAGAGGGGCTGAATAAGAACAAAACATGTATGAACATGCCATAATTAAACCTATTACTTTATATGCTAGCTTGGAAAAAATAAAATGATCGGTTTTAGATAATCTTTGAAAGAAATATCTGGCTTGATCTGGGTCAAGCAATGACCTTTTTTCCCTCCTTCATACATGAATACATTTTATATTTATCAAATCCATTCCTCATTCCCTACCTTCAGCTTTCTTCAAGTTTTTCCCATCCCCATCTTCCTTCCAGTTTTATGTCCCTCCACCCTCCATAAATACATAGGTGATAATAGATTGACAGACAGGCAGGCAGGCAGACAGACAGACGGACGTACGGACAGACAGACAGACGGATCTATTGAGTCCAGTTAGTACAACCCAAATATAAGTGAGTGTAGAGCTGTCCGTTATAGCTTGGGATCCATCCCTGTTGCTGAGAACCCTGACTTCTTTCCTCTGGTAGCCATTGACTGCCTATAGCTTCTCACCTAGAGTGGGGTTTTGTTTGCCCCGCCCCACCCCCCAGGCATGCCAAGCTACTGACCAGATTGGGCTTGAAAGTCTTGGGTGGCACCCCCAGCTGTTGAGAGCTCGCGAGTACAACTGCCCGTCATGCGTGGAGGACAGTTTGGCGTCAGTCCTCTGGGAGCTCTGGCTCTCGCAATTTTTCCACTCTGGGACATGTGATCTGGATGGCCCGTTTAGGAAGAAGAACTCTACTGATGCTGATGCTCTGCACTTAGTCTCTTGTTGTTCCCTCTGGTAACCTCCCTCCACTGCAAAAGGAAGCTTCTCATGGCTGAAGAGATAGATGGCTCAGTGGTTAAGAGTACTGGCTACCCCTCCAGAGGATCTGGATTCAGTTCCCAGCACCTACCTAACCGGTCACAGCCTTCTGAAACTCCAGTTCCAGAGGATCTGACACCCTCTTCTGGCTCCCTTGGGTACCAGGCACATGCTTGGTGCAAAGTTTTGCAGGCATACACATAAAATAAAATAAAGACATAAATTCATATTTTTGCTTCTCTGATGAGAGGCGAGAGAACCAGCCACGTTTGCGCCAACCTCTTTCACAGAAGCCAGTGTTACACAGAGGCCAGAATGGCAAATGTGCAGCAGAGGACACATGCTTCAAAGTTTTGGTCTAGACTGTCATTCCTCTTCCCCAAATAACAACTGAAGCACTGCTGGTTCATTTATTGGAACAGCAAAGGGACACAGAAGGAACCAGCTCTCCAATCTTACTCCTCCCCTTGGCTCTGTGCTGCTGGTCATTTGATTTTGGTATTTCTAATCTTCTTATTGGTTTGCCTTGGGCTTTCAGCCTCTTTATCCAAAGAGACAGGCTCACGTGTCTATCTTTCCTGTGATTTCACTTCTCGTTAGGGTCCTGGACTATTTCCTTGGAAGCTTACAGTAGCAGAGAGAGTGGACCAAGGCTCTGTGTGGACTCTGATAGATTTTTTTCTCTCAATCACGTTGTTAACAGGCAGGAACAAGGCTGGCCTTAGCGATGATGGCAGTGTGGGTGTTTCAGACAATTTGGGAGCTTGTTTTCCATGGGGAAAGTGTCCAGGTTGCTTTCTCTCCCATGCTTATGACTTTAGTAAAATTATCAATAGCAAGGACTGGCCCAGAGTAAAACACCCAGTGGATATTTAGGAATCTTTCCTCTTGCTTCATTATCCTGTAACTATGGTAACAAGGATTCTGAGAGTTGTAGTTTTTTTTAAACCACTATAGTTGGAAGGTTGACAAATATTGTAGTGTGAGCAGAAATGACTGTCTGTATAACATGATCTTCAATGTGTGAATGAATGTGTCTTTTTGTCTAAAACCCACTAAGTCTAAAGATATATGGTCTTTCTTTCTTTCTTTCTTTTTTCTTTCTTTCTTTCTTTCTTTCTTTCATTTCTTTCTTTCTCTCTCTCTCTCTCTCTCTTTCTCTCTCTCTTTCTCTCTCTCTTTCTCTCTCTCTTTCTCTCTCTCTCTCTTTCTCTCTCTCTCTCTCTCTCTCTTTCTCTCTCTCTCTCTCTCTCTCTCTCTTTCTCTCTTTCTCTCTTTCTCTCTTTCTTTGCAGAAGCTAGCAGTTCTTCCCAGCCTGGCTGGCTCACAGAGAGCAGGTTGACAGGCGCCTTATGAACGGCAGGTGCAGGAGAGCCCTCTAGTGGGAAATTACCAGGGCACCAGGAGCAGGAGAGAGTCAAGAGAGAAGGAATGTTTACCAGTGTTCATTTGCCAATCTGCCATGTCAAAATCACCAGGCACATACTGAGGCACATGCTAAATAAGTAGTAAAATTAAAACCATGATTTCAAAGCATCATTCTTTGTGGGCCTCCCCCGAAACATCTGTAATGGGCAAAATCAGAGAGCAGGGATGTCTTTAGGCAATAAAAGAAACCAAGGGGCCAGAGGGAGATGGTTTAGTGGTTAAGAACACTGGCTGGTCTTCTGGAGGACCTTGGTCTGATTCCCAGCACCCACATGGTTGATCATAACCCTTTGAAACTCCAGTTCCAAGAGATATAGCCCCCTCTTCTAACCTCTGAGGGCACCCGGCAAGCATGTGGTACACAAACATACGTGCAGTTAAAACACCCATACATACAAATTAAATAAAAGTCTGAAGTGGGTGAGGTGACCCTTCTCCGAGGAGTGGTAAGGGATAGGGAGTGCTCACCAGCATGGGTGCTTCTCAAACCGAAGATTGAACATCTCGCTCTTTCCCAAGACCAACGCTGAATAGGACCACCATTGCTGTTGTTTTCCTTGTATTTAGAGAATTGTAGAACACTCCTTGCCCCATATCCCTAGCCATAATGAATAACTGTGATTGTAATATCAAATTTATATGAACTGTCTTATCCCTCTTGCCTAGGGTCCTGATGCTTTTACACATTTGGTTTTAAATGACTTTGATTTTAATGGCTTATACAGAACATTTCAAAACCATGTTGTCTAAGAAATAACATTGTTGTACAAGTATCCTAAATGCATTTGTGCTATGACTAGATGTACTGAATGACTTAGAACTGGGCCCCTGGTCCACTGCTATGTTACTGGCCATCGTCCATGAGTATCTCCGAAGGGTTCACAAAGGGTGTTTCCAGGCAACAATAACCAGACTTTGGAGTTTGTGCCTTTCAAAGCCTGTTGTGTCTGACCCAAGCCAGATTTATTGGTGGGAATGTGGACTCCATATGGTCATCCCAGAACACAGGGGCCTTTGCTTTTATCTCTGGCACTGCGCAGCCCAGGGTTCTCTCTGGGGATCTAATCTCTCTCTGTCAGATCAGACACATTACTTAGAAACAGTGTCTTACACCTACTGGATCCAATTCAGTGATTCACTCACTCAATCAATCATTCACCCACCCAGTAAATGGAGTTTATAGTCCCAAAAATATACCATGAGCCCTGCCTCCTTATCTTCCTAATTCTCTGACCCTGGTGGGACCCATTCTTTTGAGTGTCCTAGTTCTCCCCGGGCTACAAGATCATACCTCCTGCAAAACCAGCTCGCAGAGCCTGAATCTGCTTCAGTATAAAAAACAAAAACAAAACAAAAAACCAAAAAACGAACAAACAAACAAAACACAGTGGCCCACTTAGGATCTGTGAGCAGGTTAGGAATGCAAAAATGGAAGCCCAGGTGTGTGAAGGGGATCTGATTTGGGGCTCCTTGAGACCACCAGAACCTATGCTCTAGATGGCACTGGTATAGACCATCTAAAAGAGAGTCTATTTAATGTCCCAGGGAGAGGGGTGTGGGCATGGCATAAGACTGTACATAATGGTATGGGTGTGCTTGGCTCTGGGAATGAGGCAGAAGCGGCAGAACTCCTGTAGGAGAGATGTGCAGCTGATGGGGTCATTTTGTTTCTCTGAAAATGCTGTGTCTGATTACCATCAAATCCCAATTCCCTTGCAGGCTAGTACAGACACACCCAGCTTGAGGAAAACAGATCTGAAAGGTCGGAGTGCATTGTTGGCTGATATCCAGCAAGGAACGCGCCTGCGAAAAGTCACCCAGATCAATGACCGCAGTGCCCCACAAATCGAGAGTAAGTAAGCAGCTCGACGGAGCCTGCTGGAAGCCCATGGTGGGGTGGAGAGAGCACAGCCTGACACAACACTGGCTGGTCTGCGTTTCAACCCATGTACTCTCAAATACTTCAGACACGCTTAAGGGACAGGTCACACCACCAGCAAGAGAGTCAGACCTTCCTTTCCAAAAGTCCACAGCTGGCAGAGGCTGGGGTATCTTTTCAATAGCAAAACAACAGAAAAAGGAAAAAAAAAAAAAGCTAAAAAGAGCAAAACCAAAACCCCTTCATGATAAGTAGCATTTTTAAATTGATAAAATACACATAACAAATTTCACCATTTTTAAATGTCCCATTGGGTGTCATCAGATAACATTCACAATGCTGTTGCAATCCATCCCTCTTTTTTTTTTTGTCAAGACTGTAAAAAGGTAACATTTTATATCCAGAACTATTGGTAATGTTAGGCATTACTGTGACATCATATATTTCAAAATGATGGCAATTCTCAAAAATAGCCCTGTAACAATTATTGTACCTCAATAACCCATCCCTACATGTGTTCGTGCATAAAGGCACACATTTTTAAAGAGTTATTTTTATTCCTTTTAATTATGTGTAGGCATGTGGGGGTATGTATGTACGTGTGCACATGCCTGTGGATATGTACGTGTGAGTGCCTGCAGAGGTCAGAAGCACCAGATCCTCTGAGGCTGGAGTGGCATCAGGTTGTGAGCTGCTTAGTGTGGGTGCTGGGAACCAAATTCAGGTCTTCAGAAAGAGCAGTGCGTGCTCTCACAGCTGGGCCACCTCTCTAGTCCCAAAGACAGGCACATTTTAAAAGGAACATTTTCAACACTGATTACAGTAAAGATCTATTTCTGATTAGACTCATTGTCTAATTGGCAAGGCTCAATTAGCAGACCTATATTGTCCTGCCCACTCCCTAATCACACCAGATGAATGCCACACATAATCTTCAGAGCAATCTGGCCACTCATCCAGCAGCGGGTACCATGTCCTAATTGCTGTGTGTTGACCTTACCTTTTGTCTTGGTTACTTTTCCATTGCCCTGATAAAACACTGTGACCAAGACAAGTTATATATAGAAGGAAAGGTTCATTTGGGTTTGTGGTTCCAGAGGTCTGAGACTCTATGATGGCAGAGCAGAGGCATGGAAGATGGAGCTGGAATTCCTCTGGGAACTTAGATCTCCAACCACAAAGAGGAAGCAGAGAGCAAACTGGAAATGGCTGGAATCTTTAAACTCTCAAAACCCACCTCTAGTAACATACTTCCTCCAACAAGGCCGCTCCTCCTAAACCTCTCCAAACAGTGCCATCACTCAGGGGCCAAGTGTTCAGATACCTGAGACTGTGGGAGACATCTTGTTCAAAGCAGGAATCCTTGTCTAAGTTGGGTATCTTCTGAGTTTCTGTGCTTGGAAACCACCATATCTGGAAGGCAGGGGTTGGTAATATCCACACAGGACATTCTGATCCATAAATAAAAACTATGCAGGGAAGAAAGAGCTGTGCAGGGAAGCGTGAGCTACTTAGGACCTGAAAGTTAAGCAGCCACAAAGAGAAGTCCCAAGGCAGAAACCCCTGCAGACTTTTACTTTCTGTTTGAGGCTCTGGCCAATCCTTTGGCTAACAAGTTAAAATGTCCGAGTGAATTAAGCCTGGGCTTGTTGCGGGATGAAGGGTGCCTAGACCTTTCAATGCCAAATTGAATTCTCTCGTTTGAACCACGTGTGGTCGGCACTTTGGTAGGACTGGAGGGCATAGCCAACAGGCATGGGGCCACATGGAGTGAAAAGGGTGAGGATGGCCCGCTCAGCTGTTCCGGCTCATCTTCTTGCCTCTTCTCTTCAGGCTCAAAGGGAACCAACAGAGATGGAGGAAGCGCTGGTAGCAATGCTCGGGGAGGAAACACACCCCCCGCCCTGGGAGATCTCTTTGCTGGTGGCTTTCCTGTGTTGAGACCAGCAGGCCAGAGGGATGTGGCAGGTAAGGAAGAGCCCAGCCTGGGTGACCTGGTGGTCTTCCTTTATGCTCTCAACAGGCAGGACACGTGGCTCATAAATAGTTGTATAGTATGTATCTATGTATTTGAGAACTTTAACTCTGGAAGTTCCCAAGCACAGACTTGTTCTCTGAGAATCTTCTAAAATCTCATCATCATAACTGAAGAATGACTTGTTGAGCAAAGGTGTTGTGTTAGACAGAGTGCCCTTCACAATTGTCATGCCAATGCTGTGGACCCACTAGCTTGGTGTTGAGTTGGCTCTTCACTCTCCATCACCATATCAATTAGACACTGCTGGGTATCCAGCTGTAAAAATGTAGGTGCTTTAAACATCTATTAGGAATGTATGATAGCTCGCTTAGCAGCTGCACACAGCTGCAAGTTGGAGAGGTGGCTTATTTTCTCTAGTTCTGGGGCCTCAGCTGAAACAACTGAACGGACTGTCCTCAGAGTCAAACAATCTGCACATCTGCAGAAGGCTGCCTAGTGCCATGTTGGATCTCAAGAAAGAAGCAAGACATACATGATCTCTCTCTCTCTCTCTCTCTCTCTCTCTCTCTCTCTCTCTCTCTCTCTCCAGGGTTTCTCTGTAGCTTTGGAGCCTGTCCTGGAACTAGCTCTTGTAAACCAGGCTGGCCTCGAACTCACAGAGATCTGCCTGCCTCTGTCTCCCGAGTGCTGGGATTAAAGGTGGCACCACCACCGCCTAGTACATGATCTCTTGAGACTGTCCTGAACTTGTCAGGAGCTAACTTAGAAGTCTACCAAGTGTTACTTCCTGCTCCCTTCTCTAGGTCACAGCAAGGGACAAGCCCAGCTGGGACAGGAAGTGGACTTCACCTCACCGCTTGACATAACACCTGTGCAATCTTCTAAAATGGCACAGGCGGGCCTGGTTCAGTTACCGAGGCCATTAGGGGGCCTACAGCAATAATTTGTGCTTCAGTGGGCATTCACTGCTTTAAAGTCAAAAATTGAAGTTAAAAATTGGGCAAATAGACTGTTGCTTTGAGGGGTAGAAAGGGTGTTTTGCTTATTTTTGCCTTGGAGGAGGACAGCTCCTGCTGAGAGGCACCTTGTGGCTGTACGACCAACCTAGTTTGCTACACAACTGCAGGGACATCAGGCTTGTGAGGCCCGCATGCTGCCCGTGTGCCTGGACTTTTTCCTTCCCATATTGCTGGTCTAACCTAGAATGTGCTTCACTTCCAGGTGGCAAGACAGGGCAGGGCCCTGGCTCCCGAGCGCCTTCTCCCCGGCTCCCCATCAAAACTATCAGTGGCCCCCTCCCTGCCCCTGCATCTCCCAGGCTGGGCAATGCCACAGAGGGGCACAGCTCTGCCAGGCCGATCCCTCCTCGCCCCAGTGTGCCTGCTCCACCACCTCCCACTCCACCGCCACCTCCACCTCCACCCTTGCCCCCGGCCTCGGCCTCCGCCATCAAAGCCCCATTGGTGTCCCCACCTGTCCCTCTAACGAAGGAGAATCCCTCTGTGGTGCCACCCCCTGTACCCTGCGCACCTCCTCCCCCTCCGCCCCTGGCCCCACCCCCGCCCCCTCTGCCCCCAGCTGCAGTGCTCAGTGACAAAGCAGTGAGGCCCCAATTAGCCCCACTGCACCTGCCGCCCATCCCGCCCCCACTCCCTCTCCTCCCACCCTGTGGGTACCCAGGGCTGAACACAGAGCCCAGCAGCCCTGCACAGGAGGTACGGGAGCCTCCAGCCCCTCCTCCACCACCACCACCGCCGCCGCCACCGCTCCCAATCTATGCCTCTTGCTCCCCCAGGGCCGCTGTGCCCGCGCCCCCTTTGCCAGGCTCTAACAACAGCGGCAACGAGACTCCTCCCCCACTGCCCCCCAAGTCCCCAAGCTTCCAGGCACAGAAGGCCTTGCCCACTCCTCCGGGTGCTCCTGGCCCGCAGGCCATCCTACAGAAGAAGCGACGAGGCCCAGGTAAACAGTCTTCAGCGTGGTCTTCTTGGCAGGTCTCATCAAAACCTGGCCCCTCTGTGGGACCGTACTGTTTGTTTAGAGATGGAAGCCACAGGTAAGGGAGACTAGGAGCCCTGTTTCAGACTCTGCAGAAGGTACCTGAGAGAGTCTGGGCGTGTGTGTGTGTGTGTGTGTGTGTGTGTGTGTGTGTGTGTGTGTGTGTGTGTGTGTGCGTGTGCGTGTGTGTGTGTGTCTGTGTGTCTGTGTGTGTCTGTGTGTGTGTGTGTGTGTGTGCGTATTAGCTGTGTGTCATTAGCCTCTCTGTGCTTTCTTCTCTGTAAAACAGAGTGGCAGGCAGACGTTTTTCTCACACTATGTTGGGTACTTGACACTGGTCTGGGTATAACAACAAGTAGTATGTATACATAATACATGTACATGTAGACACATATTGTAGACATATATATCATATGTACAAGCACACCATACATGTCTGCACAGTATATACAAATATCTAGGCACATGCGCAGAAGGTTTCTTAAAGGTATTTTGGGATCTGTAGAAATCTAAATAGTCCCCCCCCACCATGTAAGGGATGCTGGTTAAACAGTGTTTTCTAAATATCATGGCCTTTCACATAAGATTGCTCTATGGGGGCCTGCATGTGGCTAGGCTTGTGGTGTATGACTTGCTTCGTAGTCCCCTGTGGGCAGCTTCCTATCCAGTAAAACAACAGAGCCTTATCCCCCACCTCCTTCAGCAGTCTTGGGGGGGGGTTGTATAACCTTAGTGCTTCCCTCAGGTACCTATGGAGGGGAGAGCAGAAAGGGAGAGGGTGGGGGGAGGAAGAGGAAAGGCTGGGAGTGGGGAGGAGACTGGGAGGGGGAAGGAGGCAGGGATTGAGGAGGGTTGGAAGCCCTGGAGGTGTGCCAGAGGCTGGATGGTGCAGATGGGGTGCCCTTCACCTGGTGCTCTGCTACTTGCTTCTAGACTCAAGTCCCCTGGCATAGACAAGCCCATAGGCACTTTGTCTTTGGGTATCTACAAAATGAGGGTGCTCCTGCTTCAGCCCACTGGGGGGCAGGGATGTGAAAGCAGAGGCTCCTTGTAGTCCACCAACACAGGGAATGCTGGGGCAGTGTTGTCGTCACTGCAAGCAGTAGAACATGGCAGCTCACTAGGAAATGGGTAGCAGTGGACACGGGCACTGAGGCACCAGAATGTAGATTAGAGACACCGCATGAGGCAGAGGAAAGCACGGTGAAGGAGAGAGACTCTCACCTCCATGACCAGGGCAGGAGTGAGGAAGGAGGGTGGGGTGAGCTGGGCCCTGGCAGGCAAGAAGGTCTTACCCAGGCTGGAAGGAGAACCAAGATTGAGAACTCTCCTCTGAAGGTCTGATCTCACTGGGCACTTGCTGTAGCACTTTCCTTCCAGCCCCTGTCACTCTGCAGTGGGTCCCTTTCTGGGGCTATGGCATCTGACCGTGAGGCTTATCATATTGTTGATAGTATAGTGGTAGCTAAGGTTGCCACGCTGACTATATCATGCATTTTAACTCATGTAATCCTTTCAACCACTCCAGAAAATGTTTGCTGGTGTTATTTCCATTGTATGGATGGGGAAACGAAGGTGCACATATATGGACTGGTATTACTTCCGTTGTGTAGATGAGAAAACTGAGGTACAGAGAGGGTATGTGACTTGTGCCATTTAACCAAACTGTGATTCAGTCCCAACCAGGTTGGCTCCAATTGTTGCTACCACATAACGTTGCAAGGCTAACCACCTAATCTCTCACATAAAGTTAAAAATCTACCGTCTCACTTCTAGGTATGAATGGCCTCT
This sequence comes from Ondatra zibethicus, assembly GCA_004026605.1. Taxonomy (NCBI): domain Eukaryota; kingdom Metazoa; phylum Chordata; class Mammalia; order Rodentia; family Cricetidae; genus Ondatra; species Ondatra zibethicus. Next base: position 227,156 of record PVIU01000150.1, read on the forward strand.
CTCTCTCTCTTCTCTCTCTCTCTCAAGGAACCAGTGGGGGGAAGCTAAACCCACCTCCAGCTCCACCCGCCAGATCGCCTACCACAGAGCTTTCCAGCAAAAGCCAGCAGCCTGGAGGCCAGCTGAAGAATGGAAGCCAGCACGTGATTGGTAAGGACCCCACTTGCAGAGCAGGCTTCCTGCACCCCTAAGACAGACAAAGGTTCCCCTGCCCACCCAAGGGGAGGGCTGAACACTTGACCAGCTCCCCATGCTGTCGCCGCAGTATCTATTTCTCAGTGAGCAATGGATAGAGGAACATAGGTTAGCCTGGAGGATCTGTGAAATAGGAACTTGCCCTCCATGTCTTCTGGCTAGGCCTAGGACCCACTCTCTAGCCGCCTTGAGTCAGATTAGAGGGAGAGAAGACATCCAGTGCTCACCCCGTGCATGGAGATATGCACACATCTCCATGGAGAGCAGGTCCATAAACTGAAAAGACCAGAGTGGCTTGGATAAGGGGAGAGAGCAAGTGGGTGTCTGGCCAGGTAGGAGGAAAACTAAAACAAGAGATTAGAAGGAAGCCACTTGGGGGTCCTCAAAAACTCCACATCCCTTTTGTGTTATCAGTTACTGTCAGGTCAGAGAGGGGCCAGGGCCCTTCCCTCATCACCAGAGCTCAGGGCAGAACCCATTTGCTCGGGAAGCCAGGCCTCACAGTGGACACAGCCAAGCTGACATGTCTTCTTCTCTTCTAAGCCTTCCTTGGGGAATTCAGCAGGTACTCTTGCTGGAACCCCAAACCAGGTCCTTTGCTAAGTTTTTCCTCCCGACTGGAGCCTTCTTCTGTGCCCTCAGCGGCTCCCTTAGGCGGGCAGAGGATCTTGGGCATGGTGATGGGCAATGATTGCACTTTGCCCCTGCTGCATCCTCTTGTCCAGCCAGGAATACTCAAAAAGCAGGTGGAGTCCTGGAGAAATAACCCTGTTGTGGAAACTTGCTCTGAGCAGGCCAGTGGCCAGCAGGGGATTCAGTCAGCGCGACCTGCGCACCTCTGGAAACAGTCACACTTGGGTCACGGTAGCAAACTGAGTAAACTCCAATTCCCGTGTTTCTCACATGTGCAGATGACTTCGAGTCTAAATTCACGTTCCACTCCATGGAAGACTTTCCCCCTCCAGATGAATTCAAACCATGTCAGAAGATATACCCCAGCAAGGTCCCCAGAAGTAAGTACCACTTTGACAAGACCCTCCACAGTACAGAGTACCCGCAGACAGCCCGGTGACTTTACTGCCCCACAGCAAGGATACTGTGCTGTGCCGACTTCCACAAGCTTAAGGACACGTATTGGTCCTGCTATCTAATGTTCACTTATAGGCTTCTATAGAACACCAGAGTTAACTGGCATCCCTTTGGAATTGCTAGAATGAGTCTGCATCCTTTCCCTCTAGGGCCTTTGGCTGGGAGACTTGGCACCCAAGCAGCAGAGAAATGGGACATGGGTTCTTTGCATTAATAAATGGAAAAGAGCCCCATCAGATTCTGGCAAACCATCCTGAAATGGACAATGTCCAAAGGCCAGTGGTTCTCAACCTTGTCGACACACAGCAATGACCAACTTTTTAAGCTCCTGGAGGCTGGGCTGCATGTACTCGAGTGAGACCCAGATGTTAGGGTTTCTGCACGCGGCCGGCCATCTCCAGTGCACAGCTGAAGTAGAACCTCATAGCGCAGGGGCTCTTCCTCCTAATTTCATTGTTTAGGCAGGCTCCAAAAGGAGGCTAGATGGAAGCCACTTAAGGCCAAAATAGCAGGAGGGCAGAGAATCCTGAGGGTTGGAGAGGTGACCACATAGGGATTCTGCAGCTCTTTAGCAGTTCTTGGTGGCGCCAGGTCATTCAGTACAGCAGAAGGTAGGAGAGGGCAGAAGTGGCAACATGAGGTTGGATGTGTCCTTATCCTACCACCGAAGTGGGGGCAGAGTCACTTGTCTGTGCACTCAAAAGGAAAAGTACATGTTTAAGGCTAGCCCAAAACCAGAGTCCAGGAACAGCGGACTCAGTGCACCTGTCCCTGCAGAGGGCCTGGCAAAGTCCCTTCTCTGGGGCTCAGCTCCCTGGGAACTGAGGAGGATGTCTGCTCTGCTCAGCACAGAGAAGCTGCCAGCATCTCAGCATCTGCATGGACACAACTCTCTCTGCTGGCTGCTGGACCTCACTTTAGACAGAGGGGCCTGGTGCACCCTCTCAATAGGAGTAATTAGAAAGGAATGTAAAGGCCTGGAAGCCAAGCCTTCTCAAGGTTCTGACGGACAATGAAACCAGCTGTGGGTGAAAGTGAACGTTGTGTCTGTCTAGCATTCCTTCTCAGGCGGCACGCACGTGAGCTGGCAGGTGGCAGCAGGCAACACTGTGGACAAAGAGGCCACAGTGAGAAGCCAGGTGCCCAGGCTTGCCCCACACTCTGAAGTGGGTGGGTGTCTTAGTTAGGTAGGGTTTCTATTGCAGGGATGGAGCCCCATGACCAAAATCAACTTGGGAAGAAAGGGTTTATTTCATTTACACTTCCAGGAAGCTGTCCATCATTGCAGAAGTCTGGCCAGGAACTCAGGTAGGGCAGCAACCTGGAGGCCGGAGCTGATTCAGGTTCTGGCGGGAAATGCTGCTTACTAACATGTCCTCATACTTCACTCAGCCTGCTTCGCTATATCCCCCAGAACCAACAGTCTAAGGGTAGTAGCACATGCAGGGCTGGGCCCTCCCCACCAATCACTAGTTAAGAAAATGCTCTATATCTCAATCTCATGGAGGCATTTTCTCAATCAAGGTTCCCTCCTCTCAGACTACTCTAGCTCATGTCAAGTTGACAGAAATAACTAGGCAGGACAGATGAGTGAAATTTTTCTTAATGCCTAAGAGTGATGGTGATTGCTTAGAGAACACCTCAGTTAACCAACGGGAGGCCTGGAATTTTGCCAGGGAGGAAGCGTGTAGGGCACGGGCCTGGTGGCAGAAGTTAGAGATCCAAAGTCCTAGAGAGAAAGCCATGTTTCCATGTGGGCAGGAAAGCATCCAGGGCAGGCCAGACTAGGGGAGAGTGTGACAGTTCAGGTCTATTTCACAATCATCAATGTCCCATGGTATGTCAGGACCTAATGTGTCTGGCTCAGGTGGCCCAGGATTCAAACTGGCAAATGCCAGTAAGTGGCAGCTGTGGCCTTGTCCTGCAGAGTGACCTTGTGTGGTGGGCACAGGTATCAAATGGATGAAGACGTGAGGTCTTATTCTTAAAAACAGGGTAGGGCTCAGGTGGTGATCATTCAAGTCCTCCAGTGGCTTAGGCCCCACTTCTTAAAGGCTCCCCCACCTCCCATCTGGACCTTTGTAGACATTCCAGATCCAAGCCAGAGCATGACCCATCGATTCCTCTCATTGGTTAGACTCCTGTTCAAATAACAACATAGATGTAAATGTCTATAGTCATAAACAGCTAACGAACAGATAAAAAAGTTTGGTATAACCACACAGCGGGATACAGTTCAGCTCTAAAAAGGAGCCGTGCTAAGACATGAAACCTGGATGCACTTGAAAATATTGTGCTCAGTGAATCACCCAAAGACCACAGTCCACTTATATGAAATGTCAAAAGTGAGCAAGACCACAGAGATGGGTAGAATAGTGGCTGCGAGCAAGTAGGGCATGGGGAATGAGGAATGATGGCTGGTTGGTCTGGGCTTCCTTTTAGGGTGATGGAAATATTCTGCAGCTAGCTAGTGGTGATTGTTACACGTTACATTTACGAGTGCACATATTGCATTCGGATCTACTGGGAGAAGCCAAAGACTCTGACTCAATCCAGATTTAGATTAAGGAATTTAGTCTTACTGCTAGCAGGACAATGGCCTTCAGGACAAATAGCCTGTCCTGTGGAAGGGGGACCTAAGGTGGCGTTTTAAAGGCTGACGTCAGAAAGGTGTGCATTACAACTATTACAACTATCCATGGGATCCACAGCTGGCTAAGGAAATTGTTTGACTTCCCTCAGATGTTTCTTACTTTCCTGCTATATAGTAATAAAAGACCATGACATTCCTTTCCCGCAGGGATCAGCAGGTTTCACTGAAGCAAAGGCTGTCAATGCCTCCCAGCCCATTATCCTATTCTTATCTCACGGGCAGGCCACTAGGCTCTCCCAGGCATTCCAGAGCTAAAGGTCAACGGCCCTTAAGGGATGCCTGGCTCCATATCAGGTTTCTTTAGTCACCACAGGGGACCTGTGTAAATTATTACCCAGGTCTGATGACTGGGATAGAGTAGTTCATTCTGGGCAGGCAAAGACACAGTGTCGTCAGGGCTGACTGTTATGTCCCCAAACATGCAATGTCACTAATGGAATTTTAGTTTATTAACATGTATTTAAGAGAGGGGGAAAAACTAATTTTTTTTTTTAGGAAAAGTACTTAGGTCACAAATGCTTATTGTCATTATAGCCAGAAGAAAAGTCACTGTTATATCAGCAAATACTTGCTGAGGTTGTCACCCACTAGAAAGATCTAGATCGGTGAGCCCCTCACATACCCAGGGGAGCCACTCTGTGGTGGAGGATGGGGTGGAGACACTATTCATGACATCTTATTCCCATGTTCCCAGTAAACCATGTCCACCACAGTCAGTTCAGTAGGAAAGTGGCTGATTTCAAATGGGACTGTGCTCACATCCCAGCCCTCAGTTGTGAGAAAAATAAAACGTGAAAGACCTTATCTAAACCAAGTTTAAGCTTGGCCTGTTATGTGTGATCACACGGCTACCCAAGCAAACTTCAGAGCGATCCTCACCTTGGAAAACCGAAACTCCACACATATTAAATAATAACTCTAGGCTTCTTCCTACCCGAGCCCCTGACAACCACTATTTGACTTATTTTCTCTATGATTTTGAGCATTGTAAGTGTCTGGTGTAGGTAGAAGTATATGCTATTTGATTTTTTTTTTGCTGGCTTATTTCACTTAGCAGAATGTCCCATGTTAGAATGTCCTTCAGTAGTCTTGCAGATTGACACATATCTATCTATCTATCTATGCATATATATCACATTTCACCTATCCATTTTTCCGTAGTTAACATTTGAATTTCTTCCACATTTTAGCAATTAAGAATAATGTTGCTATGCACATGGGTATTTAGAGGTCTCTTCCAGACTCTGCTTTCAATTGATTTCCATATATATCCCAAAGTCGAATGTCAGGTCATATGGGAATTGTTTGCACTTGTTTGAGGACCTACCATACTGTGCTCCGTAGCAGTCCAATCAGCTCTCATCTTCATCAGCTGTACACAGTGGTTTCAATTTTTCCGCATCCTCACCAACATGTCTTCAGTTTTTAATCTTGCTTCTGTTTTTTTTTCCTCACCACTCCAGCGAGTGCAGTATGATGGCTGTTGTCCAACTCTTACTTTAGAGGCTACTCATGACAAAACCATCCAGTTACTTCCCCGAGCTACAGAATTCCTCACCACGTCACCATGACTTTAACATCACCAAGGGGTTCATTTCATAAAACCCAAAGGATGGAAGGCCCCACCCAAGTCAGTGATACTCAGTAGGAAAAGCGTGTGGCCACTGGTCATTTCCAGTTCCACCTTTGTGGTGACAATGGGGTAGGATCCTTAGCACTCTTGATAATGCTGTTGACCACACCCTTGCTGAACTGACTTCTAGCAGTCCACTGCTGTCCCACAATGCTGTCTTTTCTGGGCAAGCCGTATGCCTGTGAGAGCACAAACATGATGCTCTGCCTTTGCAGTTGTCTCTCCTCCCTCCAGCTCCTTAGCTCCCCCACTCCATCTCTAGTTCCCCTCCTGTTTGCTCCTCCTGGGCTTTCTGCAGACACTCTGTCATGGCCACTACTGGACCTCCAGGTCACCATTACTGGACCTCCGCGCCGCCATATCTCATAGTGGTGTTAAGGGTGGCCCAGCACCCCCTTCTTCCAACAGCCTCCTCCCCTTGTGTGATGTTTTACTCTTTTGGCTTTTGGGGGGTCACCACCCAGCTCCCAAATAAAACCACACATGGAGGCTTATTACTTATGAATGCCCGAGCTTAGCTTGGCTTGTTTCTTGCCAGCTTTTCTTTCTTTCTTTTTCTTTCTTTTTTTTGTTTTTTGTTTGTTTCTTTTGGTTTTTCAAGACAGAGTTTCTCTGTAGTTTTGGAACCTGTCATGGAACTACCTCTTATAGACCAGGTTGGCCTCTAACTCACAGAGATCCACCTGCCTCTGCCTCGTCAGTGCTAGAATTAAAGGCATGCACCACCACTGCCCTTAAATTAAGTTATCCCTACTACATTTTGCCCTTGGGTTTTCTTTTTCTTACTTTTGTATATCTTACTTACACCTTTACTCTGTGGCTGGCTGGGTGGCTGGGTGGCTGGGTGGCTGGGTGGCTGGGTGGCTGGCCCCTGACATCCTTCTCTCTTTGTTCTCCTGTTTGCTCCTCCTTCCCCTTCTCTTGTTGCTCCTATTTATACTCTCTGCCTGCTGGCCCCACCTATCCTTGCTCCTGCCTTGCTATTGGCCGTTCAGCTCTTTAATAGACCATCAAGTGTTTTAGACAGGCAAAGAATCACAGCTTCACAGAGTTAAACAAATGCAGCATAAACAAAAGTTACACACCTTAAAATAATATTCCCTAAAACCCCTGCACCCAGACTGCTCCGCCGCGTTCTGTTGTCCCATCAAGGGCATCAGTCACCTTTGACTGTTCTCTCTTCTACTCCCAGAATGAGGCCAACCACACACTCAGTAAATAATGGTTGGATTGAAAGACAAAAAAAATCCCATCATATACATTGCTAAATACCTACAGAATGAAAATGTTGGAAACAGCACCGAGTTCCTCAGTGGGATTAACTTATTTACAGTAGAGTCACCATGCTAGAACTCTTATGACCATTGAACCAAGTGTACTGAATATTTGCTGACACTGCCATGCCAGTAAAAACAGCCCAAGCAAGACTGTACAAAAATAACATAAAATATTTTTACAAAAATGTATTGATTTTCTGGGCAGTGGTGGCGCACGCCTTTAAACCCAGCACTAGGGAGGCAGAGGCAGGCAGATCTCTGTGAGTTCGAGGCCAGCCTGGTCTATAAGAGCTAGTTCCAGGACAGACTCCAAAGCTACAGAGAAACCCTGTCTCAAAAAAAAAAAAGAAAGAAAAACAACCAGAAGCAAAACCAAAAACAAAGAAATTATTGATTAATGTATTCTGTAGTAAAGGAGGACTTGAGACTAGAAGTACACCAAAGTGTTAAATGTGGGGAAATGCTGTGTGGCTTTCATTTTTTACTGTTCTGTGCAGATTTCCATAATAAATGCATATTGCCATCCGATCTAAAACTAATTTATAGGGAGAGAAGATAGGATTAGCCCAATTCTGGTCCATGTTCCTGTACAGGAGGAAACGGGGACCACTGTATGTAGACTAACCCAGCTCAGGGGCCAAGTGGGCTGACCTCTTGAGGGGATCTGGTTCCCTTTATGCCAGCTGACACTGTGACAGTGACAACTGGGGAGCGTGGGGAAACCAGGTGTGCAGTGTTGACAGCCTTCCAGCCCAATTTCTCCATAGACAGCTAGGAAATAAAATGGCCGGTCCATGTCCCCACCTGGTGGCAAAGACAGGCTAGTGCCCAGGTTCTGTGCTCCACATCCAGTGCTCTTTGCCCCTCATGGTACCCCCTCTTCCCTGCGAGGCGTAGCCAGTGTTGGCCCATGACTGACAGGTCTGGTCTTCACAGGAGCCACCCTTCCCAAATACATTCAACAGCTCACGGGACTTGCTCTCCTAGGCTGGTGGTAGCACATCTAAGAGACTGCCTTAATGGCCGTCCACGTTTGTCAACCCTTTCTGCCCCCTGCTCGAGTCCCACCTTGCCATCCTCCTGTTGCCTAGAAATGGATTTTACTCATATTATGAAAGTATGTCTGGGCTTAGAAGAAGAGAACAGGCACGCTTGGTTTGCACATGACCAAAAGCGAGGCTAGAAGCCATCAGAGGCTCTTGGTCCAAGCACAGATAACCTGTAAGCCCAGGGTCCCACTGCCTTCGTATCCACAGCTATGTCGGTGAGTCAGGAAATGGCAGCATTCAGCACAACGGGGACATGAGCTGGGCAAGAGGGGTGAAATACATTTTGTATTACAAACGGCAGAAGCAAAAGTGAGAGGGTGGCCCTTCCACTGAATCCGACATGCCCATCATGCAGATGAGAAGTACCATTTCAGAGTGACCCCAGAGAGTCCAGTGCTCTAAAATCCCTCTAAGGTGCTCTGTCAATTCAGAGCATCCTGACTCCCCCTGAGCAGTCAAGTTTTCCTTGCAACCAGATGTGGTTTCATGGAGAAGCTGATTTTCCTCCAGCCCTCCCTGCTCTGATCAGCTTGTGGAAGCTGGTGGGAACTGCCTACCCATGATGCCTCTGTTACTAGCTGGTTTTCAGGTGGGGCCAAATGTTTCCAGAGGCAATGGGTGATATCTAGAACGCTCTGTGGTGGTTGCCAGCAGGCCTGGGCTTGGGTAAGGCTGCCACAGTCACTGAGTGAGTAGAGCCGAAAGACATGGTCAGTGTTCCACGGAGCAAGGACAGACCTACAAGGGAGACCAAGCTAATCAAAATGTTAGTAAAGGCTGGACCAGGAAATCGATGCCCAGTGAGAGGTTTGTCTCTAGCAGATAGGCCGTTTGCAAAGCGAAGGACCGCAGTCTGTGAGGCTGCCCTCCACGTGGAAGTACATAAGGGCTGTCAGTGTCTTGGTGCCTTTTGCTCCAGCTAGTGAAGAGCTAGCATCCTCTCTCTTATTTGCTCCAAAACACCTTTATTCTCGAACAAGGACAGTCCCTGGTTAAAACCCTGATTGGTGTTCTGTGTGTCTCAGAGCACTTTGTGTTGGTCCGTTGAGTTTGCCTTATCCTGTAAGACTGTCACAGTGCCAAATATACACACCGTGGAAAACTTCAAAAGTGTTGGAGATTTTTTTATGGTAATTCTACTACCCAAGAGGGAAAATTGCTTATTGTGTTTTTGATGGATTTTAAAAACCTAGATTTTTCTCTCCATACAATTTCACCCCCCAAATCATCTCCATAAACCTTCAAGCAGCTGCTTGCTGCAACATAACATTGCCCTAAAGCTCCCAGCGCCTGGATCCTTTTGTCAGAGACTGTCCTCAGGAACCATGTTGCTTCTTGAGTAGCTCAGAAACCCAGATTATAGGGCACACTTGGGTACGTGACTGTGTAATCCCTAATCCCTGACAGCAGCGGGACAAGAGACAGTTGACCAGGGCTTCCAAACACCTCGGAGGAAAAGACACCATGAGGTGAGGTTCAGAACCGCTGACCGGAGGGAAATTATGGGAACACCTAGAGATGGGGATTTAAAACTTGAGTAAATCATCTTTAAAACTGGCACAAGAAATTGGACGTGAGTGTGGAGCACGCAGGCTCAGAGGCATTTGCGTTTCCCCCATTATTCTCTACATCCTTTCAGCTCGGCTTTATATCCCCTGCGACTTGTATGATACTGAGGCCCGGCACATCCTGGAGATAAACTTACATATGGGAGCATCACTAAATGGAAGCCTGAATCGTGTCAGCCGATAGTACCTGCACAAGACTTGGCTTGTCACAACCGCAGAAGTGTGCCCAGAGGCTGGGTACATGCCATTCAGGAAGGCCTCCTCACACAACACGGCCTGTGGCTCCCTGAGCCCATTGTCTGTGACACAGAAGATGGGTGGAAACACACAGTCCGGGGCCAGAAGGCTGAAGGTTTCAGGTCGGGCTCATGTTGCCTGGGGATCCTCTGCCGGTATTTTAAGTGTTGGTTTAGGAGAAGTGTCTGCACAAGGTACAGAGGCCCTGGGCCAATCGATGGTGAGATCACTCTTGTTTCTCTCAGGCCGCACACCTGGTTCCTGGCTCCAAGCTGAGGCGGCTGGGCAGAGCTCGGATGACATCAAAAGCAGAAATTCTCAGGTAACACCTCCCCAGGTTACAAAAAGCCCAGAAGTCCCTACAGCAGTGGTTCTCAACCTGTGGGATCATGACCCCTTTGAGATACCATATTAGAGATATCATATATTTACATTAAAATTCATAACAGCAGCAAAATTACTGTTATGAAGTAGCAACAAAACCATTTTATGACTGGGGGTCACCATAACACGAGGAACTGTATTAAGGGTCGAAGCACTAGGAAGGTTGAGAACCACAGCTCTGCAGGGATTCCTTCTTAGCCCCTCTAGCTTTCTCCCTGATTCCTCTTCCCAGAGAAGGCCATTTGTTGTGCATTTGTTAGAGGCTGGGATGATAGCCCTACAGTTTCAAACACTGCCATGTAGAAAGGGCCTTCCTTAAGGCATCACCCTGTGCAGAAGGTGATACTCACTCGGAACCCCACAGTCTCATTCCTCCAGAGTCTGATCATTCCAGAAGCTCCGGAAAAACCCCTTCACATCTCTAACATATGACTCTGTGTTCTAGCTCACCTACAGAATAGTGATAGATAGTTCTTTGGAGCTTTTTCTTGCATCAATATTATTCTTGATTTTGACAAAAATTTAATCACAATTTAAATGCCCTTGGCTACATGTAGTTAATTGTCAAAGCTGGGAGGGAAAAAAAATCATATAAATGCCCTTGTTCTCAGCCAAAGTAACTTATGCAGAGTTTTCAAATCTGGATAGAGGCGACATCTCTCACTGTGCATTCTATGGTCTCCTCTTTTAAAATCCTTTGTTGTTGGGCATGGTGGTGCATGCCTTTAATCCCAGCACTCAGCAGACAGAAGGCAGTCAGATCTCTGTGAGTTCAAGGCCAGCCTAATCTACAAAGTGAGTTCCAGGACAGCCAGGGCTGCTACACAGGGAGACTTTGTCTCAAAAACAAACAAGCAAAAAGATAAAAATTCTTTGTTTCTTCAAATCCCTGAATTTAATCCTGCCCTGGTGGTTTCCAATTCTGTGTGTCGGACAGCAGGCTGGCTGTTGGTGAACTGGGCCATTCAGCAACTGTGTGACACGTTAAAGAAGTAGCCTGGCTGGGAAGGTATTAGAGTCCTGAAAGCTGTGATTGCCCCCCAAAGAGGGGTGCTACTTCTACCAGCCAGGCCACACCCCCTTTCCTAAACCCAGGTAACCCAGGAGTCACAGTATCCACTCTCGGATGATCACAGGCTCAAAAGTGAGTGCGTAGTGGTGACAAGTTCATAAAGGGGGAAAGGGAGAGAGGACGATTCGTGCAAGATTATTGACAGGTGGAAAAGAGGATTCTGAGAAGACGGCGAGGTAGGAGGCACCCCAGTCTGCCACTCTGCCTGGACTGTGGTGTCTCTGGCACTCTGTCTGTTGCAATTGTCTTGCAATTCTGGCATCAAGGGAAGGTTTACGACGCCCAGGAAAGAAGTGACCTGTGAACTGGTTGATGTTGCTCAGTTGCAGTTCATGAGACATCAGCAGCTAACCGTTCCCCACCCACACTCCATGAAAGGCCTCGAGGAGCAACTCAAACACCTGGGGAAGGAAACTGCCCAGTCCTCTAGATAATTGGGGGTCCATACTCCAATCACTCCTATTCAGATCACAGAGGTTCAGATACTGATGCTGACAGCCATCATCTTCTCACCTCCCCCAAGTCGGTGCAAGCCTCTCCCCTTCAGGCTGAAATGCTTTCTGGGAGATTCTCTTCTTCCCTTCCATTTTTCTGTTTCCCCTTGGATATTCAAGCACTAATGGCTAGGTCTACATGAGTCACTCTCCTGTTACACTGATAAATACCTATGAGCAACTGTAGCGAGGGGGCTTTACCCGTTTGTGGAGGCAGGCGCTTGAGGGAACTGGGCACCTTGCACGTGTAGTGGGAAGCTGAGAGCTGCCACAGGGGTGCTGGGAATTGAACCTGGGTCCTCTGGAAGAGCAGTCAGGGATCTTACCCTCTGAGCCATCTCTCCAACCCTGCATTTTCTAAAATGAAGAGATAAGAAGACCCCATTCAGTCAAGGGGAGCTTATAAAATTGTCTTTAGGCATCCCAAAGTCAAGCTATTGTATGTCTCATTGGAAAGCATTTTAATTAATTTTCACTGTATGAGGACACAAGCAGTGCACAGGAAAGCCACTGGGCTGGCAACAGTCAACAGAGCCAAGGGACGGTACTGGTATGGGTCCAGTGGCCCTGGCCTGAAAGTCTGAGGACTTTGATCCCCTTCCCTCCTTCCTATTGCCATCACATGGTTTCCTCATCACGCTGTTTGCTTTTCCTGAGCTTCCTGCCAAGTGAGTTGCTTACGCTTGCTTCTATATATGTTCCTAAGACAGAATCAGGTCTCCACATCCCATCAATTTCCGATTTCCTTTACTGCTTCCTATTCTCAATCCCTGGGGGTGGGGTGGGGTGCAAAAAAAAAAACCAAACAAATGAACAACAACAAAAAAAAAAAACACAGCTCCTTGTACATGATGGGACTACCTTGCCTACAAGAAGAGTTTGTGATCTCAGGCCTGGAAGGTTCTTTGTGGGCAATGAGTCTTCTGACTCCTTGTCAGTAATGTTCTGTCATGTTTCCTCAGTTGTCTCTGAAGGCACTCCGGTGAGAAGACAGATGAAGCCAAGGCCCTGGGGTTCTTGATTGAATGGACACCAGGATAACGCGTCAAGACTGTACCATGCTCAAGCTCTATTCATTGCCAGGCAGGCTCTGAAGGGAGCATTATTTATTGTAAATAATGATTTGCACGAACTTTGAAGCACCCTTTTTGTCAACTTTTATTTGAGTAATATTTCAGTATTTTTAAATATGCATCTTGGCACTTGTCTGTCTTGTACAGATGAAGCCCTATCCCACCCTGTAGTGTCCACTGTGACTATAAACTACGCTTGCAGGCTGGTCCTTCTGAATCATTTTCCAGAGCATCCTTAGTTTTCAAGTCACCCCAAAGTCATAAATATCCACAACAGCTTCTTATTGGCATGACTCTCATCACACCAACTGCAAAATCCAACCAGATAATGCCTTATAGACAATGCAGCCCAGAGGAAGCAGTGTGTCCCCGGGTCCTGGCAGTGCCACACAGCCTCCAGTGAGCGAGATGCCATGTCTCGCTTCTTTTTATCAATACAGGGATGCCATTTTGCTGCCTAATGTAAATATATCCCAGTGCAAAGATTAGATTAGAGTGGGCTTGGCCCCTCACATGCCTTCCGCAGGGACCCCTTTTATAATGGAATTCTTTTACAAATAGCCAATGCTTTTACTGTTTACAGCATCCCTAGTGCCCAGTCTCCATCACTTTCCTTCTGCCTCTCCAAGTTCCCAGCTCCATCCTGGTAGCTAGGGTAAAGTCAGCTTTATGAGATTTTGATATCTTGCCACCTCTGCAGATTACATATGTACATAGCTCATGATTATGATAAGCTTATTTTTACCTCAGAGGTCTCCCTCCCCCAAACCCTACCCTGAGTGTAGGATTTACATGGAAAATACAACATACATTTAAAAAAGAACAATACAAGGCTCGGGCAATAGCTGCATTGGTGAGATGCTTGCCTCACAAGCCTAAGGATCTGAGTTCATTTGCCAGTGCCCATATAAAGCTGAATATGGCAATACACACTTGTATCCCATTGCTGGGGAAGCAGGGGCAACCAGATCCCTGGGACTCACTGACCAGCCAGGCTAATCAAGGAGCCCCAGGTCCCAGAGAACAATATTGTCTCAAAATACAACGTGGCAACTCCTGAGGCCACAACACCCAAAACTGATCTTTGGCCTCTCCAGACTCGCACATACATGTGCATGCCCACTCCACACAGGAACATATGCACCCATATACAAACACATAAAAAGAACAAAGCATTCCATTGGTAGGAATCCCAGAATACCCATCAGCCCCAAGAAGTTTCCCTCTGAACTGAAAAGCATGGATATCTGATGGCTCTCCTGACTTGTGGTGTGTACCTGGGTTGGAAGGCAGATGTATGCAACAAGTTTAGGAGTCCTGAATAGACAGAGGGCCAAGCCAGGCTGGGGCTGCTCTCTGCACCCTTCTTTGGGCCTCAAGGGAGGGAAGAGTATGCTTTTGCTTCTTGTCAGGCTCCAAATGCTCCTGTCCGCAGGAATGAGGAGGCTGTAGCAGAGAAGGCAGAAAATAGAAGGAAATGGGATCTGTGCTCAGAATAGCTGCAGACAAAGAAAGAGGACAGTGAGCATTGGGGTGCTCTGAAGAATCCCCCTCAGGCACTCATGCCAACAAGAACAATTTCTCAAGCCAGGCCATCCAGAGATGATGGACAAGGAGGTGTTCAGACACCTGGTTTTTGGAGCAAGTGTCTTACATTGTGCTTTCTCATTAGAGATAGTAGAAGCCGAGCCAGGGTCCAGTTCCCATCTCTGGGACATGACTCAAGCCATTGGAACAACTAATGAAGGAACAGGAAGCTTCCATGTTGCGGATTTGTTATGTTGGTTCTGGAAGTCTGCAGAAAGGTCAGCCTCCACTCCCCTCTACTCGCAACCATGCAAGTAATAATCATAAGAAGCTTTCATAATTACGAGGAGGGCCATCAGCAAGGCATCCCCACCCTTGAGGAGGACTGCTTATCCAGTGATTGTTCCCGTATTTATGTCTACACTGCTGGAACAGAAATGAAGTCTTCCAGAGTGGCTGGGGAGATGTCTCAGTCAGAAGACTGCCTGCTGTCCAAGCATGAGGACCTGTGTTCGTATCCCCAGAATCTACATAAAAGCCTGGCATGGGGGTGAATGTCTGTAACCCGGGTCCTCCAAGTTAGGTAGAAGCAGCTGATCCCAGGGAGGTCAGTGGCTAGCTAGCCTCGCCAAATTAGTGAGCTGCAGCTTTAGCAAGAAACTTTAATAAGGTCGAGAGAGAGAGAGAGACCAAAACAGACACTGGTCATTGGGTTGTTGACCTTTGGCCTCCACATGCATGTGCACAGATGTGCCTTTATTCACACACACACACACACACACACACACACAGCACACACACACACAGCACACAAATAATTTTTTAAAGCTATTTAAAGACAGAGAGAAAGAACAAGCAGAAACCAAAAACAGCAAGCAGGGAGCGATCTCAGGAATCTGGCCTAGCAGCTCTCCTCCAGACCTACCACTGAAGCTACCCCCTCCAAGTTCAAGTGGGCACGTCCAGTTCCCACTGGCAGTGTACAGGTTGGGCCCCTGACCGTGAACTCACATGTGGAGGCGTCCCTGCCACCTTTGCCTGCCCTCACATTGCAGACTGTGACTCCCCAGTGTCTCACCTGTATTTTATATTTACTGGTGTCTCCTGTTGCAGATTCATTCCTTTGTACCCAATAAACTTTAATAAGTGACAATGTCTGTGGCTGTTTCCCTGCAAATTCTGCCTGTGATCACCAGTATTGATCTAAGCCTCTTTGATTGACAGGTGATGATTACACACATTTCTGGAATATAATATGAGGCTGTGGTGCAGGAATGAAATTTGTTCCAGTCAGACTTGAGTACTAAGACACATTTTTAAGACTCAGGAGGGCTTAAACAAAGGCTAGTGATTTCTGGAACACCAAGAATAGCGTCCTTGAAAATGTATTTATTTATGTGTATGTGTCTAGGTATGTATGCCATGGGTACAGGTACCCATAGAGGCTAAAGGAGGGTGTTAGATCCCCTGGAACTGGAGTGATGGGTGGTCATGTGCATATTGGTAACTGAATTTGGGTCCTCTGATCCTGTTCTGCCCTGCACCAGAGCATGGTGTCTACTTGCCAATGAAAAGGGGCCTTTGCCAGTCACCTTCCCAGAACATCAAAAGTCTGCTTCGACATCAGCCTTTGTAAACAGCTGTTAGTTTGACTGAATATAGTGGCTCAAACATGTAGCTGGGCCCTTGCCTGCCTCAGTTGGCTCATTACTAGGTACCCCTGGCACCAGGTTCAGTCTGGCTGACACAGCCTGCCTTTCTCACCAGGTCTAGATTCAAGTCTCCCATCTTTGTTGATGATGTCAAACTTGCCCCCAAAGCAGTAAGCAATTATCACTTAAGCTCTGAGCCTTTTCTCTAGCCCCCATGAAAATCTTTTTTGTTTGAAAATCCAAAAATGCAGGGAGGGGAAACCTTTCCATATGCATTTTTAAAGTAGATAACAATATACTTACCAGTTTTATTACTACAATATGGGCCAAGTATGTTGCTTGCCTCTGTCAATGTATTAAAATGGGAATCGAATCCGGGGCCTTATGCACACAACACTAAGGAAACCTTCAACCTAAAACACTTGGTCTCTGTCCCACAGGTCAGCCAGCCTTCAAAAGAGTCTTTTCTGTGGAGCAGAGTCCTCTAATCTCCATGGCTCTGGTTCTAGTGGACACAGGAGCCTGGAATGGGGGAGATGAGGTTCCTCTGCTGGGACTAGAGTTGAAAGTCAAACAAGAATATGAATCTCTTGAGTTTCGGGGTTTATATTACTTAGGTGTACCTCAGTTTCCTCATCAGCTGAATTGGGGTGTAAATGTATATATGGACATACAGTGATGAGGACACACTGTCAAACCCTGAACACTTGGGTCCCAGATCTAAGTAAGGGCAGCACACCCCACACTCTGGAAAGCAAGCAGTCTGTGTATTTGTCCCCTCTAGGTATTGCATGTAAACAGAGTTATATATGTCTTCTTGTGAATAATTTATTTAGCCCAACATAATATCCAGAATGTTCATACATATTGTGACATGTATCAGAGTTGCCTTCTCCTCTTAAGGCTAAATGGTACTCCATTGCACAGATACACCACCTTACGTAACCATCCACCCACTCCCCTATAGATAATTTAATAGGCTAGGAGGGTGGCTGAACAGGTATCTTTTCCAGCCTTGCTTTCAATTCTTTTGGTACACACTAGGAAGCAGAATTGTTGGGTCATATGGAATTTGTTGAAAAATCTCAATCTTCTACAATGGGCAACCATTTTCATTTCCGCCAGCTGTGAGTGATAATGTTTCCAGCTCCTCACATGGAAGTCGATTCTTTAAAAAAAAAAAAACAAAAAACAAAAAACCACCTGTTTATTCTTTGTGTCTTTCACATCATGCATCTTGATCCCATTCATTTCCCATTCCTGCATATCTGCACTCTGACCTTGCAGCCCCCCAAAATAAAATTTAAGAGAAAAAGAAAAGAAGAAGAAAGAGGGGGAAGTCTCATTATGGAAGCTGTAATGGGACACAATGAGTCACACAGTAAACCCTTTTGTCCATATATCTTTACTTGCATTGGTCTGGTTCGAGGCCTCTGGTTTCTGCTGCCCTACAGATGCTGGGCCCTCACTGGGGCTCCTCTTGGTTATCCTGCTGTTGCCCTGTGATGTGGAGATGCTGCAGTTTTGGGTCTGCAGGGTATCCTATTCTCGCTGCTGCTGTTCTGATGGAACCGAGTGGCATATGGTTATAGTTTGGGGTTTGTTTTTAAATAGTGACTTGGTCTTCACAGTGGAAGTGTCGGGCCCTCCTAAGGTGACTGAGTTTCCTAAAGTTCCAATCAGAAAAGCACTGTTCTTTTGCATGTTTGTCTTGTGACTGGTGCCGACTGTGCTCTTGAAACACAAACAAGAGAAGGCTCCTGGGCATTGACTTCGATATTTTTTATTGTACATTGGGTGCATTTAAAGACACTGCTGCGGGCAAGCACTGGATAGGGACATTGTTTGACTTGGAGCTATTTATACAAAAGGCTGTTAAGACCACATAGTTCCCCGCGACAGGAAACAAAGATTCTCTGTTACACTGCTCCAACTATGGCATTTCACTTCTCACAATATGATTAAAGACACGTACTTATTAATTCCTGCAAGAATTCTGTGTGCAGTATTTCAGGATAGTTGGCTTCAGTCGGATAAAACACATTTGGACAGGCACTGCGGAACAGGGGCCGGGACTCCGCACCATGTGGGATGAAACACCACAGCTAAGGGAGGCACAGCAGAGCTGGGATGCTGGCCCTGCACCTGCCGGCCCTCTCTGTCCATGGTCCCACCCTTGCCTCCCCGTGTTTTCTCCCAAAGCTGAGCTCTCAGCTGAAGACCTTTGCAATAAAAGAATGTAGCCAGTGATTTCAAGGCATGCGCACCTGGCTGCCCTGTGAGCCTGCCAGAAGTAGTATCACCTGGGTCAGTGTGGGATGACATTTTTTGTGGTTGACAATTCTTTTTTATAGCTGCTGATTCGCCTGGTAGTGATGGAGCATTACCATTGGGCTCCACTAGATGTTCATCTGCTTTAGTAGCTTGTGAGGCTGATGCCTACTAACAATAGATTATGTGTTGGGCTAAGACTCCACAGCTTTTATCAGGTCCTTATTCTACCACAGCTTCCAGATACCCCCAAGAATGATAAAAAGACTATTTCCTATTTATGCTAACTTACATCCACTCTAGTGTCTGCCCCCAGCTACGATGCTGTTTTTACTTAGTGGAAATCTCATTCACACAAAACTAGCTAGCTCGTGTTAGGGTCTGTGGGAAGGGTGGGGGCAGACAGTCTGCACAAAGTGTGCTCAGGATCCCCCACGCTCGAGGCTTAATAGATATTGGGTGGTCTTCTGGGAAGTTATTTGCAGCATGATCCTAAGCATTCCATTTGTATTTCATCCTGAACATCCATCTTCTCTCTGTTGTTCAGAAAACCAACCCCTGCTTAGGAAATTACCCACCACAGAAGCATTTCTTCAAAGAGAAGTCCGTTAGGAGCATTTGAAAATGAATATTCTTCTACATCTGCCTACTCAAAATCCAGTATCATTTCTGCTGTTAATTTAGATAAAGTCACATGTAGGCACCTAGCCCAATTCCGTATGGTCCTCACGTCTGTTCCACCCATCCTGGTGAGAAAAGCTACTATTCCCAGTTCCTATCCATTGCCTGAGGGGAAAACCAGGCCTCTCAAGGTCTGCAAGGTTGCCCATAGAGGGCTCCTGCGACCTCTAGTGGTAAGAGGACAAGATGGTTGAGATGTACAATGCTCCAAACAAGAGAGTTGGCTTTTCTCTAATGCTGGACTAAGGTCAATATCCAATCATAGAAATAGCCACTGTGTTTTCCAGTGCCCTCCTGAGTAATGGCATCAGGTTGGCACAGCCACCTACAGCCTTGGCCAGAGTAATGAAAGAAGGTCGCCATGTCATTTACTTTCACTGAACTTCCGATCGAACACTGAATCGCCTTGGCTTTCTCAGGCAGGTCAGCTCTGACAAACTGGCTGGCCTCACAGGTGAAGGTGAGACCACACAGGGAATTCACAGAATGGCTTTCTGCATCACCTTGCTTTAAAAACTCACCAGGTAGGGTTGGATGGCAACTACTTTCCCTCTCAAACATCGCCCTTCTTTCCTTTCCACCTGCGGGCATCTTCAGCTTAGCTGCTCTACCTGTGCCCTCTGCTCATGTGCATTAGATGCCAGTCAGCCTGCCAGAGCTCCTAGCAACTGCGAGCCACCATTTGACCTTCATGAACTTGTCCCTTCTCTTATGTTTTGCCCTTTGTTTATACACGGAACTCACGAAACAGTCGAGAAAGGGGCTCACAGCACACCCACCTAAAAAAGGGTTGAAAGAAAAGCCAGATTGGTCCCAATAAAACCTCTAGCCTGCATCACATTGTGAAATGAGAGCTCAGGTCTCTGCCAATTCTCACAGCCCATGATACTGCAGCCAAGAATGATCTGGGGACCCTAAGCCATGACTGAGACCACTGATGTATGGTTTCTGTTTGCTCAGCCCTGCCAAGAATGATGACATATAATTGAGCCCCACAGCACACCCCCACTAGCTGTTCCTCTTACCTACACTCCTATCCGTCATCTTTACCCCCTTGACCCCTTCAGGAGTAGTGGCGAGTGGCCCTGGATAAGCACCCACATCCTCTCTCCCATTCTAGACACCAGTCCAAAGGCAGCTGCTGGGCAACGGGGCATGGGAACTAAGTGGTAGGGGGGAACCTGGAGGGTCAGGTGCTCAGCACAATGACTTGTGGGATCCAGTTAACCAGGCAGTGGGCACAGTGTCTGCCCTCAGCCTGCCCTGTCTTCCTCACACACTCCTGTGGCGTCGAATCCTTTTTGCAACACGATAGCACTGGAAAGGAATGAGTTTCATTCCAGTCTCTGCTGAGATGGTGGCTACCCGGACTCCGGGTGCTTTCAGTAGTCAAGAGGGTCGTCTCTTTCTTGTCCTCATTGGCTGAGGTCTGAAGTCTGCCAAGGCCATCGAATTGCAAGTCATTTCTACACAGGGCCACATCCGTGGGTGGGTGCGGTGGTGGATGGGGAGGTCCAGCTAACATGGACGCCCAGCTCTCCTGCACGTGGAAGCAGGCCTAGTCCACTGCGCAAAGGCACAGCTCACAGCAGACAGGTCTTTCAGAGTCACAAACACTGAGACAGAGCTGGAACTGTACCCAGGAGTCCTCTGTTCATTCCCATTGGCTTTATTTCCCAAGGCATATCTGTGGAGACTGTGAGCCACACATAAGCCCAAGCTGGGAGGGGGGTTCTCCCCCATCTACACACGTAATAGCCTTCAGTATGAACAAAAGTCTTTTGTTAACCTTGAAGAAACTCCTAGCTGGAGAGGGACCAGGACCTTCACAGCTCTTGTCTTTCCTACCAGTGTGGCCCTGCAGCCCCGTCCAAGGCTGAGGGGACTCTAGTTCTCCTAAGTGCCCATTGTCACTGAAATACAAGAACATCTTCAAGACCACAGCTTATCACACAATGGAGCAAGAGGCATGTGGGATGGAGTTACACGGTGAAAGGGGGGTTGCTAAGCTGAACAGAGGGAACATTTAGACACAAGGAGGCCACACGGTCAGTTTCATTTTACTCAAACAGAAGAGCGTTTCTCTGCTGGTAATTTAGTCGGGTGGGAAGTTGTAAGTAAGGGCGAGGCCTCTTACATCACTTGAAGAACTTCATCTCGGTGTCCACACAGTCATAGAAAAGGTCTCCCACCTCAGCAGGGTCAGGGGGCTCGGGGCTGCTCAGGATCTCTTCCATGGCTTCCAAGCCTTGCTTCTCCAACTCCAGCATGGTCTTCCTCAGCATGCGGCCTTGCTCCTGAGGAGGGACACAGTCATGCAGGACAACATGCGTCATGGCAGTGGACACCGACAGTCCAGCGTCCATACAACTGGCTTCCTGCCCACAGCACCATCTGCCCCCTCCTCTGTTCCCAAGCCAACACCGAGGCTGCTCTAGAGTGTGCTTACATCACCAGCCTGCTCAGAAAACTTCCACAGCCACCAGAAGTCTGGTTCAAAGTCCAAAGCAGTAGCCAGGGCACTCTGGCCCCTTGCCTTGTCTATCTATCCCTTTCAGTGATATACATTTCTACACTCCATGGTAATCTCTCCATTGCTCAGGTGACTCCACACTCTGGAGGCCCTTCCCTCCCCCCATCACTGGATCAACCTGAGTCCATCCTTAGACTTCTGCGGAAGGCCTTTCCTCCAGAATGCAATACCATCTCCCTTCCATAATCATCATCATCATCTGTGATGTGTTGAGTGGCCTACATAGCTATGTCTCCCACAATACCCTGACCTCCCAGAGAGGAAGAGGCTTGTATCCGCCTTCCAATGGCTAGAGCACAGTAGGTATTCTCAATTGAAAAAAAAAGATTGTCTATTGAAGGAATAGATGGCTCAATTAATAAACATGCCATGCATATCCCCATGTCACTTTTTTTCTATGATGGTGGTTTCCAAGGGGCCAAGGCTACATCTCAAGCTGGCAGCCAAACTTGGTAATATCTAGGAGTCTCCCATGTGATACTGGCTTGGGCAGCATGGAAGCTGCAGGACTGAAGGGGTCATAGAGCAGCTGAGGCTTGGTACTGTGAGACGCCATTGGTAAAGATGCAACTTCAGTTTCAGTGGAGACCCAAGCATAGTAGAGACACTAGGACCAGTGCATGACTACTCAGGACCCCAGAAGATGCAGAATGTTTTAAAGATTGTTATCTTTAAAACTGCTGTGCCTGAGAAATGGAGTTGCCCAAACCCTTTGGAGCCCAGAAAATTTTAAGTGAGTCCCAGATGCCACACTAAGCAGTAGGCTACAGGATTCAATTTACACTGTTGGATGTCAATTTTGCTTTGATTTGATTTTAACTGTGCCCTGGTTCTTAGTTTCTTGAAGTATGAAGCATGTAACTTATTTTTCACTTTATAGGACCTCAAATTAAGAGATGTGGGATTTTTAAAGAGAATTTAGGCTTTTAAAGTATTGAATTTCATCTATCTATCTATTTTTGAGGCAGGCCTCTCTCTCTCTCTCTCTCTCTCTCTCTCTCTCTCTCTCTCTCTCTCTCTGTGTGTGTAGTCCTAGTCCTGGCTATGTAGACCAGACTGGTCTCAAGCTCACAGAGAGCCACCTGCCTCTGCCCCCTGAGTGCTGGAATTAAAGGTGTATGCCACTACACCTGGCTAAAGTATTAAACTTCTTAAAGACTTTAGGACTTGCAAAGTTATACTGTTTTATATTGTGATATTAACATGAGATCTTAAGGCTGAACAAGAGAGGAAAGGTTATGTATTTGTGAGTCAAGTTGGTAAGGGGTCAATTGTGCTGGGTAGTATTTCTGTCACTTTGACACAAGACAGAGTCATCTGGGAAGAAAGAACCTTAGGTGAGAAAACGGTTCAATCAACCTGGAATGTAGGCAAATCTATGGGGAATGTCTTGCTGAGTGGTTGGCCTCAGAAGGCCCAGCTCACTGTGAACAGAATCACCCTGCCCTTTAACAGAAGATCATGGGGTATATAAGAAAGCAGGCTGAGCAGACATGGAGAGCAAGCCAGTAAGCAGCATCCCTTCATGGTCTCTGCTTCAGTTTCTGCCTCTCAGCTCCTGCTTTGAGCTCCTGCTTTGGATTCCCTCCACGGGTCACTGTGATCCAGACATGGAAGTCCAATAAACTCTTTCCTCCCCGGGTTGCTTTCGGTCATGGTATCTACCACAGCAACAGAAAGCAAATTAAAACAGTGTGGTTTATGTGTGTATGATGCATGTGTACATGTGCATTCCTGTATACCTGCGTGTTATGTGCATGCAAGCAGAGGCCAGAAGAAGATGGTGGGTGTCCTGTTCTACCTTATTACCTCAAAACAGGGCATCTCATTGAGTCTGGAGCTAGGCTGGTGACTGAGGAGCCTGAGCCATCCCCTTTCCTCTGTACCCCACAGCACTGTGGTTACAGGCTTGCACAGCCAGGCTGGCCTCTTATATAGGTGCCGGGACTCAGATCCTCTGGCGCACAGCCAGCGCTCTTACCTACCTACTCGTTCCTCTCGCCTCAGTCACTGCCTTTTCAAATCCGTTTTAGATAACTCTAACGCTATGTATAAGGACATGGGGGACTGGAGAAATGGCTCAGTAGTTAGGTGTACACCCTGCTCTTACAGAAGACCTGAGTTCAAATCCCAACACCCATGTTGAGCAACTTAGAACTGCCTGTAAACGCAGATCCAGGGCATCTGACACCTCTGGCTTCCTTGGACACCTGCAAGTATGTGCACAGAGACACGGGAATAAAAATAAATCCACAAAAGAAAATGAAGTGTGTGCCCCAATTCATCTAGAGGTGGCTCCTTCCTTCAGGACGGCTTAGGCCTACGGAAGTTGTCACACAAATGGTGGGGAAAGCGGATGAACATCTGACAAACACATTTCTTCTTCCTTCCCCCTCTCCAAAACAAAGCATAGGCTTGGGCTTTCCGTGAAAACTCACCACCGAAGGCTACTGTGGGCATTTGCTGGGTGCTAGGGAACATTAAGGGATGCTAGGGGGTTTTCTCCACTGAGTTGATGTCTTCTGACTTTATTAACCAAAGCTTTTCATATAGAACATTTGTACTCTGAGGAATTATTTCTAAAATACTGGGGACTTGAGAATTTTTTTTTCTATGAAAGAATATTCATAACATAGAAGCTACTTTTTTGACCCATTTGAGTGTGGAGCTGTTCTGCACACTCACACTGTGATATCCCAAGTTCACACAGCCTTGGGGCAGCTACTGCTTAGAAATGGCACATGACCAATTCCATACAGTACAGTTTTTCATCCCCCAAAAGCACACAAAGGTTTTAGATAGCACAGTTCTGCTACTCCGAGGTAAACAGTGGATGAGGAAGGGATGCTTGATCTGCTGGATTCAGAGTAACCACAAAAGTAGAGGTTTCATTTGCTTTGGTTTCAGGAGAATTGACAGGAAAGCTAGCACCTGCCTTCTCTTTCTGAGAAACAAAGGAGAGGAATGTATGTGCCAGTGGCCTCCCTGCCTCCTTCCCTGTGGGCCTCCACCCTCCTCCCTGGACCTCCTTCAGGCTCACCTGGTCACTCTCGATGACAGCGCGTGCCCACTCGTGAGCCTTGTACAGCTCATGCCGGCGGTCTGGCTTCTCCTGGAACCGAGGTTCCTTTTTGGCTGGGTCATCGTCACCAAAACAGGGCGACTGTGCTTTGGGGACAAGTTTTACGTCATCAACAAAGATGAATGGCTTGAATATGGACCTGGAAAGAAAGGAGAGCTGCTTCAGTCAGACTGAGCTTGGTGCCTAGAGTATCCAGCGGTGAGCCAACTGAGGCAGGCAAGTGCAGGCCAAGAGACACACAGCTGTGTGTTTCAGTCGCGATTTCTATTATAATACTAACAGCCATTTACAAAGGCTAATGTCAAAACAGACTTTTGTTGCTCTGGGAAGGCGATTGGGAAGGCCCCCTTTTGTTGGGAAAGAAGGGCAAAAGGATGATACAGTCAGTGCTCCAGAACAGGGCAGAGTAAGCCATGTATTTGAATGGAACAGAGGATGCTACGGTTTTCAGTTTTGATCTTAAGGGTCTACTTTCTTGAAAGATCTTTGAAGTATCTCATAGACTAGAGGAGGGCAGATTAAGGTGATATCAGCTAAGCCCAGAGGCTCCAGAGGGGACACAATCAGGGAAACAGAAGGCTGGTTGTCCAAGAGCTAGGCTGAGCAGAGAAGGTGGCTGATGCTTCCTGCTCCATTTGACTCCTATTCTTCTGGTAGGATGAGTACATCTTAGAGCAGATGGAAGAGTCCAGGTGCATGGCACATGTACTTGTGCATACCCGGGTATACATCACACAAATACATGTATAAAGAGCTGTGCAGGATGAGAGACACCCGCAGCTGACTAACAGCTGGAAGAAAGTCTTATTCTCATCCCCCTTCCCTCTCCACCCCCATAGAAAGCCCTGCTGGGACAGAGGTGCAATTCTGGCAAACACCCTGGGGGTCACGTACAATAACAACAGGAGAAACTGAGAAAATGAGCCTTTCACACTCTGTGGGCTATAACGCATTTGTGTGGTTTACACGTTTTCTTCTCTCAGCGGTACAAGTGGGCCCACCATGAGAAGCCATGAAGAGGTTAAAAGTGAGCTGGGATGTTGACTTCCTCCACTCTGGCGTATATGAGGCTAGAGGCAGCCAGAGCTCCCTTGTCATTGTGCCACACAGTCACAGACACTGTGACCTGAAAAGGACCACGAACCAGTCACCCTTGCTGTCCTAGATGTGTCTCTAGATTTGCAGCATAAACATCCCTCAGAGGCCTGAACCCAGCCCCGGTCCACTGAATCAGAATCTACAGTCAGCAAGGCCTGAGGGGATTCATAATAACCAAGATCAAGGGACACCAGCCTGGGCAACAGGCTGATAAATGACTTCTAGGACGCGTATCTGTGTCTCTCCTGCCCTCTCAGCGAGACTCATATTCATCAGAAATGATTCTCCGGAAATTCTCAAAGAATCAGTGAGAAAATGAGGGGCCGGGTGGGCCAGAGAGATGGCTCAGTAGTTAAGATCACCAGAGCACTTGCTGAGGACCTGGATTCAATTCCCAGAGCCCACAGGCAGTTCTCAACCTTCTGGAAGGCCAGTTCCAGGGCATCAGACGCTCTCTTCTGGCCTCTGCAGGCACTGCACGCATGAGAGATACATGCAAGTAAAACACTCATCCACATTTTTAAAATAATATTTTTAAATGAGGAGAGAACCAAACAGAAATTCTCAAAGAACTAACAAAAATGTAAAACAAAACAAAAAACCCGACCCGTTCCTCAGCCCTATCTGCCAGATGGCACAAGATATACCTAACTAGGCTGGCCCATGGCCCCTGTTACCCGGTCATTATCAAAAGAAATCCCAGATTAGAGGGAAGCTACCCATGGTCAGAGGAACACATTTCCACTTCCTGCAGCCTCTTGGAAATGGATCTTTGCTTTCTCTTATTCCAGCTGCTAGGTGTGAAGGAGGAGTTAGTCCAAAGCTTCAAACTGCCTGAACCAATTGTGATGGCCTCATTAGGGAAAAGAGAGGGAGAGGAAAAAAGAAGAGTGGGCCCAGCACCCACAGGCATCCAAACTTCTACCATCAGTTATTCTGGTCTCTGGACATACAGTTGTCATTGCAGTAAGCACCCACCGTATCCTACAGGGCGAGCAGCACTTAGATGGCTGTGGGCAGTGCATGTGGTACAGCAAACACCTGGTTGGCACAGGGACCCATCTGCCCACATGGTCCAAAGAGTCAGCTCAGGGCTGTACCACACAGAGCCAGTGACAGACAGAACTGCCGAGGAGTTGAGTGGAGGCTCCTTGGAAGGAGTTCTCCCATTCTCTCTGACCCCAGGGCACGCGATATCCATCTGTGACACGCTACCTCCTCAGTCCACTGACCTCTGCTCTAAGGGGGAGGAGCGGTCTCTTCCAGAGAGCCCTGCCCTGCTTACTGTGCGCGGGAGGCCCTTGCCAAGGACGGGGCATGGGAGCCCAGCTGCTCTAAACTGGGTGAGAACAGGAGGGGCAGACAACTGGACAGAGGCTAGGTGTGGGAGTGAGAAGCCGCTCTGCATCTGGCCAGATGTAAGGCCAGTAGTTTTTCTCTGCTTCTCAAGTGGACTGAGGTGGTGGCTATGGTTTCTTCCAGTGCCTAAGACCACTCTGCTAGCTCTGTACCTTTCCATGTCCGTTTCTACGAGACATGCAAACTTGTCATTCCAACTTCAGTAAGTTCCTGCCACCCACAGGTTTGCTTTTTTATTAATCTTCTGCATCCAATATAGTAAACGAAATGGAGTGAGACATAGGAATTCAGTGTGCCAGTCTTCCTCACCACCTGCTGAATGTTGGTTACTTAATGATGCTGTCAAGCGCCAGGTAGTTTTTCTAAGGCAAAGTGTACCACATGTTCAGCCTTCTCAACTACCTTTTCTATCTGAAAACTGAACACTAAGTATGAGCAGGTACCCATAATATTTGGATCTGTCAAAGCTTCCCTGGATAGCCTTTTCAGTCTGTAAAAAAGTCAGCATCCAAAAAGACTCGGTTCTCAAAAAGATAATACATGCAGAAGAGATAGGTCCTGGTGTCATTGTTGATGGGTTCTCCATCTGCCAACTTTCGCCGCCACATTCAGAGAGTCTGGTTTGATCATATGCTCATTCAGTCCCAGTCCAGGTGGATTGGTGAACCGAGTCTTTTTGAATGCAGTCCTTCCTAGGCCAGGAGGGATGGGGGTGGGCCTTGGACTTCCAACAGGGCAGGGCACCATGCCCTCTTTCAAGGAAGAAGGGGGAGGGAGGAGGGTGGGAGGGGACCAGGAGAAGGGGAAGAAAGGGAAAAAAAATTTTATTTCTTTAATTATGTTCTTGAATGGAAAAAATAAAACAAAACAATGTATGGAAAAAAAAGTCAGCATCCTCAACTGCTAAAAATATGAGGCATGAATTTGTGGTTGATGGTAAGCTTGAGATTAGCTAAATTATGTAAAGAACAAAACCATATATCTCTAGCTATGATAAAATGGTAACAACTGTTGCTAATAATTGACTGAATAATGTTCGGCCAATCTTTAATGCAAAGCACATTTATGATTCTCAGTGGATAAGGGCATCTTTCCACATTTGAGCCTCAGATGGCAACTTCTTCGATGCACTTGAATGAATGCTAATTAATGCCCACAGAGATGAAATGACTTGACCAAGGTCACACAGCAAGGTGGTGTCAAAGCTGAAACTGCCTCTCTGGGTCACGGCTGTACCTCCCAAACACCAGCATGGGCCACACTGCTCCAGTGTTCCTGAGGGCCACACTGCTCCAGGCAGGAGGGAATGGCCCCATTTTACACATGAGATGACTGAGGTTCAGAGTTCAGTGCTTTGTCCAAAACTGCATTTCAAATAAGTGGCTAAATTCAGACAAATCTTCTCAAGGTGAAGTAAGCTTTCCCCACCACTTCTTCTAATCCTCCATTTGGCTTTACACACATGTACTAATATAAGAAACAGTAGCTCTGGCCAGCTAATAGTTTAACCTCAGACACATCTTTGTTCCTGCTGAAGAAAAAGTGCTCCCCAAGTGACTATGCTGGGCTCATCTTATGACCAAAGTCCCCGAGGGACAGGAAACACAAGAAAGGAGCAATGTACAGACTCTAGCTCTGGATGAATCTGTTCAACCCTGACCCCAGTGGGGGAAACCTGCCTAGAACAACCAGTTTCTTTCAAAATGCAGGTATCTTTCTAAATGGTGCATCTGTAGGCGTACATCAATGTCACCCTCATCTAACTGTCAGCTGAGATCAGAACCTCTCAGTGGAGCTTGCACTGTACAGGAGCACTGGGAAGGGCCATTGTGTAGGAGCACTGGTGACATCATATAGGAGCACTGAGAAGGGACACTGTACAAGAGCACTGAGGCCAGGCAGTGGTGGCACACACCTTTAATCCCATCACTTGGGAGGCAAATCTACGTGGATCTCTGTGAGTTCAAGGCCAACCTGGTCTACAAGTGCTAGTTCCAGGACAGCTAGAAATCCTTTCTTGAAAAACAAACAAACAAAACAAACAAACAAAAAAAAAAGAGCACCAGAAAGGAACATTGTACAGGAGCACTGGGAAGGGAGTTGAACTTGGGGAGCACAGGACAGATGCAGATGGTGGACTAGAGCCAGAACAGAAGCTTGGAGGCACTTTGGAAGGTCAGAGGTATAATAGGGAAAGGGCAGAGAGATTCTGTAGAGGGGATTCAGAATGAAATTGAACAGGATCTGGGTACCATTTGGTCCACATATGTTTGTGTCAGTTGTGCCCTGTGGACCCAGCAGCCTTTTATTCCTCCTCTAGGAACCAACAGGTACCACTCAAGGCTGGCAATTACCCTGATGGTACAATCTGGGCCAATCCTTGAGGGGGTGCTGTGCCTTCTATCTCTCAGCGTCATCTCTCCCGCTAAGGTGACCGTATCTTCTCCCCTTGGCGTCCCTATCCTTGAGTCTGTGGGAGCTTGTCTACATCCACGGCCTCTCAGTGCCGTCCCAGTCTAACAACTATACCTCTCAAAAGAAATAAGTTCAGATTTGTGGTGTTTGCTGACTTCTGAGGTATAAACGCTCTCTGCGGCCCATTTAGCCACCAAAGACACCACAGCGCATGGGCTGGCATTGGTAAACACAACTGCTCTGGCTGACACATACCCTAAAAGTCTACACTTGATGGTCTCTTGTTTTTCCCCTTTGGTTTTTTGAGACAGGGTTTCTCTGTAGCTTTAGCGCCTGTGCTGGCACTCGCTCTGTAGACCAGGCTGGTCTTGAACTCACAGAGATCCTCCTGCCTTTGCCTCCCAAGTGCTGGAATTAAAGGCGTGCACCACCACTGCCCGGCCTGGCACACTTGACAGTCTTAAAGAGCCAAGGTACCTCTCTAAATATCCTTTCCCTTCCAACCTGTCACATCCGTGGAACATTCACAAGTACTGGTTTCTCAGGAAATGGCTCCTGCGGGTCAGAGCCGGTTCCCCACAGCTAACCAGCATTGCTCTGTCAGCAAGTGAGGAGCCTGGTGACTCAGCAGAGTAGTGCTGTGGTAGAATCCCTCTCCTCAGTAAACTGGATCAACGGGCCTTTGCCTCTCCCTCAAGCACTCAAGTGCTGGTTCTGCTTCCCCTGTTGCTCTCAAATTCACACGTGCCTGGCACACGAGAGGAAGGGGCAAGGGAGACGGAGGGATGAAGGGGAAACTCGGATGTGAAAGCCAGCTAAGATCTGTAGGTTAGCGTGTAGGACACGACAAAGAAGTACCCAAGCAGACAGAGACCAGACAGAGGGGTAATTCACTGTCTCGAAGCATCTCTGTATGTTAATACTAGCAGACGACTGTGAGATCGCCTTAATTACAGTACCTGATGACAAAAGACAGTGTTCAGCATGCCCAGTCACAGAGCAGCACTGAGACTTCCAACAGGCTGAGAACTGCAGTCCTGAGTCACAGTGGGTGACACGGCCCATTTCACCATGGAAGACAATGCCGAACTGTCTTCTCAAAGGCCTGTAATCTTCTAAGAGGTCTTTCCAATTAATTTAACTGTGAATAATTTTCTTTTAAAACTACTTTAAAGTTCCCATTTAGTACCAGAAGGCGATTTCACAACCCATTTCTATAATTGGATTAAGCTGCCTGCTTCAGCCTGGGCAATAGGATTCCTTTCTCTGTGTGTTAGGGAGATGAAAAGTCTTATATCCTATGCAAAGTTAGAGCAGTGCCTCCACATAGCTGGGCATTGGAGCATAGTTCATCCAGACCCACTACTTGAGAGACTCCGGTATCTATTTCCAACAGAAGACTTATATTCAACATATAACTGGATATAGTGGCACATGCTTGTGATCAAGCACTTAGGATGCAGAGGCAGGGGGATTGCTATAAGTCTGATGCCAATCCATCTACCAAATGAGTTCTGGGGCAGTCAGGGCTATATACAGAGACTGTAAAAAAAAAAAACCCAAAATACATAAGAAATCCTCTAAATGCTGCAGTAGAGAAACAATAGGTCTAATATACAGGTCTAGAAAAAACAGCAACCTAATATTCCAACAGGTGCTGAGAGGCAGCTGTCATCAGGAAAATGCAAATGCTCACACACTGTGGTGGGAATTTAAAATGATACAACAGGGGCAGGAGATAGCTCAGACCACAGAAGCACTTGCCACCCAAGCTTGATGACTCAAGTTCAAGTCCAAAGAAACCACACGGAAATCCAGATACAGTAGTGTCCGCCTGTAATTCTAACAGTCCGACAGTGAGATGGAGGCAGAATCAGCTGGAAGTTCAGATATGCATCTCAGCAAAACAAGAGAGACCCTGTGCCCAAAACAGGCGGAAGAAGAGGATTCTTGAAAATATCTTACCTCTTCATGTGCACACACACATGCACTCACGTGCACACATACACACACACACACACACAAATAAATAAATAAATATAAATTAAAAAAAGAAAGAAAGACTCCTGTATCCTAAAGAGCAGTACACCTTGTACACCTTGGAAGAACGCTCCAGACTCAGAAACAAAACTCTCCTGCCACGGTAGAACCCCTGTGGGCCCACAGAGCCCTTGGGAGACAAGTCTTAGTCTTGGAGGGACCTAGACACAAAGAGATGTGAAAACTGGGATTTGTTAGACCAAAACATAGAGAAAGATGTGGCTAAAATCAAGACTGAGCAGATGGAGTTGTGGGTAGGGGACCGTCCAAAGAGAGTACAAGGAACACTGCAGAGTGGATGGCACAGGGAAGGGCCCGCAGCGGGGCCGTGACGACAGCTGAGCTGGTTGAGCAGAAGGTAGAGTAAGGACCGGCAGAAACGTAACTGCTAAGACGGTGCACACTCGGCCAGTTCTGGTGGTGCAGACCTGCGATACTAGATGTGGGAGACCCAAACCCCTGGCTGTTCTTCTTAGAGGATGCATCCTCAGCACTGTGCAGGACTGCCTCCCAGCTGAAGCAACTCTCTAAAACATGTCAAAAGATTGCAGGTACTTCCCTCTGTACCACCCCTGGGCCATTTTGTCCAGTAACTCACAAGAACTGGTTCCCTTTGTAAAGCTTTGGCCCTTAGTGTGTTTTATGCATCTTCATCTATAACACAATGCTTGGCCTATGATCTATACTTAACAGCAATAACTGGGTTCCATGACTAGAGTGAGCCTTATGCGGCTGTGGTCGAGCACCACGTAATCACAGCTCCTATACTACACTGCCCAGGCTGAGAACTGAGAAAAGTATCCAAAGGAAGGACATGGCCAGGCCTGCCTGAGGTGTTTTAGACAAACCTGGAAGGATCCGGGGTCCCGGTGAAGTAGTGGATGCACGGTGAACTTCTGTTCTGAGGCAGGACAGACACTATGCTGGCTGTAGTGAGGAACGATTCGGAGTCTATGCAAACTCCACTGGCTTTGTCTCGTAAGATGTTGATCATCGTCTGCACAGTGATGCTTTCTGGAAGAGAGAGGGGGGAGGTGAGATATAATTATGAAGGCTGGCAGCCAAAACGCATTCCCTTTTTTCTCTCTTTACTTCTCAAATTCCCACTTGCCCTGATAAGCTCTGGCCAATGGGAGATGAGCAGAAACGGGGCATGCTTATGTCGGGTCACATCCATGGTCAGTCCTGTACTTCCTCCCGCCTTCCTGCTGACTGGGAGAAGCCAACCAGGGGTTCACAAACTGCAGCCCAGAGTTGAACAGAAAAGTCCCTAGCCCTGAACTGTCTCTATCCATCTAGATGCTAATGTGGGAAAGAAACAGCTTCTATTTCCTTTAAATCATATTAATTCAGATCTCTTTGTTGTAGCCTTACCTCTCCCTCAACTAGTGCAATGACTGAACAGACACATAAGAAACCGTGTGGTACCTAAACACCCTCTACTCTCTCACCTTCACACCTACTTGCTGTTTGGGGTACGGGTACTACTTGAAGAATGATCAAACACAAAGAGAATGAAAGGAAACACAAAGAGAAGCATTTAGAGTACTCAGTCTTTAGGCTCTACATTCAGATGAGTGGATGAAGTCCCTGACTACACGTGATCCCATTCCATCATGTCCTTCTGTGACTGTGAGTCTATGAAACAGTCTTTTAGCTGGATGTGGTAGTTCATGCCTATAATCTCAGCATTCAGAAGGTTGAAGCAGGAAGGGCCCGAATTTGAGGCCAGCATGGGCTACATAGTAAGTTCCAGGACAGCCTGAGTTAC
The DNA here is from genome assembly GCA_004026605.1 of Ondatra zibethicus. Taxonomy (NCBI): domain Eukaryota; kingdom Metazoa; phylum Chordata; class Mammalia; order Rodentia; family Cricetidae; genus Ondatra; species Ondatra zibethicus. The sequence goes on from PVIU01000150.1 coordinate 260,309, forward strand.
ACATGGAAACCTTTCTCAAAATACAAAACCAAACCAAACCAAATCAAAACCAAAACATGGTAGTTATGTGGAGAAGTAGCTGGCCAGCCTTGGACTCCAGGTCGGAACCTGTAATAGATTCACTCTTCCTCACAATTCCTCCCCAAAGTACCAAAACCAGGCATGCAAGCCAACAATCCCACTCTTAGCCTGTGTGCACAAAGATGGACTCAGACAGGGGCAGGATGCCTCAGTGCAATGCAGGTCCACTTTGTAAATCTCTCTATATATTTTACACAAACTATTAGCAATGTCTTTGATTTCGTTTCCTACCCAATGTCTTGATTTCCTGCCTCTCTGTCATATTAGTTTTAATCTGTCTTCAACAGGTTGGCAGTGTCTCTGACATCTTCTGCGTGTATCTCTGCCCTTTGGTTAGTCCCTGCCATGTTTCCCGTGGCGGTGTCTGCAGGTGGTCTGCACTGTGCAGGGGCACCTGGAGTTATCACATGCCCCTCCACCCTCTGCTTCCAGTAAACTTGTGCCAATTTAGGGCTCATGTTTGAGCAGGACAAAGAATTTCATCTTAGTTTCATTTTAGCTTAAAACCTTTAGAACTTTTTCACGAAGATCCCTCTTAAAAATGAATACTTCTGCTCTAACGCCAGCGCTGCCTCTCGCTTGCTGAGCTCCAGCCAAAGGAGAAGGGGGGTAAGCAAGGAGGTGCCCATACCATGGGTCCTACAAAGCAGACTGCCTGCAAATCCACCGGTGGTAAAGCACTCGGGAAACAACTGGTTATAAAAGCCACTGGCAAGAGTGCGCCTTCTACTGAAGGGGTGAATAAACCTCATCGTCACAGACCAGATACTGTGGCACTCCGTGAATTCAGACGCTATCAGAAATCCACTGAAATTCTGATTCGCAAATTCCCCTTCCAGCATTTGGTGTGAGAAATTGCTCAGGACTTCAAAACAGATCCACGCTTCCAGAGTGCACCTATTGGTGCTTTGCAGGAGGCAAGTGAGGCCTATCTGGTTGGCCTTTCTGAAGATACCAACCTGTGTGCTATCCATGCCAAATGTGTAACAATTATGCCAAAAGATATCCAGCTAGCACACTGCATACACAGAGAATGTGCTTAAAAGTCCACTATGAGGGGAAACATTTCATTCTCAAAAAAAGTTTTTTCCTTTTCTTCCTGTTATCAGTAGTTCTGAATGTTAGATTTTTTTTCTCATGGGGTCAAAAGGTACTTAAGTATATGATTGCAAGTGGAAAAATGGGGGACAGAAATCAACTATTGGCAGTTTTTTCCATTTTCATTTGTGTGCGAATTTTTAATATAAATGCAAGATGTAAAGCACTAATGCAAGCAAAATGTTTCAGTGAACACATTTCAATAGTTCAACTTTAAAACAATTATAAATAAGCCTGTTAAAATTTTGTGGACAATGCCAGCATTTGAATTTTTTTTAAATAAGTAAATTTCTTATCGACGGCAACTAAGTGGTTTTTGTAGCATTTTTATCATATGGTAGCTTCCATCCATTCACTATACTTTTCTAACTGAGTTGTTCTACATGCAAGTACATTTTTTTAATGTTGTCTGTCTTCTGTGCTATTCCTGTAACTTTGTTATTAAAATACATTAAACTATGAAAAAAATTTAAAAAATTAATACCTCCATGCCTTTATATACAACAATTTCTACAGCAAAATCACAAAGCAATATTCCACATCAAGCATCAGAAAACATTTTCCTAAAGAACCAGAGAGAAGATAGTTTAAGCCCCGGACCATGTGTTCTCCACCACACTGTCCCCACAGCAATTCGGCTCCAGCACTGTTGGACGAAGGCAGCACATATGAAATGAGTTTGCCCTGCAGTTGGACTTGCAATGTCCTCCAAAGGCCAAAGCGCTGAAGGTTTGGTCCTCAGGCTACGATGCTATGTGAGAGGGAATATTGTAAGGAAGATGGGTTCCTTGAGGGTGTGGTCTTGAAGAGATAGTAGGACTCTGCCCCCCATTCACACACACACGCACACACACACACAGAGAGAGAGAGAGACAGAGACAGAGAGAGACAGAGAGACAGACAGAGAGACAGAGAGAGAGAGGGAGGGAGAGAGAGAGACAGAGAGAGAGACAGAGAGAGAGTTCATTGCTTCCCAGCCATCATTAGGCAAGCAGCTTCCTCAACATGCTTCTCCACTGTGACACCTGTTCCTACCTCAGACCCAAAATCAACAGAGCAGCTGATCATGCACCAAAATCTCTGAATCTGTAACCTAAAACAAACCTTTGCTCCTGATAAGCTTTTTTATGTTAGCCTCTGGAATTTTGCTACAGTGATAAGAAAGCTGACTAGCATAGCATGGCTGTTTTCCAATAAAACTTTATTCACCAGAGAAGCTGCTGCTAGAGGACATAGTTTGCAGCCATTAGCTCTAAATGATCTTTTGATTGACAGATATGCACGTAGAATTAGCAAATACAAAATACGACCATTATAGGCCTAGGGGCAGTGTCTATCCACACATATAAACACGGAGCTATCTTTTCAACACATTTATCTAAATATGGGTTCTTAATCAGAATTTAGTAATGTATGGCATTGCTGTATGGCACAAATGGGTTATAAAGAGGATCCAGTTCGATAGTCCAGTGCAGAAATTCATGGATAGAAGCAGTACCAGGTACCACGGGAGGATCTCAAAATGAGCAAAAGGCTTATCCTGCAGGCTAAGTGGGCTGGGGAAGTAGGGTTCTCTCAAGTTTCTGGAGCTATAAGGAAGGCTGCAGTGAGAGCCACACAGGATCACATGACAGCAGTACTCACATCAGGAGGAACGAGAAACTCCCACAGGTCCCTACAGGAGGAAGCTGCACACAACACATTCAGGCTGTCTCCTTGCCGCACACCAAGGATGGAAGGTACAAGTTGGTCTTTAACATGCAAGGCTTATTCTCTACTCCTCCTCTTCGTTGGCCTTCTAAAGTTCAGTTGAGAACCAAAGAGCAGAAGAAGGAGAATCATAAGGGACAGGTTAACTTACCCTCTTGCTTTTCTAAGCTGTCTTTGCCTGCACAGCAGTCCAGATGGTCATCAGCTGGGGAAAACACCTGGGCAAAATTGAATTCATCCTCTCCCGTCCACCAGCCTTGACTCTGAGCATAAGTCCTGAGTTCTGGGTGCTCCTCGTCCATCTTCGTGGTGAGTGAAAGCTGATTGCAAATGCACCTCACTCCCTCTGCAAAGAGTCTGATGTGTGGTTAGCAGGGGAACCCCAAGACTGCAGGGAGGAATCCATTCTGATGGGTGGTTAGTGGAGGGAACCCCAAGACTGCGGGAAGGAATCCGTTCTGATGGGTGGTTAGTGGAGGGAACCCCAAGACTGCAGGGAGGAATCCGTTCTAATGTGTGGTTAGTGGAGGGAACCCCAAGACTGCAGGGAGAAATCCATTCTGATGTGTGGTTAGTGGAGAGAACCCCAAGACTGCAGGGAGGAATCCGTTTTGATGTGTGGTTAGTGGAGGGAACCCCAAGACTGCAGGGAGGAATCAAGTCCATCCCTAGGGAGAGAAACCTGAAGTCCTTGATCCTTGCTCCATGAGATGTCCTAAAAGGTCTAGCCTGTCTCCATCAGACATTATTACAAATTAGATGAACATCAGATTTTAAATTCACAAACAAAATGAAACACTCAAGGCTCTTTATTTGGACTAAATTAAGCCCCAAGCATTCATGTCTGCAGGAAAATTGAGCGGCTCTTTGACAGGACTGCCGTACTGGGGAGACTTGGGGGATCTAATAGATGTGATTCTGCTACAGCAATGGTTCTCAGCATGACACCACTGAGGGCTGCATACCAGATGTTTACATTAGGATTCCTAAGAGTAGCAAAATTACAGTTACAGAGTAACAATGAAGATAATTTTATGGTTGGGGGCCCCTACAATACGAGGAAGCATTAGGAAGGCTGAGACCCACTGCTACACAGGGATGCTCCACGACATTCACAGGCTCCTCCTCCTAGACCAGCAATCCTGCCACCATCATCACACACCCGCACAGATGGAGGGTGACTTCGTCCCTACGCTTCAAGGGGCTGTCTAGACTGCAGAGGCCAGGTTACCATCGCTAGGTCAAAAGGGTCATTCACACAGGCTGCTCCCAGAGAGCTTGCTGAGCTTCCAAATTCTTGGAGATTGAAATAAGAGCTAAAGAAGCAGGTCCGATGGGCCTCTTCCTGCCTGAACCCCACTAAAGCAGAGCCCTTGCTGCCTGACTCCGGGTCCTTAGAAGCAAGATCAGGTGGACTGAATTTTCCCACGATGCCTTGCTTTATAGATGTAAACCTCCAAAATATGCACTCCTGACTGAGAGGCACTGGTTATTGGCCATTCATTTTTTTATATAAAAAATAATTTTTTATTGATTTTTATTGAGCTCTACATTTTTCTTTGCTCCCCTCCCTGCCTCTCCCCTCTCCTTTCAACCCTCCCCCAAGGTCCCCATGCTCCCAATTTACTCAGGAGATCTTGTCTTTTTCTACTTCCCATGTAGATTGATCTATGTAAGTCTCTCTTAGTGTCCTCATTGTTGTCTAAGTTCTCTGGGATTGTGGTTTGTAGGCTGGCTTTCTTTGCTTTATGTTTAAAAACCACCTATGAGTGAGTACGTGTGATAATTGTCTTTCTGTGTCTGGGTTACCTCATTCAAAATAATGTTTTCTAGCTCCATCCATTTTCCTGCAAGATTCAAGATGTCATTATTTTTTTCTGCTGTGTAGTACTCCATTCTGTAAATGTACCACATTTTCCTTATCCATTCTTCAGTCGAGGGGCATTTAGGTTGTTTCCAGGTTCTGACTATAACAAGCAATGCTGTTATGAACATAGTTGAGCACATGTCCTTGTGGCACGATTGAGCATCCTTTGGATATATACCCAAAAGTAGTATTACTGGGTCTTGAGGAAGGTTGTTTCTTAATTTTCTGAGAAATCACCACACTGACATCCAAAGGGGCTGTACCAGCTTGCATTCCCACCAGCAATGCAGAAGTGTTCCCTTTTCCCCACAACCTCTCCAGCATAAGTTGTTATCAGTGTTTTTGATCTTTGGCCATTCATTTTTTCCAGAGAATATTGCTAATATAAAATTTAATTAAGCAAAACAGAAAACAGTTCTGATCCAAACAAGTGAGTTTGATATCATTCATACTAAACCATTCAAAGAAAAAAAGTTCTTGTATACTTGACAGATGTTATTTTCCTAGAGAGCTAATTTACAGTAGACATTTGTTTTTAAGACTCAGAACTGAGAGAACAGACTGCGTTAACTCCTACCAACATCAATCACAATGCTGCTGGGATCAGAGAACAGGAAATCAATGAGTAAAAGGAAAAGGGCTGCTGAAGAAGAACTTAGTGAAAAACAACACTCATTTTGTAGAGATGGGCTTTTCTAAGCATCGCTCTGAAGGAAGCACCTTCTGAAATGCAATTACAGATCAAAAAGTCCTAGATTCTACTTAAAAGCAACAGGACCGCTTTGAAGCACAGCCCAGTGGCCTTCCTGAGAGCCATTCGATAACATCACTTTATCTTAGGGGGTTTCTGTAAAGGAGTTTTAAGTTCCTGCAGGGAAGGAGAGCTGGAGGTCTGGAGAAGGGGCTTTTGTTCTACAAACACTCTAAGGCCTGGGAAGGGAGCACGCGCAGGCCCTGAGAGATGTAAGCTGGCCACATGGACATAAAAAAAAAAACTCCCTGTGCTGCTGGTGGCTTTGCTAGCCCATCCTACAGCCTGTGAGAATGAGCAGAGTCTTCACACACACACACACACACACACACACACACACACACACACACACACACACAGGAAACTGGTCTAGACTTCTTGGTCTTAGCAGGGCAATTTTGTACAGGGAACACATAAATGTCTTGGGGGAACCTTGGTCGCTGGAACCTGTGCCCCAAATCAGGCTTGACTCCCATTGACTGTAGAAGACCTGACTCAGGTCAAATTTGGTTCTGATTACCTAAAAACTAGGGTGGTGAACAGAAAGCATAGCTAATATCTCTCATAATTAACTGATAAAGACTTGATAGTAAAACATATGCTGGAAAAATGCAGCCATGTAGAGGTTTAGCAAGATACAAGTGTGATGTACTCTAGCTGCGCTACCTGGAACTCAGCTAGGGAGAACGGCAGTACACCTGGTGTGTTATTATCATCCTGTCCCAAGGAGGGCAGGGGGATAGCCATCGACCAAATCTCTTTGGAACCATTTCTTTAGAAGCCCTTTAACCAACTCTAGGATCCCATCTCATTGGGAATCTGATGGAGTACTAAGATGGTATTATACTGTCTCAGCCCTGCCCCAGACCAAGAAGCCGCATGAGCTAGAATGGTACTTCTCACATAGATGGCCATGTCCACGCTCTTCCAACAATGGAGTCTCAGCCCTATGACCTGGTTGGCCCTGAGTGGCACTCGAGAGTCCTCAAAGACCCAAGTTTCTGTTTTTAGAGAAACAGTTGTAAGTAGCCATGGAGCTGGTAGGAATTTGTTGACCCATTATGAATAAAGACTCTCCATTCTCTTGCCTAACTCAGTCATGGCTTATAGTCAAAACTAGATATGTCCAAAGAGCAAACAGGAAGTGTAAAAAGTTAGTAATGTACTTCCTGAGTCTTGATATCCTTTCACAGGACTCCGGAGACTCCGGATACATCTCTGGAAACAGATACCTGGAGGTGAGAGGCATGCCAAGCCTGAAGACCAGCGCAGGGAGGACACACCACAGCATCCTAGCATCTCTGAAGCAGCCCAGCACATCCGACCAACATCACCCCAGCCTGTCCTATCCTTAGAACTCTACCCTGCATCCCCTCACCTGTGATTCTCTCTGCAGCCCAATACTTCCCCACGGTCTCCAGCACCCAGGCTTCGTCACGATCCACCAGCAGATATGCACTCTGGAAGCTGTGGCAGGAGTGCGCATCTTCATAATAATTCCCACCTTGTCCGTGTTCGTCCAACAAGGAGACGATGATGTCTAAGGCTTCTTTAGCCGTCGTGCCTCGTTCTAAGCCAAGCCTGACAGAAATCAGAAGCATGCCTTCGTCATTTCAGAGAGATGATCATTACCATAGCAGTCAAAGGTTGGGACAAGGCCAGGTCAGGAAGCATTTTAAAAGTTCAGACCAATAAACGAACTAATTAATCGACTTTAACTCAGAATGCCTCTCTCACACATCCAATTACAAACTGTAGGAATGTGTTGTCTTTAGATAACCCCCTTCCATAAGAATAGACATCTCAGGCCAGTGGTTGCACTTTCTAGTCTGGAAGATCAGCCCCTCCTTTTCCTTGGCTGACCTTATCTCCCATCAAACTCAGGTCTAGCCTGAATTTCCTCCTGACTACTGCTTAAGAAAATCTCCACCACCTGGATCAACTGTTATTTTATAGTGAGTGCTTTGGATACTGCTATAGCGTATTTGTATCTCCTCAAAGTTTGTGTTGAAATCCCAACACCCATGAGACGGTATTAGGAAGTAGGTCTTCTGGGAGATGATGAAGTCAAAGGGGGGCACCCTCATGAGTGCCACTAGTGTCCTTTATAAAAGAGGTCTCCTCAGAGAGCTGTCATGCCTTATTCCACCACTGGAGGACACAGTATGTAGTGCCCTGTATGCATCAAAATGCATCCGCATTAAATACTGCTTCCTTGATCTTGGATCTCCTTGTTTTAAAGACTATGAGCAATACATTTCTATTGTTTATCATTATCTCATTCAAGTTATGTTGTTAAAGCATTCTTTAGTAGACTGAGAAAACTGGTTCTAAGGTTTGGTTGGCAGCCATTGTCCTCTGTGCATACAATTTGCTCCGAGATCTAGGAACAGGTTATAATATGACTGGTTCTTTTTCTATGTACTTCCGTCCTACACATCAGACTGTATCACCTGATGTTGCTTACAGCATCAACTATCAGAAGGACACAGACTCTTTCTGAAGCGAGCCAGTCATCTCTCTTCCTTCCCCATCCCTATCAATGAATAAGCCTGTTGCGGAGAGTGCAGACACTGCCGCCTGCATGACTTTGGGCAGCTTACATAATAGATTTGAACTTCAGTTTTATGCCACCTATGAAAAGTGTCAAGGTTATCAGGGTGTTATAAGGTAATAAATATGAGAACACACAGCACTAACGGCCGGATCCAAGCTAGTAAACTATCAGCTTCAGCAGGTGGAGCGCCGTGGCACACAAACTCAGAGAACATGGACCCAGCTCCAGCTCTGGTTATGCAGTATGCCCTTATCCACGTGACCTTTCCAGCCCTTTGGGCTCCTACTGGCGATGTGCACACACTGATACCTCCCTCTCAGGCTGAGATGACAGAAGACAGCACGTAAGGTGCATTTGGTTCATGTATTCATCCATTCAGTGGGGCTATTGCTCTGCTTGTAGGAGCTCACATCTTAGATGAGGGCAGCAGAGCTGTCCTTGATAAATTCATGACTTGAGAAGAGATGACTATTTAAATTCACTCAACTGAATGTCTCCTAAGGGATGCCCCACTGTGCTGTCATGGAGAAGAAAGGATAATGCAACCCGAGCTGCGGACTGAGCCCTGTAATGGGCTTATTTCATAGTCACAGCATCATACAGCAATTCACTTGACAGGTCTCCTTTTACATTTATTTAGAAAGACGATTACAGAGCCATACTTCACAAAGTTGAGCCCTAGGGCCTTGAGAGAGTAATAAAAGAAGATCCAGAGCCTTGAGCTTCACAAATAGGGCAGTTAGGTTTCAAACTGTTGTCTGGGACCTCCCTTCCCCCCTCCTTTTTCCCCCTCCCCCATCAAAGATGGCACATTACCTATCCCTCTGGAATGAATAAAAAGAACAAACTCACTGAAATATACATTAAATAGAATCCCGTCTGTCAGAGTCACCATCTTCTAAAAGGAGGGGCATCTCAAGGATTTGGAGTAACGTCTTTTCCAGGGTCCTTGGTCACAATGCCTCGTGTCTCAATGCCCCCAGGCCTCTGCAGGTCCAAATGGACCCACACAAACATACTCCAGAAGCATGCGGCCACAGCTGTTTGCAATAGTCTTTGGAGGTTGGAAATTCTGTTCGGTATATTCCAGTGTGCATGCTGATGTCCCGCCTGCTGAAATCCCATCGAGGCTCTGTACTTGTACTTTCCCTTCATCCCAAAATGCAGGTAGAATTCTGATTTCACTGCTTCTCAGATCAACACCATGGGGTAAATGCAATCTATGCCTTTAATCCATGTGACCATTCCCTCCTGGCCTCCGGGCCACGGGATGAGGACAAGATTGCCTACTCCTCAGCAGCACAAGGGCAGGCAAGGACCAGTGTCATTGCCTCTATCTGAGCTTAAGAGGTACAGATGAGTCCCGAGTCACTGGACAGGAGGCCATCCCTCAGCATCCTAAAGCATGTTTTGAAGATGTCCCCCACCCACTCTAGCCTCCCAGATGGGTTAGATGCAAAGGATTCCAAGCTGGGCTTCTGGCCAGTGCCTAAATTGACTTGGTGGCTGCGCCTTAGCCTAGGAAAGACCAGGACAGAGATGGGTTGGAAGGGCTCAGGCTAGTCCCATTCAGGCATCTGCTTCCTTCCAAAGCGCTTTATCTAAGTTGTTCTATATCTAAGAGTTAGATGTTCCTGGATTCAAGACTTATTTTGTGAAAGAAAAATTAAGTCCCATAGCCTGTTCACATGTGGGTCATACTTCCCTGACCATTCCTGAAAGGGGAGTTTGGCAAATGACATCTGCACTTAAGTTTAGGAGCCTGCCTGCTGAGCTTTGCCATATCTATGACTCTGTACATCAGGAGGGGCTCCCTCTGTACACCAAATAAGAATAACTAGGTGAAAACTGGATTGGGTTTGGCAAACCACTGCTATTCTGAGGCAGTTAATGGAAAACGATAGGTAGCCCACCTTAGAGGATCCTGTTCTCAAAGGACACTGCCTTAGAGGACTGTTACAAATCACTCTCCCCACTTCCCACCAACACATCCTCAAGGTCCCTCTGGTTTGTGGCCTCGTAGACATAAAGAGTATTCTCGGAAAGGACGAGCACAGGATGATGCTATGAACAGGAAATCTGTGTCCGTCTTCAAATGCTGCAGCCACTTCCCCTGTGTGGTGGCGGTCAGAGCTGTGAGAGGCAGCCATGAGGACGGAGTCTTGGTGATGACAGCAGGGCCCTTAGCAAAGAGACACAAAAACCTGGCCTCTCTCTGCTGTGGCCAGCTGGACCTCAGATGGGACGTGTTGGCACTGTGATCTGGAACTTCCCAGCCTCCAGAACTGAGATGTAAGTATCTGCCATTTAAACCTCCCAGCCTGTTATGTATTTGTTATAACACTCCAAACGGACTAAGAAAAGTGTTAAGTGGATGTTACGTGCTGTGTGAGCTTGAATTTTAAAATGTATGGAAGGTCACTGTTTTGGATTGAATTCCTGCAACAGGCCTCAACCGGCCAGTCCAAATGGGAGCTGCCTATGCTAAATGCCCCATTACTGGAGCATTTGAAGGCAGAGTTAACCCACTCTCGCTTCTCTTCAACGAACAATAGATTCCAGTCCCCCTGAGTCCGCTTGAGAAAGTCCCTGTAACTGTAGCTCCTGTAGGAAAGTAACCTGAAGTCACCTAACGTTAATGGGTTTCTTTTTCTTCCCCGAGTTGTTCTGCTTCTCCTTCTCCACTCTGTAAAAGCCAGTGTTCCACTCTTGCCTGCCGGGAGCTTCTTCTGCTCCAAAAGGAGGGGCTGCCCTGATTCAGGCATCACGAGCAAACGCCAACTCAGTCTAAAACTAAATTTGCTGTCACTTCTTCTTCTGACAGGGGAGAGGGTGTTTGAGACCTTTGGACTCCTTTCCATTTTGGTGTGTTCTGTCTCAGCGGAAGAAATAAAGCATAATCTAATCTAGAGAGAAGTGGTACCCTGGTATTCCTAGCTCAGCCACCTTCTAGCCCTGGGGCATTGAGCAAGCCACTTAACTTCCCTAATTTCCCTTATCTACCATAAGGAATTAGAAGACCTGGCTACTCGGGGGTTGCTGTGACTGTTAAATGAGATAACATATATATAAAGCCAGTTTCCAAAGAGAGTTCAGGAAATTGTGGCTTTAATTGTCCTTCCTCTACAGGCATTGACTGAGCTTCCTTTCCCACCACCTGTGAGGGCCTACCTTCACTTACAATGTACCATAAAACCACAGGCCTTTCCAAATTATTCTGATATGCGGAGAAGCTGATAGTTTGTGTTTAGAATTATAAGATGCTCTGAAACACTGAGACTGACCGAGTTTAGTGCCAACACCAAACCCAGTTAGAAGCAGGAAGAGTCAGTCCGCAGAGGGATGGCTCAGAGGACCTGAGCTCAGATATCATGCAATGCTAGGTGCTCACCTGTAATTTCAGTCCCCTGGGAATTCGAAGACAGCAGAATACCCAGAGCAAGCTAACTGGTGAGATTAACTATGCTGGAAAGTTCTGAGTCTTATTGAGAGACCCTCCCTAAAGGAATGTGGTGACAGAGATACAGAAAGATCCCAGACACCAACCTGGGGCCTCTTCGTGCATGCACACGCATACATGCATGCCCACACATACATGCATGCACATCACATACACAAATATGGGGGATTGCTCTGCAGAAAAATAAAAGGATGCAGTTGTTGTGTAAAGGACAGCGCAGTGCGTGGGCAGATGCAGCTGCTGTGTAAGGGACAGCGCAGTGCGTGGGCAGCTCCGACAACAGAGGGTTAAATGTGAGGGACTTTTGAGCTAGTTGCTAATCCTTTATTGTTTTTAAATCTATCACAGCTGGCATTTTTATATCGCAGGTGTTGGAAAGGCCACAGTTTAGGGCTGCCCCCTCCAGGTCTAGCTGATCCTTAGGTATTTCCCAGCATACCACTGTCTAATGGCATCCAAATGCCTCTGGGTCCTCATCTGGACAGGCAGACCTCAGATGTAATGGACCTAAGTTGTAAGAGATCTTGACTTCCAGAAAATACCCCCCAATCTTATGTCAACTCCTGCCAGCTGCTAACCCCCATCTTATGTTAGGTCCTGCCAGCTGCTAATCCCCATCTATGTTACCTCCCAGCAGCTGGATCCATAGTCACTAAACAAGCAAAGCATGTGTATGTGTTTATATGTGGGAGGGGGGGCTGTGGGAGGACTAGTCAGAGATCCATAAATAAGAAAGAGGGAGAAAGGGGGAAGGAAGTAAGGAAAATAGGAAGGGAGGGAAGGTAGAAGGGAGGGAGGAAGGAATAAACACCAAAACCAGGCACAGCTTGGTTTTTAGCACTAAGAATGAATTATAACAAGTGCTGCTTAATGCTTGCATTCTTAGACGCCTCTAAGAAGCACGTACAAATCATACTTCCACCCCGAAGACAGTGCCTATTAAACCAAGGCTGTCACTCAGTTCTGTCTCTTGGAGCTGAGCTGGGACTTGATGTATGGGTGGAAGGCACAAAGGACCAGATTATGCAGATGGTAGCAGTTATATTCTTTGAATCCTCAGCCACAGCCTCCCAGACACTTGAAGCAGAGTGTGGAATATAAATAGTCTGCTCTTCCAGGAGCTGCCCAAGAAGCTGGCGGCTGAGCACAGAGGACAAACAAGGACAGCACAAGCAATGGTGCTGACAGCAGAGCCAGGGGAGGCTGAGCCCAGTGGACGGCCACCTCCAGCGGCGCGGCAGTACACCCTCCACCTTAGGCTCCACCCCTGCTGAGGTGGACTGTGGGCCAACCCCACGTGCCGTCACGTGGAGGGGGTGCCGTGAATTTGTCTTTCTAGCAGGCCCCTGGGCAGTGCTTCCGTGGAGGGCATGACCAGCTGCCCTAGAATTTGGCCACTCGCAGTACCGTGGTTGTGACCTACATCAGTGGTTCTCACCCTGTGATATGTGCCACGATCCCATTGGGAGGGGTCAAAGGACCTTTACCCAGGATTCACCTAAGACCGTCAGAAAACACAGAGATTTACATTACGATTCATTACGGTAGCAAATACAATTAAGAAAGAGCAATGGAAATAATTCTAGGGCTGAGGTCACCACAACATGAGGAACTGGATTAAAGGGCCGCAGCGTGAGGAAGGGTGAGAACCACTGCTCTACAGTATCCACATTTCTACATCTCCCCAGTTAACACTGGAGCACTCTGGGCTCAGGAGTCATTCTCAGAACTCACTTGGTGTGAAAGTCTAGGCCTGGCCCATTTAAAGCTGGGACCATACCCTGAACTGGACCCTGAACTTAGAAGTCTACTCTAGCTTCAGACTGTGCACCCCCTCCAAAAGCTCCCAGCTTGGAGTATTGTTACACTGTTCTTATTGCAACAGCTATGTGCAAGCCAGGGGAGATGTCAATTTACATGGCCACGGGTCAGCCATCACTGACTCCTGCATTTGTTATTACGCAGACCTTGGAAACTCTCACAGCACCAATTATCCACCAACTACAGTTTCTCTGTCTCTATTCTTCAGGCCTGCAGATCCACACGGAGCAGTGTATCTTCCTTGCACATCCCAAATGCACCTGGCACCGAGCCTCCAAACACCCAAGGTCTACAGAAGGCTAGCCCTGGAATGCACACCCAGACGTGTCTGTGGAGGGAGAGCCCTGGGATTTTGTACCACTTAGGTGCCATCACATCCCAGAATGCCCTGCTTCCCCTCTCTGTCACCTTCCGTTGCCCTTAGATTTGTGCTGTTCAATTAAAATTGACATTCGAAATGGAAGCTCTGAAGCTTCACGTTAAATTTTAAACTTTCGGTATTGTTTATATGTTACATACTCATCTATGTAGTCACTTCTGTGACACACATGCGACATTTATATCTGATATCTTTTACATGTGTATATCATGTTCTCAAGATGCTATTTGTAACACACAGCAGTACTTAATATATTGATGAATACTGTTCCATTATTATCTATTCTATTTTCCCCATCATTGTAGAATTTTATTAAATAGATCTTCTTACCATACAGTAGCTACAGGAGAAAATAATTCCCAATCCCATTGGCAGTTGGTTCAGAGAATCACCATCTTACCTGACCAGATCCATCCCCAGTAAGGCTTCTGTCTCAGCAGCTGGTTCTCTGGCATTGATGGCTTCATTGGCTATGCATACCCCATGTTCATTGGCTCCCATTTCTGCCCCCCAGAGCCAGGCAGGTCTGCTTATCACGATGGCGTGGGTCCTGGGAACTTGGTCAATTGAGATGTAAGTGCACTGAAAAGGAAGACAAGAAAGAAGGTACAGTCATGTGTCAGAAGCCTTAGTTTCCACCCTGGTACTGACACTGGACCATCACATTAGTAACAAAGCTGAGAAGCAAAAGACCCGGAATGCCCAGTCTCCAGACAGACACCAGGGAGCCTCCGGGTCCCCCGGTTTGAACACCATTCTGCTTAGTTCAAGCCAATCTGTTCACAGCGCTTCCTCTCCCACCATCACCCTCAGCAGGTGTGGAGCTGCCCACTGCACTGCCATTCTCTCTTTGCTCACAGTTCTTCATCCTCGCGGGCAAAACTACAGCTGTATCCATGGTCCCCAAAGTCACTAGAAGTCATGGATCTCTAGCTTCAAATGAAGCTTTACCCAGAAAGCAGGTACGAAGATGCATTGTCTAAGGAAAATAAAAACAAGCCCCTTGTGACTACTGATCCCTGGAGTCTGTGGAACATTTGACAGCCTGATGTGGAAGTCCCCTCTGTGTGCTGCGATTACCATTAACGAATAAAGAAACTGCTTTGGACCTATAGCAAGGCAGAACTTAGGTAGTCGGGGAAAGGTAGGCAGAATGTTGGGAGGAAGAAAGGCAGAGTCAGAGAGACACCAGGGGGCCACCGGGGACAGACACTGGGAATTTTGTTAACCTCAGCTCCTTCTACCAGGGGCTCAGGATGAGGCTTAGTTGGAAGAGCGCTTTCCTATCATCCAGGAAGTCCTGAGTTTGATCCCATAAATCAGGCGTGGTGGCATACATCTGTAATCACAGCACTTGGAAGGAGGAGCCAGCCTTGGTTACATAATAAGTTCAAACCAGCTTGGGCTACTGGAGATCCTGTTTCAATAAGTAAATTAATATGCAAATCAACAAAAGTGCCTTCCCTTCATGCAAATTGTTATACAGAAGGAAAATAGCAACAAAGCTGGTCCAACAAAAGTGGGAAGGGGCATGGTGGGGACAGCCACTGGGTGGGAAAGCCACTCCGATCATTGCCTACTCCACTTCCTTCCCTCCTCCCACATCATGTCTCACTCCATCCCCTACCTCCCCCAGGGGACTGGATTGGGGCTCCCATTTATCCGTGGGACCTCATGACTGCCTTCTGTAAGCCTGTACCAAGCTCTTTGTATGGTGTCTGTAGTGTGGAAACACGAAGCTAGCTGCAGGCTCCACCTACATTTCTAACTGGGAGGTTGAAAACACTAGATCCACGGCAGCCTGAGATAGCTTTCTCTCTCTCCATTCAAGATGGCTGCTCGTGAACTGAATGCAGCCCAGACAGTCGCTCTACACTAATTTCCTGTCATCGTTAACTCTGTCCAGAGTGGAAACACAGTCAATGCACACACTTCTTGGTTTCAGCCATGGCTTTAGCCTCTGAACAGCTCATGTCAAGTGTTTCTCAGCACTAGAGTAATATTATTTCGTTCAATACATTTTTGGAAACTGAAAGTTAATTAATCCCAGAGGTTGCCAAGAAACCCTTGAGGTAGATGTGTGTATGTGTGGCAAAATGACAATAAAACACACTCTTGAAATGTTTTCCTTGATTTACTTGCTAAATTGGCTCTTGCAGAGCAAAAAGCTGGCCCCGCAGTGCTCACAACTATACTCCTCCATGCTTTCATAAATGGACCAGAAGCTTCCGTCTTCAAAAAGTATTCACTCCCATTGTACAAAACAAGCAGTTCCGCATAACCATGGCTTCAGGTGTAAAAGGCTTGGTCCCCAGGGTGGATTTGTCACCAGACATTCAGGGACAATTGCCCCAGTTCTATCAGCCCCAGCAGACTAGGCTCCAGCTACCTATGCAATATGCCAATTAAAAAAGAGCAGCAATGATGAAAGACAGAGGAAGGAGAGCTAGTGAATGTCGGGAAGTGTTTGGTGACTCTTCATCTTCAGGGTACAGATGATGAGGAAGAGTCGGGGTACAAGAGCACAGGGTATATGTAAAGTTGAGCTACAGTCTGTTGATCACTGTCTCGACTGATTCTGCAAGGTGGTCTAAGAAAGATGTTTTGCTTATAGGGACAAGCGGGGTTCTCAGGAAACGATCATTTTTGTTCAAGGCTTCAGCCTTGTCTTCATCTGGGAGCTGGCCTGTATTGTGGGGTGCTGCTGATCCTGGAATTCAAAGTGACCACAGGTTTAAGACAATCAAATGGTCTCTGTGCCTTCATCCTTGAAGGGGGATAAGATAGGTTAATTACACAAGGCAAAAATAGAAAGACAGGAAAAATTAAGTGGGCACGAGAAAGGAAAAAAGTCCCCCACTCTGAGATCTAGTTTGTTTTTTGAGAGCCAGAAACTTCAACATGACTGGTGAAGCCCAAATTACCTATAGTGAGACTATATGTTTACCTAAAGGCATCTCAAACAAAAATATTCCAAACAACAAATGAGGAGGCTGGAGAGATGGTCAGTGGTTAAGAGGACTGGCTGCTCTTCCAGAGGACCCGGGTTCAACTCCCAGCCTCCACACGGCAGCTCACAACTAGCCCACAACTATCTGTAACTCCAGTTCCAGAGAATCTGATGCCTTTCTCTGCTCTCCATGACCACCAGACATACACAAGGTGCTCAGACACGTATGCATGAAACGCTCCTATACACATAAAATAAAAATCAAATAATTAAAAAAACAAATGAATGGTACTGACTGAAGCTGGAACACTTATGTCCTTGAGTTCCTCTGTATTAGGATTCTTCTCTCATCCACGCCTACATCCTACACCACACCTTTAAAATACCTCACCATTACACTCTCAAAGAGAAATTGTATGAAAAAATAACTACACCATCTCACATTTTCCCCTTAATTTAAAATCTTTAATTTTAAGCATTGCTTAATATTTAAATCATGTAAATTCTATCCTTTGAGGAATGTATCTTAAACCACAGAATCAAACATACAGCCACATAAACCCCTACTCCCTAGAGAAGCCAGCATCTTTGCTCTGAGATTATGCACTGTGTGGATTCCCGTAAGACTCCCTCCCTAAATGCCTATTATACTCACTAACTCTGCTTCACTCTGGCTCGTCCCAAAATTCCTTTCTGTGGCAGAGTCAAGGATCCAGCTTTACCTGAGTCTAAGTCCCTAAGAAGAAGGGAATTTCTCTGGCTGCTGGTGGCTGTGTTAGGGTAGTTTTCTTCCACACACACACACACACACACACACACACACACACACACACACACACACCCGACACACCAACGGACACAACTGGAGTGATTGACATGCCTATGACAGGGGTAAGCATGAGTTTGACACAAAGTAAAAAGACAGAAAAGCAAAGTAAAGGTTTTCCTCCTGCACTCAGTTACCTATGGACTCAAATGAGGGGCTAATGTTTTGTCCCAGAAGCTTCAAAGTGTCATGGAGTCCTTCCGAGGTACAGCCAAGTGAGAGCCTTGGGTCCCCAGAGGCATTCTGAAAGAGACTATAGGACTCTGGCCTCTTTCTACCTTGATCCCTTGGGTCTTGATGTCAGCAATTCTCAACCACATGCCCCTGCCTTGATGCCCTGCCTTCCCACAGATGCAAGGCAATGGGGCCAGATGGTCACAGCTGGAAACCCCAAACTGTGAGCCAAAAACAAAAACAAACAAACAAACCAAAAAAGAAAGAAAGAAAGAAAAAAACCAAAACCCTTTCCCTGCATAGCTTAGCTGGCTGGAGTGTCCTGATGCTGATGAAAGGCTGTCTAACATGAGCATTGGCTAAGCCTTTTCAAAATTCCTTCCCCACAGAGCATCAGTGACAAATTTTATCTTGAGAAGAATGACTGAGCAGGGAAGGAATTGTGGCTTCTCAAGAATGGAGATTCATCTTTACATTATTTTTTGAGACAGAAAAATGCTAAAAATAAGAAATGGTTTTATTGATGTGTCCTCCAGTTCCTTTTTAGACACTCATTTCCATTTTACAAATTATGTACAGAGCACCCAGTACACTCAGAGACAGAGTCAGCAGCAGTGGGGTACAGGCCAGAGGCCCGAGGAACTCTTTTCAGTGACCTCTACTCAGGGGAAGACAAGATTCTTGATCTTGTCATAGAAAAGAATTTCAGGACAAGTCAGGTTGAAACAGGACTGGAGTTTACGAAAAGATTTCAGTAGAGACTTAAGCAACGGGAGTTAGAGAGGCCCTCAAGGGAAACCTAAGACATACTCAAGGGTGAGCTTGAGATTCTCGAGGGAAACTCATACTTTAGTGTCGTAGAAGCAGCTGAATATAGCATCTTGGTTGCTGTTAAGTTGCATCTCAAAAGGTTGCTAAAAAGCAATTTTTTCTTCCTAGTTCCTCTTTTTCCTTAAATGGGATTATAAGGTGGAGAGGACTTCGGTTTGGTAAGGTAAAACCTGCATCACAAGAGCAGCAAAGGAGGTCTAGACACATCTGTACTGAGGTCCTTTGACAGCTACAGATTATGGTGGGCGGCAGGAGAAAGGCTTTGCTGGAAGGCCTAATATGCTTGGGCTTTGCCTTGGTTATTTTTTCATTATCCTGACAAAAAGCAACTTTGGAGACAAAGGGTTTATTTGGGGCACAATTATAAGGTACAGTCTGTTATGACAGTCATTACAGGAAAGTCCTGGAGGCAACTGCTCACACTGTGTCCACAGCTGGAAGTCAGAGAACCAGGAATGCTGGTGCCAGCCCCCTCTCTCCTTTTCATGCAGTTCAGGACGGAAGCCCAGGGAAAGCTATCTGTTTACCTAATCGAGATAATCCCTCACAGGCATGATCAGAGGCTAACCCAACCTAGATAATCTTTCAGTGGCATGGGCAGAGGCTAACCCAACCTAGATCATCCCCCATGGGCATGGGCAGAAGCTAACCAAACCTAGACAATCCCACATAGGCACGGGCAGAGGCTAACCCAACCTAGATAATCTCACATAGGCATGGCCAGAAGCTTATCTCCTAGGTGAGTCTAGATGCTATTGAATTGATAATGTATATTAATAGTAACTATCACATGATCCATTGCTGTTTTATATGTATTTGAAACATACCTGTATAAGGAATATTGTCATCATGCTGGCCCCTTCACAGCAAATGCTGTAAATTAGACTGAAATTTCTGACTTTCAGCTGGCAAGAAGCTTCAATCAGACTCCTTTCCCATGTCCCTTTAGTTTGTCATATCCATCCTGCCTACAGAGCATTTATACCACATACTGTTGGCAGACATCATAGAGGCCAGTCCCTGTTCTATGCCTGGGAAGGAGAAGGAGCACACACAAGTGGTGACCATCATCAGGAAGACTTCAGGACATGTCACAGGGGCCTGCCCATTTCATTCACATGATATCTTGTCACCCCTTTCTGACCAACCTTACCATGCTTCTTATTCTATTCCATATAATCGATGTTTTAATTATATGTGCTATTTACATATATGCTATCTCCTTCAGCCAGAATGTCAGTTCCATGAATAAAGATTTTTTTTGTTGCTTAGTTTATAAATATATCCCAACGTTGAACTTAGAAAGCACCAAAAACTTTTTTAAAGATTTGTTTTTATTTAATGCATATGATTGTTTTGTCTGCATGTATATATATGCACCATGTATATTCAGTGCCTGTTGCAGCCAGCAGAAAGTGTCAAATCCTCTGTAACTGGAGTTACAAATAGTTGTAAGCCACTATGTGGGTGCTGGGGAACTGAACCCAGGCTCTCTATTAGAGCACCAAGTGCTTAACCTCTGAGCCATCTCTCCAGACCTGTCAATGAACTTGGGTGGATAGATGAGTGGATGGGTAGGTGGGTGGGTGGGTGGATGGATGGATGGATGGATGGATGGATGGATGGATGAGTTAATGGAGGGATGGGTGGGTGGGTGGATAGATGGTGGATAGATGAATGGATGAATTACCAAGGTCTCAGAAAGAATTAGAGAGAATACATCTAGTTGGCCAGAGACTGCTAAGTCAGGAACATTTGAAAGAAAGTATGGCCTGGGTGGCAGATGCCACACAGAACTAAGGGCCTGAGAATAGAAAACTTTATGTCCACTGTGTGTTCGCAGTTCAAGAAAGTGCCCTCAGTAGCACGGAGGGGAGCTACTGTGCCACACTACAGCACAGAACTTCAATGGCTCAGTAAGGGCTGAATGATAAATCTGTACCACATTGACTCAGAAAGACCAGATGGTGCCTGTGGGAGTTAAACTCCGTACAGCCAAGTTGACACTTTTCAGGCTAGATTTAGATGACGAGCTAGGAAGGGGATCCCCAAGTAGCCAGATGGGCCCAGTCCAGCCCCTCCTGAGCCTGAGAGTCAGTGCTCCGAATCCACCCCACCGGGGAGCCTGTAACATGCACCTCCAAAGGCCTCTTTGTCACAGGCCTCAGGAACCCTGGCCTAACAAGGGCCCTTGTGTGACAGCTCTTCAAGCCTTCTCTGCTCCATTGTCAGTTAAACCCAGCTAATCACAGCCACCTCTGAGGCTGGGCCTGGGCTGGGGAGGAGAGAGCACAGCAGGCTCACACGGATTGGCTATTCAGCATGCCAGTATGAAAGGAAATCTCAGAAAACAAGGGTCATTTACACCAGATGTGATTAGTTTGACTTTGTAGGACCAGCCATCTAGAACACGGACTCTGAAGGAACTCGTTTTCTTTTTCTTTTTTTTTTTTAATAAATAAAATCCATTGACCTTGGCAATTGTTCTATAGTTAATAAGGGAAAGAAGAAGCAGGATTTGAGGTACAGAGGCTTCCCCCAGGAACACAGGTCCAGAAAGCACCTGAAATCTCTCATGGCAAAAGCAAATGAGTGCCCCAAGTCAAAATTCCTAGTTAACTTTACAGTAAAACAAGTAAACAAACAACAACAAAGCCTCAGAGAGTAGGGCGATGCCCCAGAAAGATAAGGGCTTGACACCTAAGCATGAGGAGCTGAGTTCATTTTCAGCACCCAAGAAAAGCTCTCTGCAGCAGAGCACACCTGTAACATTGACACGGGTAAGACAGAGACAGGGGGATGCCTGCTACTTGCCAAACCATGCTCAATGAGACAGTTTCTCAAAGACTTAAGTGGAAACAACTGGGGAAAAAACCTGACACCAACCCCAGGTCTCCATATGTGCATGCAAGCATGTGTGCGTATGCATGCACACGCTCACTGTGCGCACACATGAAAAGTCTTCACCGCTTAAAAGCATCATGACAGAGGTGGTTGGAAGCTAAGGAAAAGGATGAACAGGTTTTCCCTTCCTCCCACCCTGCCTTCCACAAAGCAGTCTGTCAGTGAGCGTGACTTTGGGTGCCAAAGCCACAACAATAGAAGGCTGCCTGAGCAGGAGGGGCGCTTTTCATTGGCAGCTTATGGCAATCCTGGGTTCTCCTTCTCTCGGGTGGCTTCAGGGGGCTACCTGGAGGAAGGGGCAGAGAAGATGGGCCTTCAAATGATGGACACAACCACTGTGCAGAGCAAGCTCTTTGCTGTCTTGTAGGGCTGGGTCAAAACTAAAAAGCAAGCTCAGTTTCCTGGGTGCCTACGCCACCATTCCAGGGCACGCTATTTCTGGACTTCACCCAGTGAGAGGCGAAGAGAGACTCACACAATAGGCATTTCAGTTTGTGCAGTGTGGCTGTTGTATCTTTCCTACTGTACTCAGATGGAGGTTACAGTCCTGTCACCACCAGTGAGGACCTTGGAGGGACATCTGATGAGTCAGCCAAACTTCAAGGGCAGAAGAGAAAAGACTGGGAGACTGGGGCGCTTTGAGAAAGAAATATAAGAAACTTGCATCTTTAAAGCAGTTAAAGCAGTGCTATTGGATCCCGGATCCCGAGGCTTAGGGCAAGGCTTGTTTTAGACCACAATCCGGCCTGCTATTTGACTTACAAATGAACTCTAGAGACAGTGCTGAGGTCAGAGAGCACCACCCTTAATCACATCTCAGAACTGCCTGGCATTTCCCTGAGACTGCCAGACTCTGGGGATGATCAAAGGGGAGGCCTGGCTTGAGGAGTGGGTTTGGGAAGGGCTATGACAGAAGGATGCCCTCTACTAAGCTTCGCTCCCAAAGCCCTAAGCATTGGACTTCTCACTCAGGGCAGACCTTAGAGATGCAGAGACAGAAACGAAGATGTGAGGGACAGCGTCTAGCTGGCCCAGTGGCCGTGAAATCTGTTCAGTTGTCCTAATGTCACAGCGACTTGTGTTCCCCTGTTGTGAGAAATGATCTACGGAGTAAAATTCAGACTTCTACACACACGCATGCATGCATGAACACATGTGCACACATACATACATACATACACATACACAGGCGCAGACACACACACACATACACAGGTGCAGACACAAGCACATGTGCACAAACACATGCATACGCAGGCACACACGTGTACAGACACACACAGAAAAGCATACATACACGCACATGCATACCCCTGTGAAGGAAAATTCCTAAAAAGAAGCCGTCTCAGGCTCTGGATGAAAATCCTTAGAAAGCAGCATGTCTGTAGGGACTGACTGACTGTGAGAAATGCCAGCACTGTGGAGAGGTTGGGATATTGGAGGGTCAGAGGCTAATTGCCTTATCGTGAGGTAGTTCTAGCCTTCCAGAACAGCCAGCCATTCCTTGCCCACCTGTGCCAGAGCTAACTTCTTGTCAATAGTAGGTGGAAACCTTTTAGAATCTACTAGCTTAGCAGACTACTAACTTCCAACATTCCAAAAGTTAAGAATGTCATCAGATAGCATCCTGAGACTATAGAAAAACTCACATCATTGAAACTTCCTCTCTGGTGGACCCATCAGTGTGTTTTAAACTTGCCTTGATTTATGTTTGTTTTTTTTTTTTTTTTGTTCTGTAAGAACTATAAAGCTTCATGGAACCACTTCCATGCTGGGACATGGGACTTGGGGTAACCTACATCTGTGTTCCCAGGTTATGATCACTCAAGATGGCTCCAGAGTAAACTATGCCCTATTCCCTTTAAGACGAGAGCTGTGGTTTTTGCATCAACACATCTCACAAATAACACTACACTCTCCATCTGGACAACTTTTGTAACAATGCCATGGAGTCATTTTTTATTTCTATTCTTCTCATAAATATTTCCCCTGGGGAGGAAAAGAAATAGTTTACCAAAAACTCGTCCCCAATCATGGGCATTAAATAGCCTCACTGAGGCTACTGTACCATGTACACTACTCCATGTAAAAAATGAACATAAATTAAAATGTGCCTTCAAAAAAAACAAGGGAAACAATAAACAGCGGAATAATGGTTTGAGATTTATCAAGCAGCACTAGAATGTTTCAGGATCTATTATGTATCAAATCTAACTTTGTTATTAATAATTAGTCTTGCCAGGTGGTAGTGGTACATGCCTTTAGTCCTCACACTCGGAAGGCAGAGACAGGGGCAGATGGATCTCTGTGAGTTTGAGGCCATCCTGGTCTACAGGTTAAGTCCCAGGACAGCTAAGGCTACACAGAGAAACTCTGTCTTTAAAAACAAAACAACAAAACAAAATAATTAGTCTCATGGGCACTGAGTATAAATGTGAACTTTACTAAAAACTTATTATTTTTCTGAGACAGTATTTTAATGTTGGTACGATATTCTTCTTAATAGAAGATCCAGCTATATAAGAACAAACATATGTCCACAGACATACACGCATGCATAAAGACACACAAATAGCAAAACATTATCCAGGAAGTTGTCCACCTGCTTCCTCTCCCCATCCAGGAAAAGCTGCACAGGCTTGTCCTAAGACAAAGATGACTCATGGGATGCTCAGCAATATGACATCCCCAGACTGCACAGGGGAACGTTTAAAGATAAACACAGGTGCTCGTTCCAGTGGCACATATGCTAAAATTAGAATCGCATGGAGATCAGCTTGGTCCTTGTACACGATAACAAAAAGAAAGAAAGCCGCATCCATCCCAGTCTTCAACCCTATGAGAATTGTTATAAACTGAGAATACACATGGAAAAGCTGAACAATAGCAAGTTCAGATGTTTCAGTCCTCCAGCTGCACAAAAGAAACAAAAGCATTCCGTATAATTTTAGAACTGAGAATCTTGTGCCGGGGAACATCATTTCTTATGCATAGTATCTCAGGCAACATGATAGGTAGATGGGGATGACTGATAGGAAGATGAAGGGTAGGGGAATTGGATGGGCAGGGTGGAAAGACACACGGAAGGATGGACTAGCTGTCAGGAGTCCACTTCAGCATGCTCGGGCAAGTTCTCTAAGCGAACCTCAGGGTCTGTGTGTTTGAAATAGCATGAGATGGGTGTTGTTTGAGATTAGTCCCTTAATTTTATGTGCATGAGTGTTTTGCCTTCATGTACTTATGCACCATGTGTGAGCCTGGTGCCCGAGGAGGTCAGAAGAAGGCATCAGATCCCCTGGAACAGGAGTTATGGATGGCTGTGTATTAGGGACTGTGGATCCCCAGACCCTGAATTTCCTGTAAACAACTTGTTATGCTTGCAGCTGCTATGAGCAAAACAACTTGTTTTCCTGTGTTTGCAGCTGCTCTGAGCACAGGTTAGGGGAGTGGTTTCTGGTAGCTTGCTGCTGAAGGATCCGGAGAGCTAGGGTGTGGCCATTGGTCAGGGAAGGCACTATATAAGCTGCCCTGGAACACAATAAAGTTGGCATTCTTGGGGAATTCAAGGATGACCCATGTCTCTGTCTCTGTCTGTGTGTATGTGTTTCAATCTCCAGCCCCTTGCCCGGCAAGCAAACCGTTCTGTACTGCAGGCAGTTAAGCTATAGGTGCAGTACCGTAATACACATAGTACAGGTGCTACAGGACCGTAGTACACGTAGTAGCACGAACGTTACAGTTGTGAACTATCACATGAGTGCTGAGAACTGAACCTAGGTCCTCTGCAAGAGCAACAGTGCTCTTAACCACTGAGCGATCTCTCCAGCCCTGAATTTTTTTTTAAATGAGAAGCTTTCAGAGGTCTTTTTGTTTTGTTTAAGTCTTTATGGTAAATAGTATTTCTATGGAAGTCTCAAGATAGTGACTATGGTTCATAGCGACAAAAATATGAGAAGTTGTCATTCTGTATTGGTGACAAGGATAAACTGGAGACTGAGATAACTGTAAGGGGTTAAAGGGGTAAGAGGAAGGCTGAAAAGCAGACTGAGACACAAGTGCCAATGATAGTCCTGGCACTAGGACCTATGTCAGTGACCATGACAAAATCAACCTAGAGGAGGAACCGTCTGCTTTGGCGCCTGGTTCTGAGGCTCCCATGGGTGGTCACTCTGCTTCTTGTCACTGTGCCTGTGGTGTAGCAGAGCATCAGGGCAGGGAGCATGTGACAGGGCACAGATGCTCACCTTCAATAAGGTAGGGACAGCTTAGTTCTGTAAAGAAACTTCTGGGGCTGAAAAGATGGCTCAGAGGTTAAGAGCACTGGCTGCTCTTCCAGAGGTCCTGAGTTCAATTCCCATCACGCACATGGTGGCTGGCAACCACCTACAATGAGATGTGGTGCCCTCTTCTGGCATGCAGGTATACATTCAGGCAGAACACTGTATATATCATAAGTAAATATTTTTTAAAAACTCCTGGCAATCCTTCAAGAAGAATAATCAAGACAGAGAGTACTCCGTGCCAATAAAAAAATAACATCATGAATGAGACAGAAATGGTGGGGAGGAGAAGGGGACACCAGACAGTGTCCGGACAATAGGATGCAGTGACAGCTGTCCCTGTGCATCCTGGGGTGTACAAGATAAAGTTCAGCCTTTGTTCTAGCTTCCAGGGTGAGCCATGTGCATACAGTGGTGTGGACAGACAACAGAGACAAACAAAATGGAGATCATGAATGTGGTTTTTACCTCGGGTGTTATTTTACCTGCTAAACACACATGTTTACAGAGGAAGCTCATGACACAGGTGTGGAACATGAAGAGGCCAGGGGCATCCCAGAGACTGCTGGATATTATGAACCACATCTCCATCTGTGCAATGATTCAACCTATGGCATATTTAAGTAATAACATATTGTGTGTTGAGCCAGGGAGCAGAATCATGTCTGCTTTCTGACAAGATTCTTTTTTTTTTCTTTTTTTCTTTTGTTTTTTTCGAGACAGAGTTTTTCTGTGTAACAGTCCTAGCCACCCTGGAACTAACTCTTGTAAACTGGGCTGGTCTTGAATTCACGGAGATCCACCTGCCTCTGCCTCCTGAGTGCTGGGATTAAAGTCGTGCGCCACCACTGCCCGACTGACAGGATACTTGATATAGGAGCAGAGTGCCAGAACCTACTTAGCTTGCCTAGCAAGAAAGAAAATATACTTCCTGAAGTTCTTCTTTTTTTTGGCTACTTTTAAAAAATTGTATGTATGTTTTGTCTGTGCATATGCCTGTGCACCACAAGCTCCTCAGGTGCCTGAAGAGGCAAGAAGGGGGTGTCTGGTTCCCTGGAATTGGAGTCACAGACAGTTGAGAGCTGGCATGTGTGTGCTGGGACTTGGACTTGAACCAAGGTCCTCTGAAAGAACAGCCAGTGCTCTTAACTACTGAGCCATCTCTTTAGCCCCATAAAATCCTTATTTCAGACATGTTTATACCAGGTTTTTGTATAATATTATAGTTACTACGGCTACTTAACAAATTACCCCTAAACTAAATGGTATTAACAACCGTTTATTGTGCTCATGGATTCATTGAATCGGGCATCTGAATAGCAAGCAGCCAGACACTGCGTCTCCGTACCACTGTCTAGGGCTGGATCCAATGTCTTTCATCCACTTATCGGCAGTTAACACTGGTAGCTGACTAACAGTCCTCAGGTTTTATCCCTGTGGGACCTGCCCTGAGTATATGGAGTACTTTAATACCTCCCAGCATGACAGATGACTGAGTTCATAGGTTATAGTCCACAAAGGCAAGGAGAGACAGACAGAAAAAGACGACATCTTATTATTAAGCCCTGGAAAACATTCTATAGCACTGCTGCATGAGCCACTGGTCAGAGCAATCACAGCCTGCAGCAAGGTTCATTCATATCAGAGTGGATGATGCAGACCCCCAAGCACCCCTCGGCTCTGTGGGATGGAAACCAGAACCACTGCCTTCGGGGCTTGACTCCATCCTGTAGAAACCACAGGGTGGTTTCAGTTCCTATGTCTCTGCAGTCAGGTTGAGGAGTTAAAGATTCATGAAAGCAGACAGGAAAGGCAACAATAACTCGAGCCAGCAAACGTCATCCGGGCAGTTTTCCCTGTTCCTGGAAAAGACATCCATACTCAGATGACACAGATATTCACTCACTGAGGGACAGACACCGGACTCTGAGGTGCTCACCAGAGAAACTCATACTTTCTCTTCACCTACATAAGTGTTCCACTGAAGATAGGAGACAGGGACTAGGTAGTGGCTCAACTCAAGCAAGTGGTCCTGTTAAAATCCCCATGGGACACAGTCTCCCACCATCCTATACACAGACATCAAGGCACACCCAACTCCGCCTTTCTCAAAATAGGCAACTCCTCATCAGGGTCTGCTGCCTTTTTGGTGCTAATGTATGCATTAAAAGAGAAAAGCAGAAATGGTGTCCAGGAAAGAAAATGCTAGGCACATTGGTAACTGTGCCTTTAAACCAGGCAGAGCATGAGAAAAGTCTTTTATTGTCTTCACCATAAAACACTGAAGAATATAGATGTAGACAGAGCTTGTTCTTTACTAGCCTCATTTTTCTCTACAAATTCTTAATCATTTAACAACTACCATTTAAGCACACAAAAAATACAATAACTAAGAAGCATAACCCATGAATGCAAACATGGCTCAATTTGCCAAAGAAGTAGAAAGGAAGGCATTAGGCAATTGCCCCATAACTGTTTGTTGTTTTTTTTTTTTTAAAAAGGATCTTCGAATCTTCAGTAGAATTTAGCAAAGCCTCTGAGATATTTTTTAAAATTTTAAATAGGAACTTATGCAGAGATTTTACTATAACAAAATTAATCAAACCTCAGTCCCTACACCAGCATCCTGATGTGAATGTCTACAGGTCTCTCCACTTCATCAGGGTCAGTTGCAAGGACACCACTATCTCCATTGCATTCAAGATAGAAGTCAACACAATCAGACAAGAAAATAATCAGAAATTAAAGAAGAATCAAAGTATCCCAAGTTGGAGGCCATAACAGGACACCTAGAAATGCCAAAAGAATTGATGGCAAAAGCTGATATAACTGAAAAAGGAATTTGGTAAAATAGCAGAATTTAAAATTAATGTAAGATAACCATCATGAAAGTCCAATAACACACTCTAGGAACACAGAGAGACATACATTGTCATGCATTGTTGGTGGGCATGCAAAATAGTAAACCACCTATGGGAAGAAGTACGATTATATTTGCCAGCATTACATGTATACTTAACTTGTGACCCAGATCTCATTCCTAATCAAGTATCCCAAATAAATATTAATAAAAATGAAATTTTAAAGCATTCAAAACAGGAAGTGATGAACAATCTTTAGCATGCTAGAAATACAAAGACAAGACCTAGATAAAAAGACAACTATTCATTTGTCAGCACTTCTGGGAGCAGCCAAGAACTAGAAAACAAATCCAGTATCCAGCAGCAATGTGGAGCTGATTAAGCTGGTCAGCCACTGACTGTAACACTACCCAACAAAGAACAGTGAATTAAGTATATGTCGTGTATACTGTATTTTCTGATCTCCAAGTGTGGTGGTTTCAATGAGAATGTCTCTATAGGCTCAGATGCTTGAATCCTAGGTCCCAAGCTGGTGGCCCAGTTTGGGTAGGTTTAGAAGGTATGGACTTACTAGAGGAAATATGTTACTGAGGGAGGGTTTGCTGTTTTGGAGTTTTAAAACCCATGTGCAATTCCCAGTGTGCTCTTTGCTTCCTGGCTTCAGTTCAAGATGGGAGCGCTCAGCTTGCTGCACCAGCTGCCATGCTGACTGCTGCAGGCTTTCCCACAGTAATGGTGATGAACTCTTCCCCTCTGGGATCATAAACCCTACTTGATAGTGGTGTTTTATCACAGCAACAGAGAAATAACAAATACACCATGATACGAATTTTGTTATGGGGGAAAAAAGCAAAATAGAGAAAAGCGGACCTGCTATAGTGGTGTTCACATGTAACCCTAGTACTCAGAGGTCGAGGTGAGTTCAAGGCCAGTGTAGCTATGCAGCAAGGCTCTGCCTTAGAAAAGGGACAGTGAAGAAAAGGGGCGGGGCTATGCACAGAAAGGAATGGGGATGCATATGCCTTGTGTGAGTTATTACACACATGGTGACAACTTAAAGAGTTTATTTTGACTAACAGATCCCAAGGAATATATGTCTATCTATAATGGCAGGGGACATAGGGCAGCAGATGGCTAGAGCAGGAAGCTGAGAGACCACACCTCAGTCTCACACAGGAAGCAAGGTGAGCTATAAATACTAAAAGCCTGCCCCCAGTGACAGACTTCCTTCAGCAAGGCTGCTCCTTGTAAAGGTTCCACAACCTGCCCAAACAGTATCACCAACTGGTGACCAACTGTTCATAAATGAATGGATGGGGACATTTCTCCTTAAACCACTGCAGAAGGCTAAACAAATCAAAAGAACCAAAACACTTCCAAAATGAAGTTACCTATAAAGAAAAAGGAAACTAAGTAAGGAGGCAAGCCAGACTTCAATGAATCTATTTTTAATTTTACAGATTTGTCTTTGGAATTATATATTTTCCTTAACCATAAATCAAGGACCGGAGTGGATACAGAATTCTCCATTGTGCCCTTGTTGTTCAGGCTACAAGCCCATCAGCATGAAAAACAGAATTAGTAAAAATGACATGACCATCTGGAAGGCAAGCAGGCCTCCAGGGAAGAAGTTCGGTGGTTAAAGGCAAAGTCCTAAGAAGATGATATCGGAGCAGAGGGGCCACACCTTACCACTTACCTCAACTTTGCTCTCTGCTTCATGATCAACAGCTGGGAAATACACAACCTCCTGCACTTCATCTCTAGGCCGTGCTGAATTTTTCCCAAACACCACCAAACCATCCTTGGCTCGAGGTGGCAACGCCACAAAACAGTAACTTGGAGGAGCGCCAGACATTCTGCAATGAGAAGAGCAAGGAGGAATATGGCAGCAGGCTGGACAAGGGATACTCCAACTGCCTGCCCTTGGATCGCACATTAGCAGCTACTGCAGGCTAACCAATGATCTGCTTGCAGCTAACTCAGACCAGCATCCGGCTGGCGTTATTCTGGGCACTCTGAAGAAGAACTGCATAGCTGCAGAGACCACACATGCTTAGTCCTTAATGGGGCTAAGTAAACTCAAGTTGGCAACAGGCCATAGTGGCAGCCAAAAAAAGAGCAGTCATGTAGGAGAAAGGAAAAGAGGTTATTGTTCCTAGCAAAATACATGCACGTACACGTGCGCATGCATACACACAGCAACTGTCATATGAATAAATGATAGGCAGTTGTCTTTTGATATTCACAGGAGGTTGATGCCAGGACCCTGCAGAGATACCCAGGTTCCTCATTTAAAAGGATGCAGTACTTGCTTATAACCTATACATATTTCCTGCAAACTTAAGTCATCTCTAGATTGTTTTGAATGGCTAACACAATGTAAGTGCTACATAAATAATTCACATACTATATTGTTTGGAGGAATAAAAAGATGAAATAGCCTGTGCATGTTTAGTTCAGAGGTAATTCCCCCATGCTCTATTTCTGACCCTCAGTTGTCTGAGCCCAC
Source organism: Ondatra zibethicus (assembly GCA_004026605.1). Taxonomy (NCBI): domain Eukaryota; kingdom Metazoa; phylum Chordata; class Mammalia; order Rodentia; family Cricetidae; genus Ondatra; species Ondatra zibethicus. The sequence continues at coordinate 291,371 of PVIU01000150.1, forward strand.
ACATACAGAACTGGCAATGACGCAGTGAGCCAGCTCTCCCTTGGAGAAGTGCCTTGGACCAGAGATGCATGGCGGCCACCCCTTGACAGATTTGGGCATTATGAGGAAAATGATTTGGAGATAGGAAAGGTATGACCACTCTTTTGAAATAATTTTTACTCTGCCTCAATGGCATAATATACAAGTACTTTGGGTTTTTCTTCACCCCTCTTTTGGCTGGCTCCTGGGCTAGCGTGCTTTTTTCCCCTGGGTGAGGGTGGGATGCACACATGCCCAGAGACTCCTTGCACCAATAACTTGGCCAGCTAAGCCCAGCTCAGTTCTCAACTCGAGTTTCCAACCCCTCTCTATCCAGCTCCTCTCTGATGTCCAAGTCTGATGTTTCTCAAACTGGGTCCCTCCTCCCAGATCTTGGGGCCAGCTCCACATCCATCCCATTAGGGCACCATCGGAAGCCATCCTTACCATCTGCTTCAACATCTCCTACAGCCCTCTGGGAATTAGCCATTCCCTTTCCCAGAGCTGCCTCCACCCCGCGCCATCATCTCTAGCCAGGATCACATGGGAGCCCCTCGGGAATTTCTGGAAAACCTGTTTCCCACTTCGAAAAATTTTCCACACTGCTGCCAAAGCAGCTTTGAAAAGAAGAATGCTTTCAATCATGATCTCTGCTTTAAATACTGTAAAGTCGATGACAGCTCTCAAAGGCCTGGTGAAGAAGCTCTGATCAGCCTGTGCCCCTCCACCCCCCACCCCCGCCTCGGTTTCACCTCCCACCACTCACCTCTCCACCCTCAGCAGCACCTCTTTCCAGGTCTCCCACATCCCAGGGCCTTTGCTCCGCCCCCACCTCCACCCTTATTTGTTCCATGCTCCCTATGTAGCTGGGTAATTCTCACAGCTTCCATCCAAGTTCAAACACCACTCTAACTCGTGTGTGATCACGTTACACCTCTCAGGAAAGCCCTTTGCTTACTTTTGAAGTAACGACCACAATCTGAAACACTGCGGTAACCATCTCATTATCAACAATTGATAGTCTCTCCCTCCAAAGACCACACACAATGAAAGCGAGGCTTAAGTCTCTTAACACCCCGCTACAACCCAGGTCCACACAATGTCTTGTGAGGAGTAGGTTTTCAATAATCAAGTGTTCTTTTTCTAGTTTTCTAACATTCTGCAAACTGAAGCTTCTGTCTACAAGTGTCGGCTTTGCCATCAAGCCTTTGCGCCCGACGAGCCCTTTCCCTTAGTTTTTTCACATATCTGACTCAAAGCAGCTCTTTCCGAGAGAGTTCTAGAAAGGGCTCGGCCAGTTATTCAGCATCCATGAGGACTAATACATTCAGTTTTTTCTAGAATAACACACATTTGCTGCTTGTAATATATTTATTCATCTGCTTCAAAAAAAAAAGCCCCTGAGGGCAGGGCCTAAGCCACCCGATTACAGGGACCTTCTCCAAGTCCAGCGTTAAAGACACTTGCTGAGCCCACTTCCATCTGCGCCATCAGTTGCCCAGCTAAACACATCTTATTTTACGAGTCCAGAATCCAACAGAAGTGAAACCGCAGCCTCAAAAAAGCTCTAGATAGCAGTTCTCAACCTGTGGGTCGTGACCTTATGGGACCAAATGGCCCTTTCGCAGGGATCACCCATGACCATTGAAAAATCACAGATATTTACATTTCTATCCCCATAACAGTAGCAAAATTACAGTTATGCTGTAGCAGCAAAAATAATTTTGTGGTTGGGGGCACCAATACGTGAGGACGCGTACAACAGGGTCGCGGCATTAGGAAGGTTGAGAAGCACTGCTCAGACTGAGACTCAAAGCTCAGCTCTGCCAGCTGCCAGCTGTGTGACCATGGGCAGATCGCTCTACCTCTCTGAGCCTTGGCTCCTCTTCTGCACATGTTTTGTCTCACCTCACATACTTCTTCCTACGAATGTCAAATTACGTGACCCGGAAGGCAACATTTGTAAATGTTAAAGGCTGTGTGTACGCAGAAGATACCATGGGGGCTGGCTTTTCACTCCAAACTCCCCCCCCCCGAGCAAGCCAGTCAAAACTGGCTAGCTTTATTCACATCTACAGCAGCTATCAAGGCTCAGAGTCAGACATGTTTAGAAACTGCTAGGTCTATGCCCAGGGTAGGCCAAGCACAGGTCTTCAGTTATAAGAGGTATTTGCAGAATACACACAAAACCCAACAGGTTTTTGTCCATCACCTAGTCTCCTGCTTGCTCAGCAAGTCAGCTAGGCCACTGGGTCAAGTGACTGTGAAGAAGACACAAACAACATAGGCTGAGGAAGGTAGGGATCAGGGAGGCTGGCTTTTTCATGGGTTTTGTGGATAACCATGAATGCTAGAAGGTAGTGGAATCAATCAACCAATCCCTCTCCCAACCCCTCTCCCCTAGTGTGTGTGTGGGGGGGGGGTGTGGGTGTGGGTGTGGGTGTGGGGGGGTGTGGATGTGTGGATGTGTGTGTGTAGCTAAAAGAAACAGAAAACTACCTCACAACCATCAGCTGATCTACCTATCAACTTAGTTTGCCTGAGTCCCATCGACTACCCTCAGAGATGACTCGGCAGGCCTCCTGGACCAGCTGAGTATGGGAATGTCATGTCTCCTCACTGCAGCATTGTGACCACTAGCTTGATGCAGCAGCTGGAGTACATTCAGTTTGGCTACAGAACTGAACAGTCAGCTTTATAAAAAATGCATAACAATTTACATTTCAGCTGCCATATGTGACATCTAAGAACTCCGCTAGGTGGGTCAGCCATAGTGTTTCCAAAAGAAACCCAGAAATGATGATTTTCACATCAAGGTTTCTGTTAATCCCTAAGTACTACAAAAATACTTCCATTTATTCCAGTGACTAAATATGCAATCAGCCACCAAAACCGAATTACCACCAGTTGTAGAGCATGGTAGCAAGCTGACCGCCTTCTGAAGGAAAGAGGAACTCTGTGAGTTGAAGACCAGCGTGGTCTACTTAACAAATTCCAGGCCAGCCCAGACTACAGAACAAACAACAACAATGACAGAAATCCCTTAAACTTAGCAAAGAAGAATGGGATGCCTCTGGAGACTGGAGGAAACGTCAGGGAGCAGCCACTGACCTGGTTACAGTGGCTCTGGAGAAGGCTGACCATCTGAGCAGATATTCTTTTTATCTAGATGTGCATTTCATGGTGCTAAGGCAGAATCCACCAGGAAGACGACCTCATTTAAGCTGCAATACTTTGTTTACTTCCTCTCTTTGGTTTATAAGTGATTTCTGATGCCTTCATTTCTTTCCTTCAAACTTCCACCCATCTCCCTTAAGTGGGCATGACTTCCTAGCCCACCACGAAAGAGTGCTAAGTGTGCAGGAAAAAGTTCCTGAGGTCTCGACCTTACACAAAGAACTACAGCAACTGAGCAAAGCCAGGAACAGGAGAGGTGGTCCTCCTTGGAGGAGCACACCAATTGGTTATCCAGTGCCAAGCGGTCAGTCCTGAAAACATCCATACAAGTATGATAACATACATATTATATGAACTCAACAGGTCATATTTAGGAATATATATGTATACACAAATACATATATGCATGCAATAGTGATTAGTGGAAACAGAGGTCATGTATTTGAAGGAGAGTAGGGAAACTATATGGGAGGTATGGGGGTAAGGGGGAAATGTAATTATATTGTAATCTTTTTTTTAAAGCTGTGTATTGTGTGAGGGGGTAGGAGGAGACTCCCACTGGTGGTAAGAATGGCATCCCTGTGCCACCAAGCCAGCACTTCCCAAACCCTATGCTGTGGTTCTCTTGCGGGTCACAGAATGGAATATGTAGATCTCATGCAGTAAGGGTCAATAAAATCATAGGCAGTTCAGAGTACATATATGTGTGTGTGTGTGTGTGTGTGTGTGTGTGTGTGTGTGTACATATATATATATCTGCACAGACACATGTGTGTAGATACTGGATTGACGCGGCATTCCACTTTCACTGTGGGTCTCAAGGAAAAAAGCCTTAAGAGCAGCTGGCTGAGGGGTAGGCCTACTGAATATGGCTGCTTTGTGGCAAAAGCTAATTAGGATTCTTGCCAGGTTAGCAATTCAGTGCTAATTAATGAAACACTCCAATTTAACTCCCATCAACGGTGGTGCTAGCAGGCCTCTCCCACGTCCACGTTGGGAACATTTCAAAGTGCATTTGTGCTCTCTAGGTTCTCTAAGCAAATTCTTTAATTAGTCATTTAATGGTCATGCACTGGAAGAGAGGGAACATTAAAAGATAGGAAGCTGGGATAAGTAGCCCATTCAGAAATATACAAATGCCTTGTGGATTGTAGAGAAATGAAGTCTGATTATTTTTTAGCTGTCACAGTGTGAAAAAATTATCTGGTATGTTCCCTACACACACACACACACACACACACACACACACACACACACACACACACCCGCATCAGTTATCAGTGTAAGCCAGCACTTTCCACCCAATTAGCTCTTTCTGAGCAGTTGGAAGTCTCTTTCTTAGCCATTGGTAGTATCTAGCCAGTTGTGGCTAATGGGTACTTGAAATATGTTTAGTGAAACTAAGGGACTATATTTTTAAATTAATTTAATGCTCAGTGGTGGTGGTGCACGCCTTTAATTCCAGCACTCAGGAGACAGAGGCAGACAGATCTCTGAGTTCGAGGCCAGCCTGGTCTGCAGAGTGAGTTCTAGGACAGCCATGGATACCCAGAGAAATCCTGTCTCAAAAAAAACAAACAAACAACAACACACACACATACACACATACACACACACACACAAATTAAAATTCAACAGCCAACAGTATGCTAATGCATAAGCTAATTAGAAAAATACAAATACACGTGAATATCCCTTTGACCAATGTTTCAGACTTCAGATTATTTTCAGATTACTGGACATAAACATATGAAGAACATAATACTATAGGGAAGGACCCAAACTTAATACACAAAAAGTGTAATGTTTCCTATGCACCTTGTACACATAGCCTGACTGTCTCGATGGACCCATCACATGAGGTCGGATGTGAAATTTTCTGTTCTTGGAGTCGTGTCAGACATGAAAAGTTGCACTCTTGGCTACATTAGCTGCTTTTCTCATTATGGGACTACAGACCTGACAAGAAGCAACTTAAGGGCAAGGGCTTTATTTTGGCTCATAGTTCAATGCAGTTCACCGTGGAGGAAAAGGCATGCTGATAGCACATAAGGCGGCTGGTCACCCTGGGCTCTCAGTCAGGGAACAGAGGAGACAGGAAGTGTAGCCTGCTTCCCGACACTCACTTCCCAGATCCATCGTCTAGCTGCGTCACGTGCAAACAGGTGAGTGGAGTTGAGATATTTCAAACTCAAACCAAACTATCAGATACAGCGTGCCCAACCTGTACTATAGGATCTCGGTTTTATCAAAGAACTAGAATAGCCCGACAGCCAGAAACAGAAAACAAAGCAGGAATTGGAGGGTTTGAGCGAAGGAGGGAACAAAGACATTTACATCTGCAAGATGGACAAAGTCCAGGATAGCAGTTACCTAACAGAGTGGGTGTACTTAAGGCTGCCTATCTACACCATTAGAAGTGACATCAATGATCCCTGTATGCATATTTTACCACAGCCAAAGCTTTAAAGTTAAATATCTGCATGTGGTGCTCTTCTATCCCCAGGACAGCTTCAGATCTGTTGCCATTGCTAAGCAGAAACTCCCTAGGCACAGGCCTTACCACTCCCCCCACCCCCATGGGACCTCCTCAGGATTCACGTCTTCCTCTTGGGGATAAGACTCCCCTAGAGCGCATTCAGCAGTGCTGCCTCTACCAGCACTCACCCTGTGCCTGGCGGCAGTCGGCTAGCCTGCAGGCTTGTGCTCCTGTAACTAGGGAACCTTTGCAGAATGTCTAGAAAAGAAGGGAGGAAGCTGCATGGGAGAAAGGGCCTTTGTCTTCAAGTTCAGGGAGGAATTACAGAAAACACGAATGCCCGGAGCCTGGCCAGGGGGTTCTTTGTATGGCTGCCAAACTGCCCCAGGCCCTTTATCTCCACCAAGCTAGAGTGACCCTCATCAGTAACCTCAGCCAATAAAGACAAAGCCTTGAGTTACTGGAGAGGAAGAAAATAACTCTCTGTGTGAGCTATAGCTTGTTAGCTGCCATGCAAATAACTGTGAAAACTGCCTTTCCTTAGAACAGGGATGAAAGCCAATGGCCAGCACGTCTTCTCTACCCCACCCTCCAAGGAACTTAGAAATCAAAGTCTGTGAAATAGTACTTCCAGAGAGGCAAACAAATGATTTTGCTATTGATGGACAAATTCATCTTTAAAACTATTGATTTTCCTGCTGAACTGAAAATGAGACAAATAATACTTATAAACTGGGTCTTCTGTTATGGCTCTGCCATTGAAATAAGAAGGAATAATGAAATGGTTGGGGAAGGAGTTACCTAAAAGTTAGGGTGTGAGTAACCTCAGACTCAGCAAGCTCTGCCTAAGAGAAGACAGATTTTACACATTCCTTTGGAGTTCAGGAGGCTAGAGCATAAAGCTCCACAGCCAGGGGGGTCCCTGACCCTGGGTGCCAAGGCTTTGATTGAGGGATTACCAAAAAAAAGCGTGTTAACTAAATGTGCAGCCAGCTCTCCTTCACTGGGGGAAAAGAAACAAGTACGACCCTCTTACAACAGAGGAGCTATTCTGGCTACCGTCTCCCAGTTTGGGAGGCTCTAGTTTATGGTCTAAAGACCCCACTTCTTCTGAGTCCATGATTAGGCATGTCAGGCAGGGTTGCTCACTTCCTGATTGGAAATGAAAAAGAGGAAGAGGAAGAGGCGGAGCCGCTGCTGCATGAAGGTCAGGCCCTTCCCCCTCCCCGCCCCAGCCCAGTGGCCCATGACTTCACGCTAAGCCCACCCTTCAACATGCTGCCATCGTTCAGTAGTGCCACAGATTGGGAACCAAGTCTGCATTTAACAAGGGGGGGCTGGGGGATCACACCAGACACTAACTACGCAGCATAACAGTGGGTTATAAGTCCACGTCACCTCAAATCTCAGTTTGTCCCTTCTCTAGGAGATAATGAGGGGTCACAAACTCGTCCCAACTTGTGGTGAGAGCTAGAGGGTACTTTCTGGAGCTTGAACAGGGCCTCTGAGGACATCTGCCTCTGAGCTAACTGCTGGGTCTCGGGCCCACATGCCTCCCTGCAGGGTAATGTGGGTCTGCCTTGAGCTGAGCACTGCCCTTTAGAATTCTGAATTTGCAGCTAACATTTGAAGATAGACATTCTGATGTTTGGCCTCTTCAACTCAAAGGTCTGGCAAGACCTATTCACATTCTGTATGGCTCCAAGACTGAATGAAATTGGGTGGGAGAGACAGGCTGGGGTTCTCCAAACTCTCTTCCTACATCCCTCCATCCGTAATCCAGATCAACTGGAGCTGGCTTGTGTAACTGTATTCTTTTCTAAGGTCTGCCTACCCCTGAAGCCACATGTGCACTAGGGCATGAGACAGACATGCTGTAGAGACGCAGAGGTCCTGTTTCCTATCCTGACTCCATTGATGAATTCCAAAACAGTGTCATTTGGAAACGGAGACAGTCCCTATACACAGCACAGTGCACAGGTTTATAAGAGAGGTCATGGAACGTACCTAGCACTGTGACTGCATACAGTGGGCACTCAATCAATGCTTACTTCTTATCGCCCATTACTCACTGGTGATGCACTAATTCTGTGGCATCCTTCTCACCAGTGGCTGGCACCTAGATCATCAGAAATACTCCTATTCCAAAGTGCAACTTAAGCACACTGACTACTGATAAGAAATAAAAGTACATCATAGGATGCCATCAGCAAAATTAGCATTCTAGAAAACTCTACGGAACAAAATTGGCTTCTTTAACAGCAATAATAAACAAAGAAAATACAAAAAAAGATGCAAAAAAAGCAAACACAAACCCCAGAGATGGAGGGGCAAAATTCCTTAAGATACACATTCAGCAATTTCAATGAGCATCACTTACTTGGATCCTAATTAAAAAAAAAATCATACAAAAATCTAAGGCAATTGAGCTAACATGAACAATGAGTAGATACTTGATGGTATCAAAGAATGATTGTTAATGTCCTATCATGATACTGTGATGATCTTCGCTTAAAAACAACTGATTTTTAAAAGCACATGTCTTAAGTATGTGTAATGACCAACACCAGTAACTGCAGTTCCTTAAGAAGGCTGATCTCAGTGAATCATTTGAGCCTGGGAATCTGAGATCATGCTAGATCATATAGTAAGACTCTGAGAAAGAGAAGACTTAAAAAATCCTCATCTAAAAAGCACGTGTTTTATAGAAACACATACTATGTAAATGTTATAGAGCAAATAATTCAGAAGGCAGAGATAGCGCTCAGAGGAAACAAGATGGCTGAATAAAAGCTGAGCGAGGTGATGGGCAGGAACATGAGGTGTGTTCTACTGCCCCCTTTCCATTTGTGGGCGCTTGAATTGTTTTATAATAAGCAACCTTTCAAAAGTAAGGCACGTCTATAATCCCAGCACTCGGGAGGCTGAGAGAGGAAGATCCCAGGTTGGTGGTTACAAAGTGGGACCCTGTCTCCATAGTCCAAAATATAAAAATATAAAATCAAAGCACATGTTTAGAATTCTTACAAGGTTAGGGGTTAACACTGGGCTGAACCACTGGAAGGGAAGCTTGCCTACAGGGTCTACTTACAACTTGTATGGTGTCTCAGATACCTTCTTGAAGAAGGAATATTGTAACAGGAAGGACAGAGAGGGGACTTTCATTTGGCTTGGAATGATCAGGCACTATGGGAAGAGTCAAGACTCAGGTTCTTCTGCCTTTCCTACACTCCACCCCGTGTGTGTGTGTGTGTGTGTGTGTGTGTGTGTGTGTGTGTGTGCGCGCGCGCTTGTGTGTGTTGTGTGCACGTGTGTGTGCGTGTGCTTGTGTGTGTGTTGTGTGCACGTGTATGTGCATGTTTGTGTATGTTTGTGTAGTGCATATGTGTGTGTTCATGTGTGTGTATGTGTGTGTGTTACTGGAGATAGAAACCAGAGCACATATTCTAAGCTAGTGTCCTACCACTGAGCTACATTCCCAGCCTTTTTACCTCAAGCTTTAAAATGTCTGCCTTTGCTCACCAGATGGTGAGTCCATGGGGGTGATGATGGTGTCAACCCTTCTTTCCCACTGAACACAGAGAGAGCATGATACAGGAAATCAGAAAAGGCTGGATGCTCTTTCTTACCATGGAGGATTCCTAGACACCTGTCCTGGGAGATTCTGACCCAGTAGGTCCACATTGAGACCACAGGAAGAACAATCTTAACAAACCAGATGAAGCAGATGGAACCAGTTCAAACTGGTGCATAATTGCTATAGATAGGGGCTACTTGACCCTCTTTGTCTCAAAACATGATTCTTTTATCTGTTTTTGTCCACTTCTCTTCTTTATGCTGTATGAACTGGACATGTAGGACCCACAGAAAAGTAACCACTGAGCTTTTCAAAAGACAGGATTCTCTTTCAGAGTTCCTGCTTCACAAAAGAAACTGCTAGACATTCTGCAGGACACAGAAGAAAGCAACTGATGTACTTTGCCATTACATGGAAGAATAGATCTTCAAATTTCCTGCTTCATGGAAAAGTCTGCGGAATCCTATGGGCCTGTAGGCTGAAGATGGATGCCCCAACTTTACAGAAGAACTTTGGGGGACTGTCCAGGCAGCAAGATGTCTCTATCAATTCTAGAACTTTGGAAGTTGCTTACAATGCACTTCCTGTTTACTTACATAATATTATTTCCTTTTGGGATCTTTGAAGAGTTGAAGACAGCTATAGTTATAGTTTTCTATAGTTATGACAAAGGATAAATTAGATATAAAACTTTAGATTCACAAAGATAGGATAGATGACGGTATTTTTCTTTTTGCCAAATGTAAATGGATTAAATATTGCAACTATAATTCTTGCTTGACAACTGTTTTGTATATGTAATTTTACTATATTAAAGTTAAAACCTTCTTTTTATTTAGACAGAAAAGGGGAGGTGATGTGGGGTGTCCTTCTGTATATGTATTGCTTTTATTGGATAATGAATAAAACTGTTTTGGCCAATGACTTAGCAGAGTAAAGCCAGGCAGGAAATATGGACAGAAACATTGTGAGAGCGTAGGCACAGTCAGAGAGACTCCATGTAGCTGCTGAAGGAGAAGGCCCCTCCAGAACCTTAGGAACATTACCGGTAGGCCACAGCCTCATGGCAATACACAGATTGATAGAAATGGGTTAATCTAAGATGTAAGAGCTAGCTAGGAATATGCTAGAGTCATTGGTCAAGCAGTGTTGTAACTAAGACAGTTTCTGCATGATTTTTCTGGTCTGGGCAGCTGGGAAACGACTGAACGGTCTCATTCTACACACATCAGAAAAAGCTACTGAAATGAAAAGAGTTCATAAAAATATGAATATGACATCCTTTAAATCATTGTTATTTAAGAAGATGCTGGAAAAATCATGAGGGGATGGAAGGGAAGTGGGCGGAGCAGTGTGAAGCAGGTGCACAGTTCACAGGGCTATTGACAGCAATCTACGTACATTTTCTCCAAGCATTTCCAACGTTTCCACATGACACTGAAAACCTGTAACTACAAAAGTTTCCAAAGGAACAGCTGCAACAAAATAATTTGTCACTCAGTTTTCTGCAGCTGATAACTATGGCCCTTTGACAGGGTAGAGACTCTGATGGTGACTGGTGAACAGTGAAGAGCACCGGCTACTCTTCCAGAGGACTCAGGTTCTGTTCCCAGCACCCACACAGAGGCTCACAACTGTCTGTAACACCAGCTCCAGAGGATCCAATGCCCTCTTCTGGTCCCTGATGGCACTGCATGCAGTCTGTGCATACACTTACATGCAATCAAATATTCGTACATAAAACAAAGATAAATAATTATTTTAAAGGACTCTGCAGTGAAGAGGAGAAATAAACTGAATATAACCTTTTCTTTATTTAATTCAGGAAAAATGATTTCAGTGGGACTTAGGCCAGGGAGATGTGATAAATATGGTCAAATCAAGTTCATTGTAAGGAAGATGTTCTCTTATACACGGCAGGTTGGAAAGTAATTTCCTGTCTTTCAAATGGGATGGGGAAGGGAGAGAAGAGGGAAAGAATGCAAGAAATTAATGACATGGGTTATAAATACAGTGTCAGAATAATTACTTTTATAGTTACATAAAGGCTGCTACAAAAAGACAGACCCACATTCTGGATTCTGTTCTTGCATATATTAAGTTCTTCATATGATGTCATCCATGTACAGTTATATGTGGATCATTTGGAATAAAAGTCCATTAAGAAAAAGACTACTGGGCCAGGCATGGTGGTGCACACCTTTAATCCCAGCACTCAGGAGGCAGAGGCAGGCAGATTTCTGAGTTTGCGGCTAGCGTGATCTATAGAGCGAATTCCAGGACAGCCAGAGAAACCTGGAACTCAGAGAAACCCTGTCTCAAAATAAAAAAGAAAGAAAAAGAAAGTAAAAAAGAAACTGACTACCCTAAGAACAGAGTCCTAGAGTTAAAGTAGGAAAAGTGTGTTTGAGAGAGCAGAGGGCTGTGGACACCGTCTAGAGCATGCTCCGTGGGAAACCCTGCAAGCAACCATGAAAGCCACCTGCAGGGCCCTTTCATCCCCTTCTGATCTCATTTCCAACACTGCTGTCACTGTGTCCACTCATTTGGCAGGTTGCTTAGAATCATGACCTCCCCATCCCGCCATCTGTCTTCCTCTCCGTCTAAACAATGTGCTGTCTATTCAAATCTTTTACCATTAGTGTGATTTGAAACGTACCTGTAACTCTGTAGACTGGGGTTTTAAAAACAATCCCCCCATTGTCCTGAAAATGGAAGCTTAGAATTTAGCTCTCACCGTAAAACAAATGGCTTAACTCCCACTTTCTACAGGAGAAATAATGTGCATTGCTATGTAACTAAGTACAAATCTTGCTGGTGCGAAATGAGATTATTTTACAACCAACAAAATGAAATTTAAAATTTCTTGTACATATTCATTAGTGCTGGGGTTGTTTACTGGGTTTTACCACTAGCAATTCTTTTTTCAATTTTGTTTTCAAAAAGTAACCTATACATTACATGTGTATATATTAGTACTATATGCACACAAATACACATGTGTATATATATATATACACATATAAAGCAGCATATAAATACAGGCATATATGATAGCATATATATATATATACATACACACATACAGAAAGGGACCTGAAAGGATTAGAATGTAAGTCAGAGTTGAGCAAAAAGGTATGATATAGAAACAGAAACTTTAAATTTCAGTTTATCTGGTTATGCAGCCTTAACCTTTTTTTAAATAGTAAGGTCATATTTCACTATTGGCACTTCAATTTCTTAAAAAATCTGATTACTTCAGTGAGCAAGAAGGACATTTTAAGATATTCCATTAAATATTTCAGGTCACTAGGTCACTACTGAATATAATCAAAAAACACACAAGAGCCTCAAGAACATATTCAGCTCTTGTTCGCTACATTTTAATTAGGAATTTTAATCCAGATGAATTGCCAACATGTGCTTTGAGCATATAACTTGTCACAGGCCTATGTTCAGCACAGGGGAAATGAAGCTGAGGTCTTCTCAAGGTCTTAGAAAGAAGTGAGTACCTGTGTGACCAGAGAGGAGGGTGTGTCTGTGTGACCAGAGAGGAGGGTGCCTGTGTGACCAGAGAGGAGGGTGTGTCTGTGTGACCAGAGAGGAGGGTAGTAACCTGATTTTAACAATAATCAAATTCCTAGAGAGCTTTCCCGACATCTAGCTCATACAGGAGAGTAGAAGAATGGGGAGACTCAGGTTAAGCACACAATCAGTCAGAACAGAGGAATTACCTCAAACTCCCTTCTCCCAGGTGGGGCTTAACTATCATCTTGTCATCCTGACTGGAAGACTAAAAGTCCCAACAGCCTGAGTGATGCAGGGGAATGATGCTGGGGAGTGGAGACAGGCAGATATGATTGACACATACCTGTGGCTTCTTACCTTCTTGGTCCTCAGGAATCTCACCGGCTATAAAGAGAACGTGAGCACATGGCCTTGGCGATGCCACCAACAGGAAGTTCATAACCATGTCTAAGAGCTGCCAAGAAAGCTCCATAGTAGGCTCAGATGGAGGCTAGGCATGGGAGTGAGAGAGGAAGAGATGTACAGGAAGAAAGGATATGCCCAGCACTCTGAGACAGGCATGTGGCTGTGGCCAATCGACCTCAGAGATGAACAAAACTGTAAGATTTTATGTGGACAGAGGAGATCTAAAGGGCAGGGAACATTCCAGTTCCTTGCTGTAAGCATCCAGTGTTACTCAGAGCTCTTGATCCTCCCTAAATGAATCTGGGGATTCAACATGGCAGCAATCAACACATAAATAGGGCTCTAAGAGAAAGTGTGTCCAAAAGGATCCTAAAGGCTTAAGGGCTCAGTGCTCAGTATTGGAGTACATGCTCGGAACCTTGTTTCAGTTCTCAGCACACCCCAAAATCTACAAAAGAAAAGGGAGACTGGTGTAGAACTTTCAAAAGTGAAAACTAATGAAGTAGGTCGAACCCTACATGATATTAAAATATATTCCACAGTTTCGGGATTAAGATGGCTTGACACTGACACAGATGAGAACAGAAATGTAGCCATCCACGGGTGATGAAGTCTGTTGGAAACTGAGGCAAAGCATGTTTCAGATGTTCTGTTATCATTGACTTTGAGGGCGTGAAAACAAAGAATAAATCTGCCCAGGCCCCCAACTTGCTTCTATCTAATGTAAGTTGCTAAAATTCAAGTCTTTAAGTTGTTTTTTTTTAGTTCTTTTTTCCTTTGATATGGAATTTAAGCTGTTTTTTTAAAACAATCACAAACTTATACAATCTCTGGATGCATTTTAAAAATAACGTTAAAGAAGAAAGCGCCCACTAAGTGTTTTAGTTTCAACTCATTTGCTGTGACGAAAATACTCTTGACAAAAGCAACTTTCAGGAGAGAGGATTTATATTTTACCTACAGCTCTAGATTATAGTCCGTCATGGCCAGGAAGGGAAGGCAGGAACTTGAAGCAGGTAGTCAAAGGTAGACTGCATGTATACCCTGTACTCAGCTTAATTTTTCCACTCTTAATCCAAACCCAGGGAATGGTGCCATTCACAATGGGCTGGGTCTCCCCACACCAATTAAATAAGACATAAAGACAATCTTCCATAGAATTACCTACAGGCAAACCTAATCTAGACAATCCTTCATTGAGACTCTCTTTCTGGGTGAGTCTAGGTTTTGTCAAGTTGACTATTAAAACCACCATCATAGGAAGCAAGCAAAAATAAATAAAGTCAATAGGAAATGAAAATATTATAGACTTATTTATAACAAAACTTAAAATTCATATGACAAAACTTTTAAAATGTAATGCAGAGAAACACATTTGTAATACCCACCAAAAAAGTTAATTTTCCTAATGTGTAAAGAATTATTATCAATCAATAAAAAAATCCAGTTCTAAAAAAAGAAAACATACAAAGTCTAGATACCAGATCAACAAATACAAAAAGTCAAGATATATTCTAAAAAATATTCCATTGGACCCCATAACTGAAGAACTATAAAATATAGTCTCATCTTAATATAAAAGTTACAATGTTTTTAAAATTTGGTGATATTCAGTCTTGACAAGGGAGTGGGGAAAGTAATTGAATAATTTGTAGAAATCTAATTTACTTAATTATAAATTTAAAGCTAAAAGTCACACCTTGGACATACCTAGCAATCCACACTACACTGTAAATTACTCTGTTGATTTGACTATAGTCCCACTGCTATCCAGTCTGCCAGGCTAAAGTAGGCCCAGTGTTCAGTGCTATGCTTTCAACCTCATGCCTGTGAACTTGTTTACTGTGTCATTGCCTTCTGGTTGTACAATGTGGGGCATGAGAACAGAAAAGAATCAAGAAGGCACCAGGTACAGAGAAATGGCAAGATGGCAGATTGCAAGAATGCTTAGGCCTTCTGTTCAGTCTGTGTGACAGACAACCGACTTCTACCCAGACAGCCTTGACTGCAGGAAGAACAAGAATGAAACAGTTGACATCCATGCAATCAGTAAGAGTGGTCCATGTGAAATTGGTACATTCTCATTTTTTCCCCCAAAGAAGACAAAACAAGAAATGAGTGACTCGTTCAAGGACATACACCTAGTTAGAATAGAACCTGCACTAAGACCCAGGGACCCCAACTTGCAGTCCAGGTCCCTTTCTTCACTGGGCCGCATTCCATTCATGTGGACCTGTGAACACAGCCATATGGGGATGGGCAGGTTAGACTGAGCACCAGATAGGAGCATTAACAGTCCATCCCTGCGAACCACTGTAACATCTGCCAGCACCCACTCCAGGGGCTCCAAGTGAAGGGTCACTGCACAGTCTCCTTATTCTACTTCAAAAGGTCTCCTGGGGTTGGAGCACAGCTCAGTGATAGTTTGTGGTGGGTAGCTGGATTTGTCAACTTGATGGATCACCTGGGAAAAGAGTCTCAGTGAGGAACTGGGTTGGTCTACTGACAGATCTGTGGGGGAGTGCCTTAATTAAATTAATTGATGTGAGAAGACCCAGCCCAGTGTGGGTGGCACCATTCTCTAGACAAGGGTTCTGGAATTGTCTAAGGGTGGCAAAATCAGGCTGAGCACAAGCAATCAAGCAAGCGAGCATATTTCTCTTTGCTTTGGAATGTGGATGAGATATGACCAGTTTCAAGGCTGTGCTGCTTTGACCTCCCCACGCCATTTCTTCCTAAAGTTGCTTTTCATCAGTTTTTTTTTATCACAACAGAAATGAAACTAACACCAGAAAAAAAAAACAGAGAGAGAGATGAATCTCTTAATAGAGTTGTTCATGCCCACCACATATTTCCCTCTCGTCATCAGTCACTCAATTTGTTTAGTCTCTGCCCACCTGGTCCTCCTATCTCTTTACACCCAGTGTTACAAGTAGTAACAGGAGCCTCTTGGCAATCTCCACTTCCTGATAATGACCCAGACCAACACTGCCCAGCAATATAATATAAGACAGATATGAGCCATGTGTACAAGTTTAATACTGTCCAGAAACCACATTTAAAAGGTAACCCAATATATATATATATTACATCAATATCCTATCAATATAAAAATTACTAATGACAAACTTTACATTTTTTTCCACATCAATTTTTTAGATCTGGTGCAAATTTTACACTCACAAGACATCTCCCACACTGGTTAGGTTTTAAAGGCTTACAAGGCACAAAGCCAATGTCCATCATACCAGACAGCGCGGAACTAGAAGTTCCGGGAGTTCTGTTTTGTTTTTTTTTTAAACTCAAATTTGCTCACTCACTGTTTTCCGACAATGCAAACCCCGTGCATGTCTGGCTAAGGAAGGGCTCTGCTACAGAACCACATTCCCAAGTTGGGCTTTTGCTTCTGTTTTTAGGCTAATGCTTGTTTGTTTCTTTGTTTGTTTGTTTTGAGACCCAATCTCAACATGCAGCCCTGGCTGGCCTGGAGCTCAATAATGTCGACCAGGCTGGCCTCAAACTCATAGAAACCCACCTGCTTCCTGAATGCTAGGATTAGAACCTTACCTTGTTTAAGGCTACTTGTTATTTTCAGTTTATTCAACATGTCTTCACACTCATATCCTGATGCAAGCAACAGTTTTAGGTGGCACATATTACAGCTGCATGACACATGTCTTCACTATGGCACCTCTCTCCATACCTGGCTCCTGTCTACCCCATTGCTGCAAGTCCTAGTTCCACTGTCCAGCTCCTGCTAATCTCGTCTCTGTGACAACTGACTGTGAGAACAGAAGGGCCAAGCTTCCGTCTCCTCACCACCCTACAGAACGCTAGCCCATGCAGAAGCCCCAGTTCTGCTCTCAGTGACCTGGAGTCTCTGACTCACAACTCAGAAAATTCCAGTTACAGAAAAACCCGGCCTTCAAAAGAGGCTTGTGATTTATTTTTACATAAAAGTAGATGCCTAGCCCACTTCTGTTTCTTTGCAAAATAAATTCATCTAATAGTTGTCTACGAATACAAGACAAGCTGCCAGTTTCCCAAAGGATGTATTTCCCACCTCAAAGATTCTGTCACAACTAAAGCTGTGGTTATTACATAGAGATGCAGCGTCATGGCTAGAAAAGGTGGCTGAGCATATGCTGGACACCTTCATGAAGTTAAACGGGCTGGTTAGCCTGCATAGGGACTGTGGGGAGCGGGAGGCATAACCCCACCATTTGCTTCCCTTTGCTTGGATGTTCAGGACAAAACTGCTCCCCACTTCCGACTTTGAAATGAGGCATGTGGAGCTCTGAACAGGAAGCTGCAAGACCTGGCTTGAGTCCTCGCAGTCAGCTGCAGCCATAGGCATGAGCTCAGCTGTCCATTCAGCCTGCATTTCAGCCTGTTCTGCTGCCCAGAGCGAGCTTTCTCAGTCCCTCCAGCTCTGCCGCCACTAACCCTCAGGGATCATCTTCCTCTCTGTTCATTATCCCTAAGGCACCTGCTTCCCCGCGCACTTCCTCTTTCCTAAAAGACAAGATGGCTGGCAGCCCCGCAGCGAAAAGGGAAAGAAAAGCTGCTTTATGGGGGGGGGGGATCCTAAAATGAGTCACCTTTCAAGAATTTGCAATCCTAGCGCCTGGGTACTGTAGGGCTAAGTCAGCCTCCCAGTGAAATGCACTGTCTGTGTTTTGTGCACTGTTCTCCGAGGATATTTACACTGTCCTCTGTCCTTTATAAGAGCCACTTGTAGGTACAAAGTGTGCAAGCCGTGCACAGTTGTGAGTTGTACAGTGGACTTTGAATCAGATCAAATTAGAGTTTCAGTTAGGTTTGTATCAGCTTTTGACAAGTTAGGGGAAATAGCTGCAGCTCCCCAAACTTCCCGCTTGCTCCCCCAGGCACTGCAGCTCGCTCTCATTTAAGCAGCCCTAAGACCACTCCGGGGTGTGTACCCCTAAGAGCCTCTCCTCCCGCTGATTATCTCCGCAGCTCAAGTTAGGGGGCAGCTGCAGTTGGCTGTGATCTGCTCGGGTTCGGCCTGGCCTGATTTTTCATGCTGCCATTTTGAATTAGCATAGGTTTCCTCAGCAAGCGATGCATCTTTTAGGCAGGCGTGAAGCACAGCAAACACACACACACACACACACACACGACCAGGAAGAGGCACTTAACAAGCTACAATTACACAGAAAAACCATACTATTTAACGGAACCTTACTAGGTCAGCTTGGGAGACAGAAAATAGTAAGTTACCTTAAATACAAATGGGTGTGAGCGACATTTTCATTCCTAAATTCTAACCGATTTTCTAAAATCCAAGCATCCCTCTCGCCCTGTAGACCTCACGGTGGTGGCTAAATAATTATGCCGGGGCAGAAATAACAAAGCAGCGAGGACATAAAGATAAACTGGAGTGAACTACTAGTGAGGATCTAGACACCTGCCATGCATGACCCCACCCCAATTCCAATGCAGGGGTGAGACCTGGGCGAAGCAGTGTCAGGTCCCATCCAGCGCATTGGCCTTTGGAGGCGACCACAGACCCTGGGTCTCTGCTGGGGCGGCCCAGGGCAACAGCTCCATCAGGCGCTGCAGATGCATTACTCCGGGAAGGAGTCAGGCTCTCTGGGCTAGCCTCGCCCGCGAGCCCGAAAGCCCAGAAGCCACCCGGAGAAGCACAGAGACACTTCACTGAGCGCTACAACTCGACGCCCAGGAAAATCAACCCCGGGGTTGTAAGACTAAAAGGCAGGTGCGGGAAGGATGCGTGGTGGAGAGCAGAAGCAGGTTCTGACCAGGCTGCAATAGCTTCGTCCCCGCAGTCCCTGGTGTTGAGTAACAGTCACACTCGACCCAGGCCACCTCTCATCTGCTCTCCCTCCCCCGGCCCGCAATGAGGGGAGGAACGGGACATTAGAACTGCAATGGGAAATGTGATGACTGCCCAGGGGAAGAGCAGTTGCCCGCGCCCCGCGCTCCCTACGTGGCCCGCGGCTCACCTGCTAAGGGGCTGGCTCCGGCCGGATCCTGGTGCTGAAGCTGAGACTGCCGAGTTGGGGGCGCTGCGGCGGGCGAGTTATTGCGTCTGCATCGAGGGCTGCAGCGGCAGTAGAGCAGGCGATGGCCGGCGCTTCCCGATCTCCAGACTCCGAGCTCTCCAACCCCCTGCTAACAGCTGGCTGGGTCACGTGACCGCGGACCCGCCCTCCGCCTCCCTGCACTCAGGGCCGCAGGACCAGACTGTGTTTGACAGTCAAGGCCTCACAACCCGCCCCGCCAGGGAGGGGGGAAGAGAGCACCAGGAGGCACAAGAGCGGCAGAGAGGGCGGGACTCAATCAGAAAGTGGCTCCCTCCTTTCTAGATTTTATTTCTTGGTTGCAGCTCTCTCAAAGGGAAGAATCAGAGCTTTAAGGAGCCAGGCCCAGCTTCCTCCCGGCAACGTTTTACTGACCCTGGTGTTTGGTTGCTTGTCTGGGCCTTGGTGCCTAGGCGAGAATTCCCTGCAGAGATCTGTGTTCTGTGTCCAACTCCTTCCCTGATTTTAACTGATCGTGTTCATAAGCCAGACTGTGCAGCATAGTCACGCTTTGTGGACCAAGGTCACACAGCAAGTAACAAAGCCAAGGTCCCACACCAGAGTTAAACTTTTTGGGGGTAAGAGGGTGATGCCTACCTTAAGGTTATTGACAGTGCATCTGGGGCTGAGACTCGATTGACCTTGTATAGATTGTTAGAAAAGACCGTGTCCAACCGTAAGAAGAGAGTCCACAGGGAAATAAAGGCAGTAGACCAACATGCTGGCAGGAGAAGACCTACAAGCATTTCCCAGTTATCAGATGAATACAAACCAAAGTTTTATAGCCTCTGTGGGGGGAATTTGGCAGTATCTCTCAGAATAAGAACATGTGTCGACTTTGATGTGATTCCGCTTTCAGAATTTATCTACAGAGGGAAGGACACAGGTGTGAAATGAGCAGGAGGCCCTCCAGGACCATATTCTGTGCACCAGCAACACTTAGAAATAAACCTCAGTGTGGTGGCACACACCTGCAATCCTATCTTTAGAGAGACTGAAGTAGCAGGACCAGTTGGAGGCTAGCCTAGGCTACATAGTAACACCTTGCCTACAAAAAATAAATTAAAAGGCTGAATAAAATTTAGCCAATAAATACCATGGAATGGTATATAGCATATTGTAAAGATGTGGTCAGTGTCTGTGTACTGATACAAGACTTCCAATCTATACCAAATAAAAGGCTAAAGTGGGGAAAAGTTAGGGACAAAACAGTGTGTGTGTGCACGTGCACACAGAAAATAATATATATACTTGCACTTCCCTTTGCAAATGCATAGACTACCTTTGGCAGGATTCATAAAAAATTTTAACAGGAAGCATACCTTTGATCCCAGAACTCAGGAGGCAAAGGCAGGCAGATCTCTCTGTGAGTTTGAGGCCAGCCTGGTCCGCAAAGTGTGTGCCAGGACAGGCTCCAAAGCTACACATAGAAACCTTGTTTCGAAAAACAAAACAAAACAAAAAGAAAGAAAGAAAGAAAGAAAGAAAGAAAGAAAGAAAGAAAGAAGGAAAATATTAACAGACAATTCCACAGTGGAGGAGAATTGGGTGACTGGCTGCTAGCCACTTAGTCTCTTAAATGTGTGTGTACTTGTAGCGTGTCAGGTCAGTGAACAGATGGTGGGAGAAAGATGAGGGAATGAAAGATGAAAGTAGTGTAGAATAGACCATTGGTTCACAGACCTGGAACACAAAGGTGCCTTATTGCTTATTTACTCCAAACAACGAACTGTAGCCAAATGTGTGTGGTTAATCAACAATAGAATCTCTCCCATAACTACCCAAGTCCGTCTCCAGAACCGAGGCCAGGGAACTTGCATTCTGTGAAACATTCGGCTTTTCCTTGTGAATTAAAGTTTGACAGCTGCTGTCTGAAGTGTCTCCCTTATCTCCAGGGCCTGCGTAGAGACACTGGGCCCTGGTGTTAGTGGCGCTTATTTACCATCAATAAGACATTTTTCTTTCTTGGCTCTGAACAGGAAAGACAAACTCTGCTGCCATTTAAGACATACACATAGAAATAAGGGAACAGAACAGTCCAGCAGCTACAGAAAACATCCAGCAATATCAGTTAGGGCTTTAATCAGAGGCCTCTATCAATCATGTGACGTCTAGCGCTGTGAAAATTACAAGGCTTCTCTGAGCTAGCCTACAAGGAAGAATCTCCTAAATAGCACACGATTGTTATGTGGTCAATGATAGTCTACCCAGCACGCTCAGGGGCCTGAGAGCTAGTAAATAACAGTGCACTGTACTCTGCTTTAGTCCACAAAGTAGGCGAGGATTTTTTGTTGTTGTTTCCCAGAACCAAAGGGGAGGTAGGGACACAGTGGTGATCCTACCCTTCATGCATTGTCGCGAGGGATACTCATAACATCCCTCTAGCGAAAACCCTATGGGGGCACTTCTGGTCTTATTTATAAGCAGTAAGATGGAAATAAGATTATTGGGAAACTGCATAATACACAACTCCAACAACATCATAACTGCTCCTGCATATAACCTCTCTTCCCTACTTGGATTACTGTTCAGAACATGCACAGAGCCAGTGAGCTGGCTTAAATGGTAAGGCTGTTGCTGCAAAGCCTAATGACTTGAGTTCACTCTCTCAGACCCACATAGTAGAAGGAGAGAAGAGACAAGTTGTTCTCGGACTTCATATGTGTGCATACACACACACACACAGTATGTAATAAAGTTTTTTAAACTAAAAGAACACAACCTTAACTAGCTTTTCAGTTAGTTTGACCCATGAGCAATTAGCTGTCCTGGACTGGAAGAACAGAAGCGAAAATCCTGACGCTAACGGAAAGTGTCAGCACCTGTATAGGATCCTGTCTGTAAATGACTCTCCATGACAGGGTAGGGGAGTTGAGATGGTGTTTGGAAGTATAACAGTTGTGAAGAAGGGCCATAGAACTAAGTGCAGAGGAAGCCATCGGTTTGCAATGCATTGCCAATCATAACGTCATACATGTAACCGTGAAGGCTGGGTCGTCACACCCCACACTTTTCCTTTAATAGAAGTGGGCTGCCCTGGAAAGGCCAGGACCTCTTTGGGGGGATAACTCACTACAACTGAGGCAGAAGACACTGATGGCTGGAGACTGACTGCAGAACATCTGCAAGAGGCACTCAGGGGTTACCATATATTGGTGTTTTTTTTTCAGTTGAGAAAATTATGAATAAATCTACCACTCATCTTTATTTACACGGGTTTGTGTGGAGACAGGTTTTCATTTCCCTTGGGTAAATATCTAAAATTGAAATGAGAAAGTCATATGGCACATATATTTAAATTCATAAGTAACTGTCAAAATGCATTCCAAAGTGAGCTTTGCCAGCTTTCATTTGAACTGTATTCTACAGGAGTCAACTTTGGAGACATTTATCTGGTCTAGTGAATGTGTGGTAGCTGCTGCTGCTGCCTCGTTTGGATTTCCCTGATGATCAACACAACAGAACAACTCTCCTTTCCTACATTTCATTAAGGAGGTTCTCAAGTTCTCAACCCACTTACCCCAAACTCCCATTTTGGTCCTGCATACATATTAGATCACATAGATCCAGCATGTTTGCGTACAAGTCCATCATATTTGTGTACAGAAAATACTTGTCAGCTCTTGTCTTGCTTTTTCATCGTGATGACTTTTGGAAAGATTTCAGTATGGGTGGCATCCAATGTATTTCTTCTTTTCCTTTTGTGATTAAAGTCCTTTGTGTCCAGTTAAAGAAAACTATGGGCTAAGGAGTTGGCTTGATGGACAAAACTGCTCGAATGCCTCATCTAAACTGTGGACCTGAGTTTGAATCCCCAGGCCAAGGTGAATGAGTCCCCCAAAGCTCACAGGTCAGACGGACTGGCAAACACAGCAGAAAAACAACAGCAAAGCTGTCCTGTCTGTAATAAGGTGGAAGGTAGAACTGACACCCAAGATTGTCCTCTGACCTACGCACACTGACACCAGCATTCACACAGATGAATGTACAACATTGCACACACACACGCACACACAAACACACACCCCTGACATATTCATACACACAATCTTTGACTACTTAAAGATGGCAAGAATTTTCTCCCGTCTTTGCATGCAGAGATTGGTAGCACTAGATTTATGCTTAAGACCCTGACACATTCCCATTTCATTTCTGTAAAAGGGAAGAAAAGGTCAATTACTTTTTAGATGTGAGTACCCAGTTGCTCAGAACCATTTGATCATTCCCACTGAGTTTCTATGCTGTTGTAAGAAAAAAATCGATTGGCTACATAAACACAAGTCTGTCTTAGCTATATTGTCCCGTGTGTTTATTCTTATGTCAATACTGCATTCTCTTGGTTGCTGTAGTTTTATAGTGAGCCTTAAAATCAGGGAGCTTAAGTCTTCCAACTCTGGTTTCTTTCAAAACTGCTTTGGGTGTTCTAGGTATTTTGTACTTTCCAATACATTTTAGAATCTTTTCATCAGTTTCTATCATTAAAATATTGACTTGTATTACCTTTAATACACCTATAATTTTGGAGAAAATTTTCATCTTAAGCTGAGTTTCCTAATATAAGAATATATTTCTCTATTCATTTAAGTTGTCTTTAATTTTTCCCAGAATTTTATAGTGTCCAGAAGCAAGTCTTAAACAGACTTTGTTTAGTAAGTATTCCATGTTTGTAGATGCTATTATAACTACTAATTTTCTCCTTTACTCCTAATTGTTTGTCACTAATGTATAAAAGCAGTCAATGTCTTTCACATGTGTTTTGTGTGGATGTGGGTAGGCACATGCATAGTATACATATGGAGGTAGAGAACAACCTTGGGTGTCAGTGCCTAGGTGCTTTCTACTCCCTCCCTTTTTTTTTAATCCCTGGATACAGGGTCTCTCTCTCCTTAGCCTAGAACTTGGCCATGTAGACTAGGTTGGCCTTTGAGCTTTCAGGGATCTACCTGGATCCACCTCCTATGTCTCCATCGCTGAGATTGCAGGTACATGCCATCACACACAGATTCCTATGTGGGTCCTGAAGATCTAAAGGCAGGCATTGCACTATCAAGACAAGCACCCATCAACTGAGCCATCTCCCCAGCCCAACAACTGTCTCTTGTCTACAGCCACTCTTCTACTTAAAATGATGCTGTGTGACAAAGCATCATAAGTAGGAAACACATTGACTATGCCTGGCCTCCAGTGTCCTAGCCTGGTAGAATGTCACGCCAGGAGCTGACACTGAGGATCATAGCTTGGGAAGAGAGACTTCAGCTTTGAAGTGTGTTTTCTGGTCAATATGTATCACTTTCACTGTGAAGTCAGAAGATTGTAAGTCAACCAGGAACACCTTTAATCCCAGCACTCAAAAAGCAGAGACAGGTGGATCTCTGTCATTTGAGGCCAGCTTGGTCTACTTAGCAAGATCTGGGCTAGGGCTACATAATGAGTCTCTGTCTCAAAAAGACAAAACACACAAACAAAACAAAAACAAAAAAATACTCAACTCAATCTATCGTGAAGGATTATACCCATTGACAGTGTTGGTTAGCTTTTATCAACTTAACCAAAGCTAAAATCGCCTGTGAAGAGGGAGCCTCAGATGAGGAATCATGTGATTTAAAAAGGACACAAAACCTCCTGTACAATAAAAGAACTTCTGGAGGCATCACAATCCCTGACTTCAAACTATACTACAGAGCTACAGTACTGAAAACAGCCTGGTATTGGCATAAGAATAGACAGGAGGACCAATGGAACTGAATAGAAGACCCGGATATCAATCCACACATCTTCAAACACTTGATCTTCGATAAAGAAGCAAAAAATATCAAATGGAAAAAAGAAAGCACATTTAACAAGTGGTGCTGGCATAACTGGATATCAACATGTAGAAAAATGAAAATAGATCCATATCTATCACCATGCACAAAACTCAAGTTCAAATGGATCAAAGACCTCAACATAAAGCCAGCCACACTGAACCTTATAGAAGTGGGAAGTACACTTGAACGCAGTGGCACGGGGAACCACTTCCTAAATAGAACCCCAGCAGCACAGACACTGAGAGAAACAATTAACAAATGGGACCTCCTGAAACTGAAAAGCTTCTGTAAAGCAAAGGATATGGTCAACAAGACAAAATGACAGCCTACAGAATGGGAAAAATCTTCACTAACCCCACATCAGACAGAAGTCTGATCTCCAAAATATACAAAGAACTCAAGAAATTGAACACCAAAAGATCACATAAC